>JAMZEH010000009.1:1200000-1800000 GCA_024699665.1 Ostrea denselamellosa
ATTGATTGATTAAATCTTGTTTAACGTCCCGCTCGAGAATCTTTCACTCATATGGAGACGTCACTATTGCCGGTGAAGGGCTGCAAATTTAGGCCTATGCTCGGCGCTTATGGCCGTTGAGCAGGGAGGGATCTTTTACGTGCCACACCTGCTGTGACACGGGACCTCGGTTTTTGCGGCCTCATTTAGTCGCCTCTTACTACAAGGAAGGAGGTACTGATGATCTATTTTATCAACCCGGATCCCCATGCGGTAATATGGAGTGTATAAATATCATTTAGAAAACATACCTAATCAGTCTATTATTTTTATGAGCTTCTATATAATTCTTCAAATTTTTGCTCTAGGCTTTGTTTCTTAATTATTTTCTTAAAATTTTATAAAGAACCCGACTTATATTCTTAAAAGGATATTGATTGATCGTTGGTTTCCGCCACATTCAACAATGTTTCAGTTATCTGATGGCGTCCAGTTTTTTATTGATGGAAGAGAGACCCAGATGTACAATGTACCCGGGAATCGACTACCGACCTTCTGAAAGTAAACTGGTAAACTTTCTCACATATATCGGCGTGAACGAGATTCGAAGCCGTGCCGACCAGAAATGAGAGGCCTTGTGATGCTGAGCGTGATGCTCTAACGACTCGGCACCATTGATATTTTCATTTCTTTTGCATGTATATGAATAAACTTGATAGATATACTGTTGACTCTCATTGACTCGAACGTCGATTTCTCGGAAGTTTTCGATCTTTCGAAGCGTAATCACGGTCCCGATTTTTTCACTTTATAACACAGCAAATTTACTCTCGATCTCTCGAAGTTCTCGATCTCTCGGAGTGAAATGTGGATCCCATAACACATATTTCATTGCTTTTCACTCTCGATCTCTCTAAGTGGTGATAGCACATGCCTATCATCACTCAAGCGTATAATCACACCCTCCTACATCTTGAGCAGGTAAACGGAGCAACGGTAGTCCAAATCATGGTAAAGAACGGTCTAACAATTGTTTTGAAACACTTCAGACAACAATGGACCCAATGACAAATTAGATTGACATAACTTTCAAGTTCACTGGGATATATCAAATAAACATGAATAAAAATTAGTTTCATTCATAATGTCAACTCAATGGCCACAGCAAGGGATTTTTATCTCTCATTTAGAAAATTTTGAATAAATTCTGCCTCGTAAGAATATAAGAAATACGTCAGCTAATGGAAGAGCACAAGTTGTGTCCTTGGAAATTCCAACACGCTGTTGGTAGAACTGATTGTCAAAGACTACGTAGATATTGTCAATTGGAAACTCCAGCATCTGACTGTATAGTATATAGAGCGACAAGAACAACCTACAGTAAAGCCCTTTATGCAATCCACCATCAAGTACTTCGACTGTGCACAGGAGCTTTTCGAACCTCTCCTGTAGATATTTGGTATGTTGACGCAAACGAACCTCCTCTAGATCTAGATCTATTTAAACGATACTAACTTGCGTTTGGACATCATAGAACCCTCATCACGTTCAGAAATACCACCATGGAAATTACTAAACGCTGAAGTTGACACTTCACTTTCTTAATATAAAACATCGGAAACAAATACCGCTATTTTCTAACAAAAGTTACCCAAATAAAGCAATCTAAACATTGTACAAATGATGTTTACAAAAATGGTTCAATAGACCAAAATAAAGTCGCTGCTGCTTGCAGTAATCAATAACAGCGTTTTCCCGGCACGACTCCCAAATCAACAACAATTTATACTGCTGAAGTAAAGGCTATCCAACTTGCGTTAGAGTGCATTAAATTTTCTGATGACAAATACTTTACGATATTCTCAGACTCCCTACCTTGTCTACAGTCTATAAGTAACATGTATATTGATCATCCATACATTTCAGACATTTTAAACCAATCCTATCGTCTAACTAAAGAACATAAAATAGTTGAGATCTGCTGGATTCCTAGACATATGAGGGCCCTCCATGGCCGAGTGGTTAGAGCATCGCGCTCAAAATCACAAAGCCCCTCACTTCTAGTCAGCGCGGGTTCGATTCTTGCTTGCGCCGATATATATGAGGAAGTTTGCCAGTTTACTTTCCGATCGTCGGTGGTTTCTTCCCGGGTACATTGTATCAGGGTTCTCTCCTCCACCAATAAAACACTGGACGCCACTAGAAAACTGCAAATTGTTGAATGTGGCGGAAAACAACAAACAATCAATCAATCCTAGTCATATTTGTATCCATTGTAGCAACAAAGCAGACAAAGAGGCAAAGAATACACTACAAAATGATATTGTACATTTTAAAATTCCTTACACAGAATGAAAATATATCATAAAACTATATTTAAATCATCTTTGGCAAATATATTGGGGTTTCTGTGACAGAAGTAAACTTTATTCTATTCAAAACGAAGTAAACAAATCGTAATATCGCAATGAATCGCCAGGACGAAGTTATTTCAAGAAGACGCATCAGAAATTCACAATTAACACATTCTTATTTATTAAACAAAGAACTTCAACCTGAAGGTATATCTTGTAACTTTCCATTAAGTATACAAAATATTCTTTTGGAATGTAGTGATTGTATACCCACACGAAATAGACTTTTTAATGTGTAATCAATGCATGGATTTTTTTACAAATATTGACTATCATCTCATTATACAATATTTACAAGAATGCGACTTTTACCGAAAAATTTGATGCTTTATAATATAACCTATTCATATACACAAAATAATATGTAGTTTTACCTGTTTACGTATTTCTAACTTTTAGGTCCGTCGGATGGGACGTTAAAGGGTACCTCGTGTCAAAGATTGCAACCCTCTTGGCACGTAAAAGATTGTTTCCTTGATTTTCGAAAAAGAGTAGGCTCACTGGGGGCCGTCCGGGAAAAATCATCTTTCAAAACCAACCACATTCCAGTTGCTTAACCACCATACAATAGTTGAAATATTGCCAACTCGGCGTAAGACCCAATCAATCAATCAATAAAATTAACAATATCTTGTAGGGACATATATAAAAGTTATCTACCGAAGATAGTCCGTTGTGATTATCCAAACTATCAAATATTACACAGTTAATAAGATTCTCTTATTTCTGTCAAAGATACTACAATCAGTACTTGCGTTTGACAATTCAGCTAAATCCTGTACTATAGATAGCAGTACCCCAGTAACCCCGGATAGCAGAGTACATGTTATGCAGATATGAATTTCTAAACACACGCATCATTCAGAGATAAATAAGGCCATTATGATGGGCTAGGTTGGACTAGTTAAACACAAGATTGATAAGCGAGGGAAACGTCAGTATAATTTACATATAGGTAAACAGTAGTTATAGAAAAGATATACATGTGGCTTAATGATTGAAGCATGGTTTAAACCAATGAAATCCTTTGTAACAAACCAAAATATAGGAATCCTTCGGATGCAAATGAAATATTATACAATGGAAGAAAAAAATTATATAGCGCAAATAAAATTAATACAATACACTCAAATATTTTACATTTCAATTATAACTGAATGAACAAAATTATAATACAGATGGAAAATATATGATATAATTGAAAAATTGTACAATACAAATGGAAAATTACATAATAAAAATGGAAAAGATAACATATAGGAAATTTTACAGTTAAAACGTAAAACACAATTTGATATCAGTGGAACTAGTATTCACATATATGGACACGTCAGTATTGTTCGAAGGAAAGTTTTTACAACGCTCGAGAATCTATATTTAGAACCATTATAGTATTTGCATATATAGCTTTATCATTTGAGGAATTCGTCGTCATTCCGAAATTCCGAATTTGACTTTAAAAGTATAACAATACGAACGTTGTTTGTATATTGTTTGGGAAAATAATTGAGAATAAGACCGCATGAGAATGATTGAAATACAAGAACCTGAGTCAACATTCTGGCATTATCCAAACGAATTTCCCGGGTGTAATTAATGCATCATTAATGGTGCAAGATGTTTGGCCAGGGATCAGCTTTATGCCTGCTACACAGTTTTGAAATGACAATATGATATTCCTAGATGTTGTCAATAATATCATCGTAGATGTACGTGACAATTAATATATATATATATATATATATATATATATATATATATATATATAATTATTATTATATATTACAACAAATAATAATGTCATATACGAAGGCAAACAGCTGATTATTTTCAGGAACAATCAGAGCAATAAAGCATGAACGACCACAATCAATCGTAAGATAATTTTACGACAACAAATGTTCTGATACTTTAAACTTATGAACAACCACTTAATCAACTTATAGAAACCTTGGTTCCACTTTTGTATAATTATAAAGCAATATGCGTTTCAGGCAGCATGAAAAAATATCAGAAATACTGCAGTTTTTCATTGCATTTATTTATTACAAAACAAGCTATTATTCAAATGCAAAATAAAAACATATTATCAAAATATGACACATATTTGTAAGATGCATTCTAAAAAAAAACCCCAAATAAATATCAGCATATGACATAAAATAATGTAATACAAGTCAAAGTATTTGATAATCATTATGCTTTTGTGAGTTGCTGCCAAGATGAGGTAGTGTGCGATATATTACTGTATATCTTTAGTGAGAGCAAAATGTTGATTGTTTATAGGAGTTAAGCTCAAAGAAAATCTCATTCAATCTCATTAGTGCATTTTGATAATGATTCTGTATGTTTGTAACATGAGCCGAGCGTAAGGCGTTTCCAGTGCAGGCATCAACCAATCCAAGCGCAGAGAGACTGTTTTGTATATTGTATATGATGTCATTTACAGCTTGCATGTCTTCTGTTCCAGAGTTTTGGGTTTCCATTAAGCGTTTTACACATTCTATTTCATGGAGGACATTGAACAGCTGTTGCTCCGTATCATTCCATTGATAACGAATCTATGAAATAATTCAAACCACATCAAATTCATCAACTACATCAAGGACTTTGAACAATAATAAAATCATGACATTAAGTAATATTACTAACATTATTCAAGTATGTCCAATAAATTTTTCTTACCGACTGATTGAAAATATAAGCTGGCTCATGGTGGTTCATTCCGTATCGATATTCTATATGAATATAAAACGTTTTGACAATTCAAAACAATACCCAGTTTAAAAGAAATCCCAAATGAAAATACAGGACAATATTCACAGGTATAGAAATATTACTTACATCAGGTATCAAATTCTTAGCACGACTTAGAAAATTCGAGAGTATTTCCACAGTTTGGCAGTCGTTTATTGTGTAGTTGACGGCTACCGCGAAGTCTGTGAGGTTTTGAATAATTTGGTTCGTTTTCTTTACAATATTGAAGTTTAGATATTGTTGAATAGGAATCATTGGCGAAGGTGAAAATGTACACTGTGTGTTTCCTCCATCATAGATTGCAGAAATGCTTGTTTGTAAAGATTTCAGTTGTAAGCGGGCTGTTTGAAAGTGATCAACAATTCTAGAAGCTTCGTTCCCCAAACCATACAAGTGTCCTCTAACTCGAACACTCATTTCAATTGTTTGGAGACCATTATCCGCAGAACAAATGATCGCCAGTAAGGTGTTGAGAATCTCGTCATACTGCAAAATGAACAAATCGATGAGGATCATTAGATCTCTGTACATTTCTAATAAATCATGTTTAAGGTATTAATTGTAACTTAAAATATAGTGTATATATATCTATTCATCACGTACATCAGAGGGTGTCATATGTAACTCCTCAACATTGTTCATAAGGTGTTCGGAGGCAGAAAATAGTCCCGATTTCTTCTGCAAGTAAAAAATATATAGATTAAAACTTGTTCATTCGTTGATGTGGAACTTGTTGAAATGTTTGATATGTAGTACTTGATAATTTTGTCATTTGATGGGTTGACTACATCAATAGAAATGTCCTTATTTGGATACGTACAATTCAGTCAGGTTCTATTTCCAATTTGTATTAACAGTGAGACTGTTGATAATCTGCAAATATTATTATACATACACATATATATCTATACTTCAAGCATATTCTTTAAACTTACATATTCTTGAAGTGCAACTCCAGCAAAGTCAACGGTCCTCTCACTTAAAGTAATAAAGTTTTTCAGATTTGTTAGTATTTCCAGGGAAAACAAGGGATGACGAACGTGAAACAATCTTTGAGATGATTGATATCGGGAAAGCAATCCCTCGAGACGTGTATTTGGCGGTCCTGAGTTCAGATTTTGTATGTTTGTTGATAGGCGGGCTTGCGGATGGTCTGTGTCAGAAATGGGCAGGCAAGTCGATATTTGCGGATAAAGAATGAAAATGTAAAAGAAAACACCTGGAAAAAAAAAAGAAAACTAGCAATAGTATTTCAGTAATAAAATAAGATCATTTTATTTCGTAATGGACCAACTTATTGTTGTAATTATGTATTTCTTTGTAGAACTATTTCGTACTAACCTGAAATCATTTTGTTTCGCTGTTGCTGGTTTATAGATCTAGTGAGTGATGTGTGTCAAGTTATTTCTATGTTTGGTGATGGACTACATCGGACTTTTATAATTGATAAAACGAAACAGAAAGGATGGATTATTAGCGTTTCCAAGTTGCTCATGGGAATTTTGAGATAATTTAATGATACAATCACACAGGTACACTTTATATCATTCAATGGTAATTATATTTATGTGCTTAGGTATCTCTATGTATTATTCAGTGTTAATACCTGGTTAATTCTATTCTTGTGGGTGTTGTGTATTCTTGACCATAGACGGGATACGAAAATCGGTGTCACATGCATCCTCCAAAGTTTATGATTACATGTTCGGAAATGATCATTGTTAGTACAGAAGAAAAAAGATATTGGACTAAGAAGACAGTTCAGCTTCCTGTTTTCAGTCAACTTTTTGACCTATTGGTTATATTATCTGTCATTATATAAACTTGTATACAGTATATATCTAACACAATGTTTACTCAAACAGCGGGTACCCAGTGCTCTTTAAGTTGGGGGAAGATGCTTGTATACGCTTAGAAATTATTTTCTGCAAATGTCAGCGTAAAGTTTGGTTGTTTTTCACACATTTTGATTATACATTTATCAAGACAGAAAAGATATAAATAAATTCAAATGTACAATTCATGATAATTATGGACAATTGGTCCTTTTCTTTGAAAAGCTTGTCTTATTATGTCAGTTGCAAGTAGACCCAGAAGATGAATATAAGATATTCCGAAAAGTAAAGGAATTTTCGTATGTAAAAGCGAAATACCGGATAGATTAATTGGTTGCATATTGTTGAACGTCCCTCCCTAGACTGTTTTCTCGTAAGGAGATGTCACCATTGCCGGTGAAGGGTTGCAAAAGTTAGACCTATGCTCCGCACTTATGGTGTTTGAGGAGGGAGAGATCTTTATCGTGTTATACCTACCGTGATACGGGTCCTCGATTTTTGGGATCTCATCAGAAGGATCGCCCCATTTAGTTTCCTCTTACGACAAACAAAGGGGTATTGAGGACCTATTCTAACCCGCACCCCCATGGGGCTTAACTTTAACTTAAAATTAACTTTATTTTAAGAATAGCTTTTTTTCTTTCAAATGAGTTAAAAATATTTAGATCATAACCTTCAAGATGTAGACTTGAGGACTCTTATATTAAATAAAAAGGTGAAGATAAAAAAACAGTGATAAAACTAATAATTCCTATGACGAATATAAAGTCAAAAGCAGGGAAACAGTATGCCAGAGATGAGATCAGGTGCCTAAGAAGAGTAAGCATTCCCTGTCGACAGGTCACACCCACCGTGATCTCTATCTTGATCGGGTAAGCGGAATAATCCGTAGTCAAAATCAGTATGTACGAAACGGTCTAACAATTAGTATGAAACAGGTCAGGCAACATTTGACCCAATGCCAGGTTATATTGGTAAATTAGATCGTTATCACAGCCGTAGAATTTGGAGTCATTCATTTCAGAGAGTATGCTTCAAACTAAAAGGAACAAATATAATATGAAGTGCATATAAATTTCATTGTAGAAAAAAGCATATAGAGTAATTCTATTTGTTTTGCATATATATATTCTGACTCAAAAGTCCGTTCTCCGTATGATGAGTTTTTAAATCGAGACAGGCTACTGACAAACAAGTTGATATTGCATGGGTTTGTACAGTCTCGTCTAAAGTCAGCATTTCGCAAATTCTATGGTCGTTATAACAATCTAGTTTGCCAGTACAATCTAGCAAATACTGTCTACCGTTTATTATACCAATTGTGTGGCCGTTCTTCGCACATTGATTCTGAATGCAGATAGTACGTTTACCTGATCAAGATACGGGACTAACGGCAAGTGTGAAGGTCGACAAGGGATACATACTTCTAGGCACCTGATCACATCTGTGGTATGTCGAGTGATCCGTGTTTGCCCATCTGATATATTATCTATGGGAATTGCAAGATTGAGTACTGTTCACTACTTTTGCCATTTTGTCACTTTTTCATTTTTCCAAAATTATATGTGGCTAGCCAACGTTTCACCAAGTGAAACGTGGGAACGACGGAATGAAAGTTTGCGATGATATTCAAAGATATGAAAGACATTTTATTTTGAAAACATATGAGGTTATGAATTGCAGCGCTTCACACAAGCATACTTTCACAAAGGGTGTAAAGATATATTCTGAAGAGATGTAAGAATAAAATAAGAGAGATTCATTGCAGATGCTACGAATATTGAATATTTAAACATGATGTGCAATTCCAGATGTTTGATATTCCATAGCCATGACATTAAGATGCTGATCTTAGTACAAATTAAGGGATTGATCACTGTTCGTTATCTTCATCTTTTCATCGGTTTAGTATATATTCTATTTAAGTTTTCAAGTAATACAATCGGGTGAATGTGAAATTGATGCAATGAACTTTACCCTTCAAAAAGGTATACCTGTACGCATTTACATTAGTATATATATATATATATATATATAAATATATACAATACTTAATAAATCTGAGAAAACCACAGTCATTGATGGGTTTTATCAGCGTTGTAGTACATTACTAGATATCTATAGTTTATGTAAATACGAAAGCGCTCATTCATACTGTTTTACAACTTTCATTCATCGATATCGGTTTCTAGGACAAGGACGTCTGCTTAATATTTAGGTTTTTTATTTGCCAAGTACTTTGGTACTAGCATGGAATACGGATAAGAAATTGTAAGAAAATTAAGAAATTCATTTTAAAATTAAGGATTATCTCCCTCTTGCATAGTTCTGATCATTAGCCGGATTTGGCTACAGTATTTGGAATGTTTTAGTTCTTTCAACTCTTCCAAGTTTGTTCTTATTTCTGATTTCGAACATTTTTGACTTTAGTATCACTAAAGAAACATTATTTGTCGAAATGAGCGTGTGGTGCATCAGGATTGGTACAGTTTATGTTTTATCTTGAATGGAATTTGTTAACGTCAAACCAACAACCCTCCCTTATAACAAACGTGGTGACATCACTGTCGATTCCCATTCTTATTTAACAATATACCATCTGCCTGTGGTGTTTTTCCACACAACTGATCTGATAAGCACGAGCATGTTCAACGAATGATCATTGTGAATCGAGGTAACCTACTTACAAATATGTTGATGTTACAGGAGTTTCAACAGTATCTTTTATAGTCAGCCTTTTGCAAATTTTATCTTCATTATAATTATCTAATTTACAAATACACCTTTTTAGTAGGACCTGTGCTGTTTCACATGTTTAATACCGATTGTTGGGCGGTTATCATGCATACTTATAGGTCGTTTCTTACATAGTGAATTTGAATACAGAGCACAATGTTTACCTGATCAAGATATAAGGATCATAGGGTGTGTTTGTGTAAACGGTCAACCGGGGATGCTTAATCCTCCCAGCACCCAACCCCACCTCCGGCAATTCCAGGGGTCCATATTCTCAATTTCTATCATTTATGAAATTAATCACGGGTCATTATCCTCAATTTTGTTTTACTGAAATATGTTATGATGCGAAAACATTGCCTGGATAGTTTAAGAATGCTTGATTCAAATTGATTTCTCTATAGTATAGAAACACTTTCTGGTGTATTGAATACGTTGAAAACATAAACACCAAGTGAAAATGAAATAGCGCCACATGTACATAGTTATTGAAATTTCATGATGCAAAAGCTAAAGTCATTGTGATTCTCATAAAGTTCAATTGGTAGTTTGCCGTCAACATTTCTGTTTAGTAAATATACATATATGCAACAGATGTAGAACACTCTGCAATGTCATTTTTTTTCTGATGCGTTGGAATATCTCAAATCGACATAGGAATGAAAGTGCATATTGTTAATAGATGATAATAGTATACTAATAAACAAAAGTATACCAATATCTGTTTCCATAAAATGACAGGAAAATCATTGAACATTTTTTCAATTTTTTTATTAACAAAACAAACAAGCGATTATACAAATGCAAAGTAAAACAAATTAGACATAATATATGGCACACACGTTTCAGATACATTATCATCGAATCAGCAAAGACAACACAAATGAAATACAAAACAATCAAAGTAATTGATAATTATTATGCATTGTGAGTTGATGCCAAGATGAGGTAGTTTGTGATATAATACTGCCTACTTTTAGTGAGAGCAAAACTTTGATTCTTTGCATGAATCAAGTTCAAACAAAATCTCATTCAATCTCGTAAGTGCAGTTTGATAGTGATTCTGTATGTTTGTAACACGCGCCGAGCGCAATGCTTTTCCAGTAGAGACATCAACTGTTCCAAGCGCAGAGAGACTGTTTCGGATATTGCCTATGGTGTCAGCTTGCATGTCTTCTGTTCCGGAGTTTTGGGTTTTCCTTAAGGTTTTTACTGTGTGTATTTCATGAAGGGCCTTACACATCTGTTGCTTCGTAACATTCCATTGGTAACGAATCTGTGAAATATTGCAAAGCACAGTAAATGCGTAAACTAAATGGAAGACTTGGAACAATAAAAATCAGGACATTCATTAATGTTAGTAACATTATTCAATTATGTCCAATAAATTTCTATTCCCAACTGATAGAAAATGTAAGCTGGCTCATGGTGGTACATTTTGGTATTGATATTCTGTGTGAATAAAAATATTTTGTCATTATAAAGCAATACCCAGTTTAAAAGAAATTTCAAATGAAAATACAGGACAATATTCACAGGTATAGAAATATTACTTACGCCAGGTTTCAAATTCTTAGCACGACTTAGAAAAGTCGAGAGTATTTCCACAGTTTGGCAGTCGTTTATTGTGTAGTTGACGGCTACCACGAAGTCTGTGAGGTTTTGAATAATTTGGTTCGTTTTCTTTACAATATTGAAGTTTAGATATTGTTGAATAGGAATCATTGGCGAAGGTGAAAATGTACACTGTGTGTTTCCTCCATCATAGATTGCAGAAATGCTTGTTTGTAAAGATTTCAGTTGTAAGCGGGCTGTTTGAAAGTGATCTAACAATTCTAGAAGGTTTGTTCCCCAAACCATACAAGTGTCCTCTAACTCGAACACTCATTTCAATTGTTTGGAGACCATTATCCGCAGAACAAATGATCGCCAGTAAGGTGTTGAGAATCTCGTCATACTGCAAAATGAACAAATTGATGAGGATCATTAGATCTCTGCACATTTCTAATAAATCATGTTTAAGGTATTAATTGTAACTAAAAATATAGTGTGTACATGTATATATATCTATTCATCACTTACATCAGAGAGTGTCATATGTAACTCCTCAACATTGTTCATAAGGTGTTCGGAGGCAGAAAATAGTCCCGATTTCTTCTGCAAGTAAAAAAATATATAGATTAAAACTAGTTCATTCGTTGATGTGGAACTTGTTGAAATGTTTGATACGCAGCACTTGATAATTTTGTCATTTGATGGGTTGACTCCATCAATAGAAATGTCCTTATTCGGACACGTACAATTCAGTCCGGGTCAATTTCCAATTTGTATTAAAAGTGAGATTCTTGATAACCTGTAAATATTATTATACATACACATATATATTTATACTCCAAGCATATTCTTTAAACTTACATATTCTTGAAGTGCAACTCCAGCAAAGTCAAAGGTCCTCTCACTTAAAGTAATAAAGTTTTTCAGATTTGTTAGTTTTTCCAGAGAAAACAATTGATGACGAGCGTGAAACAATCTTTGAGATGATTGATATCGGGAAAGCAATCCCTCGAGACGTGTATTTGGCGGTCCTGAGTTCAGATTTTGAATGTTTGTCGATAGGCGGGCTTGCGGATGGTCTGTGTCAGAAATGGGCAGGCATGTCGATATTTGCGGATAAACAAGGAAAACGTAAAAGAAAACACCTTGAAAATAAAAAAGAAAACTGGCAATAGTATTTCAGTAATAAAATAAGATCATTTTATTTGGTAATGGACCAACTTATTGTTGTAATAATGTATTTGTTTGTAGAACTAAATTATTTCATGCTAACCTGAAATCATTTTGTTTCGCTGTTGCTGGTTTATAGATCTAGTGAGTGATGTGTGTCAAGTTATTTCTATGTTTGACGATGCACTACATCGGACTTTTATAATTGATAAAACGAAACAGAAAGGATGGATTATCAGCGTTTCCAAGTTGCTCATGGGAATTTTGAGATGATTTAATGATGCAATCATACAGGTACACTTTATATCATTCAATGGTAATTATATTTGTGTGCATAGGTATCTCTATGTATTATTCAGTGTTAATACCTGGTTAATTCTATTCTTGTGGATGTTGTGTATTCTTGACCATAGACGGAATACGAAAATCGGTGTCACATGCATCCGCCAAAGTTTATGATCACATGTTCGGAAATGGTCACTGTTATTATAGAAGAAAAAAAGATATTGGACTAAGAAGACAGTTCAGCTTCCTTTTTTCAGTCAACGTTTTGACCTATTGGTTATATTGTCTGTCATTATATAAACTTGTATACAATATATATCTAACACAATGTTTACTCAAACAGCGGATACCCAGTGCTCTTCAAGTTGGAGGAAAATGCTTGTATACGCTTAGAAATTATTTTCTGTAAATGTCAACCTAAAGTTTGATTGTCTTTTAACATTTTGTTTATATATCTACCAACATAGAAAAGATATGGTATAATTCAAATGTACAATTGATGATAGTTATGGATAATTAGTCCTGTCCTAAATATGTCAGCTGCAAGTATAACCCAGATGATGAATAATATTGAATATTTCGGAAAGGAAATCAGTTTTCGTATGTATGTACTTGTGTAACAAAATGAAATGTCGGATAGACTGATTGATTGTATATTGTTTAACGTCCCTCTCGAGATTCACTCATATGGAGACGTCACCATTTCTGACGAAGGACTTCAAAATTTACACTTTTGCTCCGAGCTTATGGCCTTTGAGCATGTAGAGAACATTATCATATCACAGCCTCCGTGCTACGGGGCTTCGATTTGTGGGGTCTCATCGGAAGAACCGCCCGATTTAGTCCCCTCTTACGGCAAACAAGGGGGTACTTAGGACGTATTTTAACCTATGGGGCCGGGATAGAAAATCAACTCTATTTTAAGAATAGGTTTTTTCTTTGAAATGAGGAGAAATTTTCAAAAGTGATAATTGAAAGTGACTATGTAAAAATATTTAGATCATAAAATTCAATGTGTGGACGTGAGGCACTCTTAACTTAAATGAAACGGTGAAGATGAAAAAAAAACAGATATAAAAGTAATAATTCCTATAAAGGATATAAAATGAAAAGGAGGTCAATGGATATGCCAGAGATGAGATCAGGTGCTTAAGAAGAGTAAGCATCCCCTATCGACAGGTTTTCACAGCCACCGTAAGCCCAGTATATTGATCAGGTAAGGAGTTTAATCCGTAGTCAAAATCAGTATATAACAAAAACCGGTCTAACAATTAGTATGAAACAGGTCAGGCAACATTTGACCCAATGACAGGTTATATTGGTAAATTAGATAGTTATAACAGCCATAGAATTTGCAATAATTCATTTCAGAGAGTATGCTTCAAAGTAAAAGAGACAAATGTAATGTGAAATGCAATATGAAATGGAAGAAATTTTATTTTGAAAGCATATGAGGATATGAACTGTAACGCTTCACACCGGGGTACTTTTCACAAAGCGCGTAACGATGTATTGGGAAGAGATGTAAGAATGAAATCATGGAGATTCATTGCAGATGCTACGGATATTGAATATTTAAACATGATGTGCAATTTCAGATGTTTGATATTCCATAGCCATGGCATTAAAATGCTGACCTTAGTACAAATTAAGGGATTGATCACTGTTCGTTATCTTCACCTTTTCATCGGTTTAGTATATATTCTATTTAAGTTTTCAAATACTAATACAATCAGATGAATGTGAAGTTGATGAATGAACTTTACTCTTCTAAAAGGTCCAGATGTATACCTATAAGTATTTACACACACACACACACACACACACACACACACACACACACAAATATATATATATATATATATATATATATATATATATTATTCGCCAGGTACTTTGGTACTAACATGGAATACGGATAAAAAGTTGTTGTAAGAAAATTAAGAAATTCATTCAAAGGATTATCTCCCTCATGCTTAGCTCTGATACTTAGCCGGATTTGGCTCAAGTATTTGGTTGTTGTTTTTATTCTTTCCGCTCTTCCAAGTTTGCTCTTATTTCTGGTACATCACAATTGATACAGTTTATGTTTCATTCATATTGAACGCAATTTGTTAACGGGAAACCAAAACCCCAACCTGATGACAAACGTGGTGACTTCACTGTCAGTTCTCATATTTATTTAGCAATGCACCATTATCATCTGCTTGTGTGTTTTTTTTCCCACACAACTGATCTGATAAGCACGAGTATGTTCAACATATGATCATTTTCAATCAAGGTAGCCTATACAAATATGTTGATGTTACAGGAGTGTAAACAGTCTCGTTTGAAGTTAGTCTTTCGTAAGTTTTATTGTCATTGTAATGATATACTTTACAAATACACCCTGTTGCTAGGCCCTGTGCTGTTTTGTGTATAATATCGATATCATAATAGACCGTTATCACACATACTCATTGGTCGTTCTTTACATATTTATTTTGAATACATACTACACTGTTTAGCTCACAAAGATATAAGGATGATGGTGGGTGTGAACGGTCAACAGGGGATGCTTAATTCTCCCAGCTTCCAAGCCCACCTCTTGCGTTTCCAAGGGTCCGTATGTACCGTACTTTGAAGTTCTATCATTTATTAATTTAATAACTGGTTATTATCCTCAATTTTCTTACTGAAATATATCATGGTGCAAAACAATTCGCTGGATATTTTAAGAATGCTTTATAAGAGTTGATTCTTCTATAATCTAGAAACACTTTCTAGCGTATTGAATAAGTTGAAAAACATAAACACCAGGTGAAAATGAAATAGAGCCACATGTACATAGATATTGAAATTTGAAGATGCAAAAGGTAAAGTCATTCTGATTCTCATAAAGTTGAATTGGTAGTTGTATTTAGTAAATATCTATATCTGGAACTGATGATCGGGTCTTCCAACAGTCTGTTGAAATGCCCATGGGCACGAATTGTGCTCCTTTGTTAGCTGACCTGTTTTTATTTTCTTATGAAGCAGAATGCATTCAAAAGTTTCTACACGAGAAGAAACATAATCTTGCTGTGACCTTCAATTCGATATTTAGATATATCGACGACGTTTTATCTATGAACAATGATCATTTTCATTCATGTCAATTCGATATATCCCAGTGAACTTGATATAAAAGACACCACAGAGTCTTCCACATCTCCTTCGTACTTAGATATTTTACCGAAAATAGATCCTGGCGGTAAACTAACAACTCAGCTTCATGACAAACGGGATGATTTCAATTTGTCCATCGTCAACTTCCCTTATCTAAGTGGTAATATTTTATCATCATTTCCATATGGTGTTTATATCTCCCAACTGGTTCGATACGCAATAACAGGTTCGATTAGGACAAATGCTTTCTGACATGTTTCATATCAATTATTAGGCCGTTCAATTATTCTGACTAAGGATTACTCCGTTTTCCCGATCGGGATGTAGGGCTCACGACGGGCTTGACCAGTCGACAGGGGATGCATACTCCTGCTAGGCACCTGATCCCACCTCTGGTATGTCCAGGGATCCGTGTTTGCCCATCTCTCTAATTTATGTTTGTTATGGTCATTACGAAATTGAATACTGTTAGTTATCTTCACCTTTACATGTAGAACACTTTGCAATATCATTTATTTCTAATGCACTGGAATATCTCAAATCGACATATAAATGAAAGTGCATATTAATAGATGAAAATAGTATGCTTATAAATAAAATTGAATACTGTTAATTATCTTGATCTTTTCATAATGTCTCTTTAATGATGCTCAAATAAAAATGTTGGAAATCCGAAATAAGAACAAACTTGGAGGATCTGAGAAAAAAATATCAAATACTGGAGCCAAATCCGGCAAAGGATCAGAGCTATACATGATGAAGATAATCCTTAATTTTGAAATGAAGTTTTTTGATTTATAAATAATACTGTAAGACAGAAATTGTACATCTAAATAGTACTGATCGAACTCGCGTATTCTCTAAGTGCTATTTCAACAAAATCAATGGTCCGCTCACTTAAAGTAACAATATTTTTTTGGAATTTCTTAATTTGCTCAGGGAGAGCTAATGATGATGAGCGGAAAACAATCATGGAAACGGTTGATGTCTGGAAATTATTCTCACAGGAAGTTTGGTTGGTGTTTTGGAGTTTAGATGTTGTATCTTTGTTGACAGAATGTCTTGGAGACGGTCCGCAGAAAGGCAAGTCATAACTTGTCGATAAATAACAGTAATGGAAAACAAGACGTCTTGAAAAAAATTGAAAAGCATAGATAACCATTGAGTAACTAAACGTTTTGATGACAATTCATCTCGTGATCGCTATCATACATTTTGTAGGTGTATATCTACAACAATATGTACCTAAACAGCGGGAACACTTGCTTATTTGTACACTTTTCAAATTATTTCTTGTAATTGTAAACGTGGACTTTCATTTCGTGAACATATTTCAATGTACCTCCAAATGAAGGATCTTATGTCATACTAGTTAGTATTCAATTAATGATAATGCTATAGAGTGGTATATAATCAGCTTGCCGCTCAAACACGAAAATATACAGAAGCACAGCGTGCGTTAAAAAGTTTAACGTCACGCTCGGGAATATGAGGACGTCATTATTGCCGGTGAAGGGGTGCAAAATTTAGGACTATGCTCGGCACTTATGACATTTGAGCAGGTCGAGATCTTTATTATGCCACACCTGCTGTAACACGGTGGTAGTTTTTTGCGGTCTCATCCGAAGAACCACCCCGTTCATCCGAAGACCCCCTCCCCCCACTTAGTCATTCCAATTTTTAGGCTGTTTTCTACATTTTGATGTTGACTACGAATTACTTCGTTTACGTGGTCAAGATAAAGGAATCACGGCGGATGTGACCGATCAGCATGGGATGTTATACCGCTGATTTGTCCAGGGTCTGTGTTGATCTTAATTTCGTATGTTCAATAGGATATATGACACGAATCACTGTTCGTTATCTGCATTTCCCGTTAACGGTATTTCATCCTAACCTGCTCCTGGTAACAAGGCGACAGTATCTTGGACCCTTTGTTTATTTATCGTGATATCCTTACTGACAATCTAGTTTGTCTAACTATACTATAATCTTAACTTGAAATATTAATTAATAAATGAAGGTATGAAAACATGGCAGTATGCCGGACACTTTCTCGCTATCAAAGAGCACATTATGTTTCGAGCAGATTTTAAAATGGTTCAAGACAAAACGTTTTTAAGAAATATGTTAAACAGAGCAATTTTGTCAAAAATATATTGAATAAAGAAGTAATTCTTTCAATAAATATATTTCACGTTCAAAGTTCTTTGTCATATTTACTTAGGCACGTTTGCATTTTTAGAAAATTTAATATTTATTAAGTGTATATAAGTTATCGATAATACCCGTGATGTACGATGTACCTCAATATTATTCATCTATTACCTGTTTCTTTAATTATAAATTAGTAACATCATTGACCTAATTAGAAAGGAGTTTTATGGGTTATCCCGATGTCAGAGAGTAAGGTTTTTCCAGTGGGCAAATCCCCTGGCAAATCCTACTCTAGAGGATTGACGAAATGTACATAAAATTCCCAATAAACACGCAGTCACTAAAGGTCAGCGATGGGAGAAATGACGACTGGCAGCCGTGCGATTGCTATGATGCACTGAAATAAAAAATATATCGACGAAATGACAAAAGAGCTATGTGCCGTGGTGACTACTTTCTGCCTCTCCCCCCCCCCCCCAATGTTGAGATAGAATAACGTAGTTGAGGTGTAGACATTAAATATACCGCCTTGTTGCAATACGGCGGGGGAAATCAGTTCCTTTATAAATCAATTGTAAATTTTAATAATGATGACATTGATGAAATATTTATAAAATGTGTCTGATATCACATTTTATTCTTAATTCTGAAGTGGTATGCAACCTTTGGAACTTTTCGTTGTATTTTAAAGAAATTGGGAATGTGGATCATTATTTGACGTCATAGTTAAACAATGTTTCATAAAAAATATTATCATTACCAATCATATTTTCAACAGAAATCCATTAATATACATGATACAATATTTATCAGACATTTGAATAAATATGGATTTCCATTGTCCTATAGTATCACATGTTAGGAATTTGTTCTACTTTGTTGTGTTATCATTAAAAGAACAAAAACTGAGAAATAAAATGACAATATTTTCAAGTAATTCATATCTCCCATAGATACCGTTATCAACACGTCTTTTTGTTTGACGAACAAACAAAACTTGAAAATTCCGATACATTATCGCTCAGCAATATTGATAGCGATACAACGGCAACGCCAGAGACATATTTTAAAACTTGATACAAAAGTCAGTAAAAGAAACAAAATACAGATCCTACTTAATGGAAAATTTTAGGAAAAGGTTCATACCACAGGAAAAAAAATTCTAAGTTAGTTTGAGCACATTCTTGGCAAAGGAAGAACTGATAATAATTCCCGTAAACATGTTAAACTATACTCCCATACAGTTGCAGGTATCATATCTCATCTCATCACATCTTCATTTTTTGACATATTTGTTTTGGTTAGTTTTCCGAAAAAGTAGAAATACATGCTTCTGATTGGTCAAGAGTTATTTACCTGCATTCTATAAACAGTTCAAATCGCCATCTAGCCTGTGCTCGGCGTTTGACCAAAATAACTCATGCATAATTATGAGAGCAAATATGTAGCAACTCTCATTATCACCTGCATATAGTGTTTATATCTTTCAACTGGTTCGATACGCAAGAGCTTGTTCTGCATATGATCAGATTTTAAATTCGAGACATTCTACTGACAAACAAGTTACAGGGGTTTGTACAATTTCGTGTAAAATCAGCATTTTGCAGGTTCGCAAATTCTATGGTCGTTATAACGATCTAGTTTGCTGCTACAACCTTCCATTAGGTTAAATGTTGTCTGACGTGCTTCATATTAATTGTTTGGCAATTCTTGGTAAACTGATTCTGACCTCGGATTGCTCTGTTTGCCTGGTTGGGATATAGGGCTCATAGCAGGTGTGACCGGTCGACGGGGAATGCTTATTCCTCCTAGACACCTGATCCCACCTTTGGTATTTTGTGAGTCCGTGTTTGTCCATCTCACTGATTTGTATTTTCTATAGAAATTACGAGATTGAGTACTGTTCGTTATCTTAGCCTTTTCATCTATTAGCAACAATCATTTTCATTAATATCTATATTCTATATCTCTGATGAACTAAAAAAAAATGACACAACAAAGTCCACCACATCTGATTTGTACATAGATATTGATAACAAATAGAATGTCTACATAACAATATTACATTATCACCTGCATATGATGCTTATATTTTGATATGCAAGAGCTTGTTCTGCGTGTGATCAATTTTCAAATCAAAGCATGCCACTGAGAAATAAGTTGATGTTACAGGGGCATGAAATGTGTCGTTTAATGACAGCATTTCGCAAATTCTATCGTCGTTATAACGATCTAGTTTTGCCAATACAACCTTCTATTAGGTCAAATGCTGCCACGATGCGATTCATAGAAGTTGGTAGGTCGTTCTTGGTACACGGATTCTGACAACGGGATATAGGGCTCATGGAGGGTGTGAGAGGTTGACGGGCGATGCTTGCTCTTCCCGGGCACTTACTCCTACCTCTGGTATGTCCAGGAGTCCGTGTTTGCCCGGTTCTCTAATTCATATTCTACATATCGTTTATAGAATTGATCACTGTTCGTTATCTTCGGCTTATCATGCCATCTACACTGTTATATGTGCATGCCATTTTCAGAAGAACATAAGTGGAAAATTTTTCCATAAAAGTATCAGTGTGCTCTCAGCTGCTCAATATATTTAACAAATCATTACATACAAATTCTAACACGAGAAAGATAACTATGACAATTTTCTTTGATGACAACAAAAGTAATATCAATTATCTAAACGTACAATGTTTTTTCCTAAAATTTCTATCAATACATACATTGATTAATTCCTGTTTGTGTGAGTATAAAACTACATAATTATGTATATGATTTGATTGAAAATGACCTGCGTATGATCAATATTTGAATCGATGGAAGCTACTGACAAATAAGGTGATTCTACAGGGTTTTCAATAGTCTCATTTGAAGTCTTCTATTGACCTTTTAATGAACTTATTTGCAAACACAACCTGTCGTTAGGTCGAATGCCTTCTCGCAACTGTTAGATCGTTACATACTGGTTTTGATTACGGAAACGCATTTCTATATGTTGAATGTTTTTGTCTCTATATTTTAAACACTAGCTTGGAATTATGATGCGTAAACAATGGAAATACCGCTATACTTACTAGTTTTGTTGAAAACATTTCGCAAATTCTATGATCGTTACAAGAATATGATTTAAACATAGAATCTGCCATTAGATCAAATGCTGTCTTTCGTGTTTCATACATTTAATGCCGTTCTTTATATACTAATTCTGAATATGGAATCGTCCGTTTTCCTGATCAATGGCTCACGGCGGATATAACCTTTTAACGGGGGATGTTTACGCTTCCTAGACACCTGTTTCTACTCTCGTTGTTTCCAAGGATCCGTGTTTGCCTACTCTGATTTTGGATATGTTATCATAATCATGAGTTGGTCACTTTTTCGTTTTTCCAAATCATCTGCCATCAACTACTGAAACATGGGAAGGTCAGAGTGAAATTTTACGACAATATTTAATTATGAAATGAATTCCATTTTGGAAAACATGAGAAAATGAAGTGTAACACTTTACGTCGGTATATTTTCCATGACGCAAGGAGGCCTCCGTGGCCGAGTGGTTAGAGCATCGGACTCAAAATCAGAAAGCCTCTTACCTCTGTCGGCGCGTGTTCGAATCTCGGCCGCGGCGTTATGTGAGCAAGTTTGCCAGTTTACTTTCGGAAGGTCGGTGGTCTCTTCCCAGGTACATTGTATCTGGGTTCTCTCCTCCACCAACAAAAACTGGACGCCACCAGATAACTGAAAAATTGTTGAGTGTGGCGGAAAGCAATAAATAATCAATCATTAATCAATCATGACGCAAGTAACAATATACTCTGGAGAGATGTAAGGACATAATCAATGCTGCGTGGTACAAATTGACCTATATTAAGAACGATATGTAGTTTGTAATGTTTGTATAGTCCATAGTGATTATAGATGTCTATCTTTGTTGCATACATTCTATTTAATTTTTCAAGTATTATATCAATCAGATGAATGTGAAGTTTATCAAATGAATCAGCTTTGAACTTTAATATTATTCGGAACTAACACAGTCCTTAATTTGACATACTGTTCATAGGTAATTTAATTATAGTATTATTAGTCAAGGTATTCTATTTTAAATCCATATATCCTTATCGATAAGGTGTGAATACCAACATTCTAGACAGCGAAAAGTATCACGGTGTACACAGCTACGTTAAGGTCATTCTCGGGGAAAATTTTAGGGGTAAACCACGTATGTCCCAGTTTGGTCGCTATTTGTAATAATGGACCGATTACCTATTATGAATTTATTCATCTTAGCTATAAAGGAGTTTTATTTAGGTATTTGGTTACCTCCCATGAATTGAGGTACCTGTTCTCGTGTGACGTCTAAAATAGTACAAGAAAGTCCTTAATAAAAACATCAAAAGTAATAGAGTACCTTAAATGGACCTCTGTTGACAAATACAATAAATTTGCAGCGGCCACGTCGTTCTGAGAATTCGTTATCCCTTGCAAAGCCACGTGCCCGTACTAAACTGTTTGATGAAAAACGTTTTGATGCATATCCATCAACCCCGTTAAACTGCCTCCCGCTAGAACTCCGTTTGAAGGGTTCTTTAGGAGTTTTTTTTAAATAAACTCTTTTTAAACTAGTATTTAATCTTTAATTCGGTATTTATGTAAACAGTTGTTTTAATTATAAAGAAAATTATGCCTACTGTTAGTTTCTATTTTAAGGTCAATTTAGTATTAAGTTATGTCTTTTTTAATCCATTTATTGTTCTTTGTTTTATTGTCATACTTGTAAAGCGCTTTAAGGTAATTGACTTAATTGGCTAATGCGTTATATAAATAGATAATAATTAAAATATTCCAATATATGTTTGCCATAAGATGACAAAAAACCGTTAAAATTTGCTTTCAATTTGTTTTAAAACAAGAGTTTATTCAAATGAAAAGTCAAACTAAAGAAAAAAAAAACCATGAAATTCTTCAAAACCATGCTTCAGTTTGAAACATATTTAATATCCCAGTCAATGGGATAAATCACAGCTGGAATTCATAAATCCGAAAACAAAAACCCACTATCATCGATAGGTGCTATCGGCATAGTACGGTAGTAGATTAGTAGATATATATAGTTTATGTAAATACGAAAGCATTCATTCATACTGTTTCACAACTTTCATTCATTAACGTCAGTACCTAGGTCATGGATGTTTAACAATCGTTCAGTGATAGATAGTGTTTTTTTTAATTTTTTGGGTGTATTTGCATTATTACATTAATTTTCGAATCCTTTAAAACAGTTCATTTCAAAACAATTGATACGACTGCGACTGTTTTGTTATCTCACACAACGTCACTTTGGATCTGTAGCAGAAGTCATTGCAGTGTCGTAAATAGTGTAAATAAGAACTTTACGTCTATATAATTGCAGTTGATTTGAATTCATCTTTGAAAACCTTTGTAGAAAGTACATGAAGATTAATTTAAAAAAAAACCCAACTTATTTCAACGTTTTCAGTAAGTAACTTCCAAAGCTGTGTTAATGCCTAAATAACATGGATGCTAAATTAGTCTGAAAATAGTCTGATTGTACGAACAAGTACTCTGAAGTTGATAATAAAAAGACGCCAGTGTTCTAATTTTCCTGGGCACAAGTTGTGCTCCTTTCTTATCTAACCTGTTATTATATTACTACATGTACGAAATATAATTTATTCAAAGCTTCAGTAGAAAATATTTCCTGCTGTGGTCATAGCATCGTCGCAAACAACGGGATGAAACATTAGCCCATGGTTTTGAATGATGTGGCCACCGATATTAGCTACATAGATATTGGTATCAGACAATGCATCCATTTGTCATAAAGAAAAAATGATAGTTTGTCGTCAACGTCTATGTTTACTAAAACATCCATATATAAAACATGTGGAACAGAACGCGTTCTGTTGTCATTTATTTTAAATATACTGGGATATGAATTAATGTGAATATTGTTTAGAAATGATAATAGTATATCACTAAACAACGGCATACCAGTTTGTCTTTACCGATAGAGGTAGCTCAGTGGTTAGAGAGTTCCCGTCGTAACCGAGATATTGTGAATTCGAGCCCCGCTCGTGCCATGGTCGCGTTAAACCTAAGACGTAAACAAAGGTAATGGTTGCTCCTTCGCCAAATGCTCGGTATTTGACCTTAAAAGCGGAGGTTCCAAGTCGCGACAGACTTTCGCACATTAAGGAACCCTCACTACTACAGCCGTAAGCGCTAAGCATAGATACTTCTACAACTGGTAACGTCTCAATACGAGTTAAAAGTCCTCGATGGGACGTTAACCAAACAAACAAAATAATAACCAAGATAGCTGAAAAATTGCTCGGGCGACTATAAATAAAACAAACAAACAAACAAAAACAAACCAATATGTCTTTTCAGTAAAATAACAAGAAAATCGTTCAACTTTTCGTTCAATTAGTTTACTAAAATACACGCATTTATTCAAATACAAAGTAAAAACAAATTAAAAAAAACAAAAAGTAAATGACACATACATTTTAAAATATATTATCAAAATAGAGCAAAGAAAAAAAATTATGAAATCAAAACAAAGGAAAGTGTTTGTTAATTATTATGGTTTGTTAGATGCTGCCAAGATGAGGTAGTTTGCAATATATAGTTTTGCCCTATTTATGAGAGCAAAACTTTGATTTTCTGTAGGCATCAAGTTGAAACAAAGTCTCTCTCAATCTCGTTAGTGCATTTTGATAGTAATTCTGTATGTTTGCAACAGGAGCCGAGCGTAGGGCGTTTCCAGTACAGGCACCAACCGTCCCAAGCGCAGAGAGACTGTTTTGGATATTATATATGACGTTATCTATAGCTTGCGTGCCTTTCGTTCCAGAGTTTTGAGTTGTCGTCAAGCGTTTTACAGTTTGTATTTCATAGAGGACATCACACAGCTGTTGCTCCGTATCATTCCACTGATAACGAATCTACGAAATAATTCAGACCACATTAAATTTGAAAACTACATGAAGGACTACTATACAAAATCATAATTCATGATATTACCCATCAAGTATTAATATTGTTGAAGTATGTCCAAAACATATTTCATACCGATTGATTAAAAATATAAACTGCCTCATGGTGGTACATTTGGGTATTGATATCCTGCATGAATAAAAAAAACGTTTTGTCACAATAAAGCAATACCCAATTTAAGAGAAATTCTGAATCAAAATACAGGACAGTATTCACAGGGATAGAAATATTACTTACATCAGGTATCAAATTCTTAGCACGACTTAGAAAAATCGAGAGTATTTCCACAGTTTGGCAGTCGTTTATTGTGTAGTTGACGGCTACCACGAAGTCTGTGAAGTTTTGAATAATTTGGTTCGTTTTCTTTACAATATTGAAGTTTAGATATTGTGGAATAGGAATCATTGGCGAAGGTGAAAATGTACACCGTGTGTTTCCTCCATCATACATTGCAGAAATGCTTGTTTGTAAAGATTTCAGTTGTAAGCGGGCTGTTTGAAAGTGATCAACAATTCTAGAAGATTCGTTCTCCAAACCATACAAGTGCCCTCTAACTCGAACATTCATATCAATTGTTTGGAGACCATTATCCGCAGAACAAATGATCGCCAGTAAGGTGTTCATTATCTCGTCATACTGCAATATGAACATATTGATGTGTCATCATCGAAATAAGGATCGTCAAATCCCTTTATATTTTTAATAATTTATGTTTTATGTATTAATCCTACCGTGATTTAAGGTATGGTATCCAATACTTACTTCAAAAAGTGTCATATTTATCTGCTTAACATTGTTCATAAGTTGTTCGGAGGCAGAAAATAGTCCTGATTTCTTCTACAATTAGTGAATATCATTTATTATTATTCGTTGTATTTTACCAATGCTAGGGTGAAATTTCGTGATTATTTTAGAACTTGTTGAAATTTCCTCATTTCATTCATTAAATATAAATTCATATAATCTTTTCCTTCTTTAGATATGTATAATTCAGTCAAAAGTATTTCACCAACCTTTGTTAACATTGAAAATGTGAATATCTTGTAAATATTTTCATATATTACATGGATTGTTTTTACATGTATTTTAAAATATTACTGTTTCAACTTACGTATTCTTGAAGTGCACTTCCAACAAAAACAATGGTCCGCTCACTTAAAGTAATAATACTTTTTAGATTTGTTAGTTTGTTCAGGGGAAGTTTTTGATGATGAGCATGAAACAATCTTTGAGACGCTTGATGTCTGGCAATCAATTCCTCGGGAAATTTGGTTGGCGTTCTGGAGTTCAAATTTTGTGTGTTTGTCGATAGAGGATCTTGGAGATGGTTTTTCTCATAAATAGGCAAGGATGTTATCATTTGTGGACAGAGAACGAAAATGCAAAACAAGACGCCTTGAAGAAAATATGAAAAGATTAATAGTCTTTTACCCCTCAAAATCCATCTTGCATGATTTTGACATATCGAATTCATACAAACCTGAAATCATTTTGTTTTCCTTTTTGTTTTTGATATCTAGTATCTAGTGAACTATGGATGAGATGTTATTTCTATATTTGATAGAGTATGTCCAAGTTTTATATACCAGTCTAGTAGTTGTCAAATCGAAAGAACAAAAATGGATTATAAAAGTTTCTAAATTACGCATGGACATTTTGAAATCCATATTTCATATTGTTATTCGATGTTGATTATATTCCTGTGCGTGTTGTTTATTCTTGAACATAAACGGTATAAGAAAATCGGTGTCACATGCATCCGCCAATTTTTATGATCATATGTTCGGAAGTGACCATTGTTTGATCAAAAGAAAAAAAAGACATTGGTCAAAGAAGATAATGTAGCTTCCTGTGTGCAGTCTATTTGTTACATTATATGCTGTTATTAACTTATCATTGTGTAAACTTGTACACAACAAATATCAAACACAATGAAACAGTGGGCACTCTTCCTTCTGGAGCAAGATATATGCTGACACATTATTTCATGTACATAACTGTATATGCGTTTTTGATTGTCTTCAAAATATTTCAATGTAAGAACAGAAAGAAAGTTTAATTGTACAACAATCTGTATACAATTCATGACAGTATAAAGTGATTAACATTTTGTGTACTACGTCTACAGGATATCACAAGTGTATTTTCGTGGTGAAACACGAAACAATCTCGTGATGTGTTTGTTTGCTTAAAGCTCCTTCAAGAATTTTTCACTTGAATTGAGACCAGCTGTACGTCAAGTACCACAAACGTAGACCTATACGTAGCGCCTATGGCCGTAGCAGTGGATGGTAATTGACGTTCCAAGCTTATATCCGAAAGACCGGTGATTCTCGCTTCTAAAAGTCGAGCTTTTGTCGAAGGAGCAATAACTACCTATATTTATGCCTTAGGTTTAAAGCGGACATAGGCAATCGGGCTTGAACTCATAACTCTTCCTAAGCACCTAATCCCACCTTTGGTATGTCCAGGAGTCCGTGTTTGCCCTTCTCGTAATTGTATTTTTTATAGGATTTATTAGATTGATCACTGTTCCTCATCTTGACTTGTTCATCAAAAAATAGCATACACGCCCTTGTACGAAATAGAATGATGTTTACTTTTCAATAGTGTCTGATGTATACCCTCGAAGTTCTGAAGATAAACCAAACTGAGAATAAATTTGGTCTGCATTTCATTAATTGCTCTCTTGAAATTCTGCATGCAGTTTCTGACAGCCATTGAAAACTGCACGCGTAGATAAATCTTGTGTTAAAAAAAGATGTGTAGATACGTACTGTATTAGGTCCCAACTTTTTGCATCCTCAATTTTTTTTCTTCAGTTGTACATCAAATAATGAAGACATATCAAAAACAGAGAAATACGAACAAAGCCATAGACAGAAGACCAGGAATTCGACTTGCACAAATGTGGGTCCCCACTGACGACAGCAAGTACATTGTTCTGTTAACATTTAATCAGAATGAATGGATTTTTCACATACTAGATTAGGATATCAACTCTGTACGATAACAGTGGTGATAGCAAATACTCAACGGGACACACTATCCTTGTTTTATTACTATACTTTGAAGACACTTTCTACACAAAGAAAAATAATTAATACAAATACTTGTAAAGTGATATTGCAACTACAAAAAATGGACGCTTATGAAAATGTCACGCTGGATATACGTCTTCCTCATCGTCATCAAACAACTCTTGGAGTCAGTGACGGCATGTTGAGAAAAGATACATATTTCAAAGATGGTTTCTCATCTTCCGGTGTCACATGCATCCGCCAAAGTTTATGATCAGATGTTCGGAAATGATCATTGTTAGTACAGAAGAAAAAAGATATTGGACTAAGAAGGCAGTTCAGCTTCCTGTTTTCAGTCAACTTTTTGACCTATTGGTTACATTATCTGTCATTATATAAACTTGTATACAATATATATCTAACACAAAGTTTACTCAAACAGCGGATACCTAGTGCTCTTCAAGTTGGAGGAAGATTCTTGTATACGCCTAGAAAGTATTTTCTGTAAATGCCAGCATAAAGTTTGGTTGTTTTTTTTTTTTTTTACACATTTTGATTATACATTTATCGAGAAAGAAAAGATATAAATAAATTCAAATGTACAATTCATGATAATTATGGACAATTGGTCCTTTTGTTTGAAAAGCTTGTCTTATTATGTCAGTTGCAAGTAGAAACGCAGAAGATGAATATAAGATATTCCGAAAAGTAAAGGAATTTTCGTATGTAAAAGTGAAATACCAGTTAGATTAATTGGTTGCATATTGTTGAACGTCCCTCCCTAGACTCTTTTACTCGTAAGGAGATGTCACCATTGCCGATGAAGGGTTGCAAAAGTTAGACCTATGCTCCGCGCTTATGGTGTTTGAGAAGGGAGAGATCTTTATCGTGTTATACCTGCCGTGATACGGGCCCTCGGTTTTTTGGGATCTCATCAGAAGGATCGCCCCATTTAGATGTCTCTTACGACAAACAAAGGGGTATTGAGGACATATTCTAACCCTGATCCCCATGGGGCTTAACTTTAACTTGAAATTAACTTTATTTTAAGAATAGCTTTTTTCTTTGAAATGAGTTAAAAATATTTAGATCATAACCTTCAAGCTGTAGAAGTGAGGACTCTTATATTAAATGAAAAGGTGAAGATAAAAAACAGTGGTAAAACTAATAATTCCTATGACAAATATAAAGTCAAAAGTAGGGAAACGGTATGCCAGAGATGAGATCAGGTGCCTAAGAAGAGTAAACATTCCCTGTCGACAGGTCACACCCATCGTGATCTCTGTATCTTGATCAGGTAAGCGGAATAATCCGTAGTCAAAAGCAGTATGTACAAAACGGTCTAACAATTAGTATGAAACAGGTCAGGCAACATTTGACCCAATGACAGGTTATATTGGTAAATTAGATCGTTATCACAGCCGTAAAATTTGCAGTCATTCATTTCAGAGAGGATACTTCAAACTAAAAGTCACAAATATAATATGAAGTATATGTAAATGTCATTCTTACAGAAAATATGTAGAGTAAACCTATTTGTTTTGCATATATATCATGTGATTCAAAAGCCCGTTCTCCGTATGATGAGTTTTTAAATCGAGACAGGCTACTGACAAACAAGTTGATATTACATGGATTTGTACAGTCTCGTCTAAAGTCAGCATTTCGCAGATTCTATGGTCGTTATAACAATCTAGTTTGCCAGTACAATCTAGCAAATACTGTCTACCGTTTATTATACCAATTGTCTGGACTTTCTTCTCACATTGATTCTGAATGCAGATATTACGTTTACCTGATCAAGATACGGGACTAACGGCGAGTGTGAAGGTCGACAAGGGATACATGCTTCTAGGCACCTGATCACATCTCTGGTATGTCGAGTGATCCGTGTTTGCCCATCTGATATATTATCTATGGGAATTGCAAGATTCAGTACTGTTCGCTACTTTTGCCATTTTGTCACTTTTTCATTTTTCCAAAATTATCTGTGGCTAGCCAACGTTTCACCAAGTGAAACGTGGGAACGACGGAATGAAAGTTTGCGATGATATTCAAAGATATGAAAGACATTTTATTTTGAAAACACATGAGGTTATGAATTGCAGCGCTTCACACAAGCATACTTTCACAAAGCGCGTAAAGATATATTCTGAAAAGATGTAAGAATAAAATAAAAGAGATTGATTGCAGATCCTACGAATATTGATAATTTAAACATGATGCGCAATTCCAGATATTTGATATTCCATAGCCATGACACTAAGATGCTGATCTTAGTACAAATTAAGGGATGATCACTGTTCGTTATCTTCATCTTTTCATCGGTTTAGTATATATTCTATTTAAGTTTTCAAGTAATACAATCGGATGAATGTGAAATTGATGCAATGAACTTTACTCTTGAAAAGGGTCCAGATGTATACCAGTACGCATTTACATTAGTATATATATATATATATATATATATATATATATATATATATAGATATATATACAATACTTAATAAATCTGATGAAACCACAGTCATTGATGGGTGTTATCAGCGTTGTAGTACATTACTAGATATCTATAGTTTATGTAAATACGAAAGCGTTCATTCATACTGTTTTACAACTTTCATTCATCGATATCGATGTCTAGGACAAGGACGTCTGCTTAATATTTAGGTTTTTTATTTGCCAAGTACTCTGGTAATAGCATGGAATAAAAATTGTAAGAAAATTAAAAAAAATCATTTTAAAATTAAGGATCATCTCCCTCATGCATAGTTCTGATCCTTAGCCGGATTTGGCTACAGTATTTGGAATGTTTTGGTTCTTTCAACTCTTCCAAGTTTGTTCTTATTTCTGATGTCGAACATTTTTTACTTTAGTGTCCCTAAAGAAACATTATTTGTCGAAATGCGCGTGTGGTGCATCAGAATTGGAACAGTTTATGTTTTATATCGAATGGAATTTCTTAACGTCAAACCAACATCCCTACCTTATGACAAACGTGGTGACTTCACTGTCGATTCCCATTCTTATTTAACAATATACCATCTGTCTGTGGTGTTTTTCACACAACTGATCTGATAAGCACGAGCATGTTCAACGAATGATCATTGTGAATCGAGGTAATCTACTTACAAATATGTTGATGTTACAGGAGTTTCAACAGTATCTTTTATAGTCAGCCTTTTGCAAATTTTATCTTCATTATAATTATCTAATTGACAAATACACCTTTTTAGTAGGACCTGTGCTGTTTCACATGTTTAATACCGATTGTTGGGCGGTTATCATGCATACTTATAGGTCGTTTCTTACATAGTGAATTTGAATACAGAGCACAATGTTTACCTGATCAAGATATAAGGATCATAGGGGGTGTTTGTGTAAACGGTCAACCGGGGATGCTTAATCCTCCCAGCACCCAACCCCACCTCTGGCAATTCCAGGGGTCCATATTCTCAATTTCTATCATTTATGAAATTAATCACGGGTCATTATCCTCGATTTTGTTTTACTGAAAGATGTTATAATGCGAAAACATTGCCTGGATATTTTAAGAATGTTTGATACAAATTGATTTCTCTATAGTCTAGAAACACTTTCTGGTGTATTGAATACGTTGAAAAACATAAACACCAAGTGAAAATGAAATAGAGCCACATGTACATAGTTATTGAAATTTGAAGATACAAAAGCTAAAGTCATTCTGATTCTCATAAAGTTCAATTGGTAGTTTGCCGTCAACATTTCTGTTTAGTAAATACACATATGCAACAGATGTAGAACACTTTGTAATGCCATTTTTTCTGATGCGTTGAAATATCTCAAATCGACATAGGAATGAAAATGCATATTGTTAATAGATGATCATAGTATACTAATAAACAAAAGTATACCAATATCTGTTTCCATAAAATGCCAGGAAAATCATTGTACATTTTTTCAATTTTTATTTCTATTAACAAAACAAACAAGCGATTATACAAATGCAAAGTAAAACAAATTAGACATAATATATGGCACACATGTTTAAGATACATTATCAAAGAATCAGCAAAAACAACAAAAATGAAATACAAAACAATCAAAGTAATTTATAATTATTATGTTTTGTGAGTTGCTGCCAAGATGAGGTAGTTTGTGATATATTACTGCCTACTTTTAGTGAGAGCAAAACTTTCATTCTTTGCATGAATCAAGTTCAAACAAAATCTCATTTAATCTCGTAAGTGCAGTTTGATAGTGATTCTGTGTGTTTGTAACACCCGCAGAGCGCAATGATTTTGCAGTAGAGACATCAACTGTTCCAAGCGCAGAGAGACTGTTTTGGATAGTGCCTATGGTGTCATTTATAGCTTGCATGTCTTCTGTTCCGGAGTTTTGGCTTTTCGGTAAGGTGTTTGTTTTTCATGAAGGGCCTTACACAACCGTTGCACCGCAACATTCCATTGATAGCGAATCTGTGGAATAATCTAGAGCACAGTAAATGCGTAAACTAAATGGAGGATTTGGAACAATAAAAAATCATGATATTCATTAATATTATTAACATCATTCAAATATGTCTAATAAATTTCTCTTACCGATTGATTGAAAATATAAGATGTGTCAGGGTGGTGCATTTCGGTATTGATATTCTGTGTGAATATAAAACGTTTTAACAATTCCAAACAATACCCAGTTTAAGAGAAATTCCAAATGAAAATACAGGACAATATTCACAGGTATAGAAATATTACTTACGCCAGGTATCGCAGCACGACTTAGAAAAGTCGAGAGTATTTCCAGAGTTTGACAGTCGTTTATTGTGTAGTTGACGGCTACCACGAAGTCTGTGAGGTTTTGAATAATTTGGTTCGTTTTCTTTACAATATTGAAGTTTAGATATTGTTGAATAGGAATCATTGGCGAAGGTGAAAATGTACACTGTGTGTTTTCTCCATCATAGATTGCAGAAATGCTTGTTTGTAAAGATTTCAGTTGCAAGCGGGCTGTTTGAAAGTGATCAACAATTCTAGAAGCTTCGTTCTCCAAACCATACAAGTGTTCTTTAACTCGAACACTCATTTCAATTGTTTAGAGACTATTGCCCGCAGAACAAATGATCGCCAGTAAGGTGTTGAGAATCTCGTCATACTGCAAAATGAACAAATCGATGAGGATCATTAGATCTCTGTACATTTCTAATAAATCATATTTGAGGTATTAATTGTACCTTAAAATATAGTGTGTATATATCTATTCATCACTTACATCAGAGAGTGTCATATGTAACTCTTCAACATTGTTGATAAGGTGTTCGGAGGCAGAAAATAGTCCCGATTTCTTCAGGAAGTAAAAATATATATCGATTAAAACTGGTTCATTCGATGATGTGGAACTTGTTGAAATGTTTGATACGTAGTACTTGATAATTTTGTCATTTGATGGGTTGACAACAGCAGTAGAAATGTCCTTATTTCGACACGTACAATTCAGTCAGTTCTATTTCCAATTTGTATCAGCAGTGAAATTCTTGATAACCTGTAAATATTATTATACATACACATATATATTTATACTTCAAACATATTCTTTAAACTTACGTATTCTTGAAGTGCAACTTCAGCAAAGTCAATGGTCCTCTCACTTAAAGTAATAAAGTTTTTCAGATCTGTTACTTTGTCCAGGGAAAACAATTGATGGCGAGCGTGAAATAATCTTTGAGATGATTGATATCGGGAAAGTAATCCCCTGAGAAGTGTATTTGGCGGTCTTGAGTTCAGATTTTGTATGTTTTTCGATAGGCGGGCTTGCGGATGGTCTGTGTCAGAAATGGGCAGGCATGTCAATATTTGGGGATAAAGAAGTAAAATGTAAAAGAAAACACCCTGAAAGAAAAAACACAAGAAGACTAGCCATAGTATTTCAGTAATAAAATAAGATCATTTTATTTCGTAATGGACCAACTTATTGTTGTAATTATGTATTTGTTTGTAGAACTATTTCGTACTAACCTGAAATCATTTTGTTTCGCTGTTGCTGGTTTATAGATCTAGTGAGTGATGTGTTTCAAGTTATTTCTATGTTTGGTGATGGACTACATCGGACTTTTATAATTGATAAAACGAAACAGAAAGGATGGATTATTAGCGTTTCCAAGTTGCTCATGGGAATTTTGAGATAATTTAATGATACAATCACAAAGGTACACTTTATATCATTTAATTATATTTGTGTGCGTAGGTATCTCTATGTATTATTCAGTGTTAATACCTGGTTAATTATATTCTTGTGGGTGTTGTGTATTCTTGACCATAGGCGGAATACGAAAATCGGTGTCACATGCATCCGACAACGTTTATGATCATATGTTCGGAAATGGTCACTGTTATTATAGAAGAAAAAAAGATATTGGACTAACAAGACAGTTCAACTTCCTATTTTCAGTCAACTTTTTGACCTATTGGTTACATTATCTGTCATTATATAAACTTGTATACTGTATATATCTAACACAATGTTTACTCAAACAGCGGATACCCAGTGCTCTTCAAGTTGGAGGAAAATGCTTGTATACGCTTCGAAATTATTTTCTGTAAATGTCACCCTAAATTTTGATTGTCTTTCACACATTTTGATTGTACATCTACCAACATAGAAAAGATATGTTATAATGCAAATGTACAATTCATGATAGTTATGGACAATTAGTCGTGTCCTAAATATGTCAGGTGCAAGTATAAACCCAGATGATGAATAATAGTGAATATTTCGGAAAGGAAATGAGTTTTCTCTTGTACTTGTGTAACAAAAGGAAATGTCGGATAGATTGATTGATTGTATATTGTTTCACGTCCCTCTCGAGATTCACTCATATGGAGATGTCACCATTGCTGACGAAGGACTTCAAATTTGACACTTTTGCTCCGAGCTTATGGCCTTTGAACAGGTAGAGAACATTATCATATCACAGCCTCCGTGATATGGGGACTCGGTTTTTGGGGTCTCATCGGAAGAACCGCTCGATTTAGTCCCGTCTTACGGCAAACAAGGGAGTACTTAGGACCTATTTTAACCCGGATCCCTATGGGGCCGGGATTGAAAATCAACTTTATTTTAAGAATAGTTTTTTGCTTTGAAATGAGTAGAAATTTTCAAAAGGATAATTGAAAGTGACTATGTAAAAATATTTAGATCATAAAATTCAAGGTGTGGACGTGAGGCACTCCTAACTTAAATGAAAAGGTGAAGATGAAAAAAAAAACAGAGATAAAAGTAATAATTCCTATAAGGGATATAAAATGAAAAGGAGGTCAATGGATATGCCAGAGATGAGATCAGGTGCTTAAGAAGAATAAGCATCCCCTATCGACAGGTTTTCACAGCCACCGTAAGCGCAATAAGGAGTTTAACCCGTAGTCAAAATCAGTATAAAAAAAAACCTGTCTAACAATTAGTATGAAACAGGTCAGGCAACATTTGACCCAATGACAGGTATTATTGGTAAATTAGATAGTTATAACAGCCATAGAATTTGGAATAATTCATTTAGGGAGTATTCTTCAAACTAAAAGGGACAAATGTAATGTGAAGTGCAATATGAAATGGAATAAATTTTATTTTGAAAACATGAGGTTATGAACTGTAACGCTTCACACCGGGGTACTTTTCACAAAGCGCGTAACGATATATTGGGAAGAGATGCAAGGATGAAATCAAGGAGATTCATTGCAGATGCTACGGATATTGAATATTTAAACATGATGTGCAATTCAAGATGTTTGATATTCCATAGCCATGACATTAAAATGCTGATTTTAGTACAAATTAAGGGATTGATCACTGTTCGTTATCTTCACCTTTTCATCGGTTTAGTATATATTCTATTTAGGTTTTCAAATACTAATACAATCAGATGAATGTGACGTTGATGAATGAACTTTACTCTTCAAAAAGGTCCAGATGTATACCTATAAGTATTTACATTCACACACACACACACACACACACACACACACACACACACACACACACGCACATATATATATATATATATATATATATATATATATATATATATATATATATATTATTTGCCAAGTACTTTGGTAATAACATGGAATACGGATAAAATGTTGTAAGAAAACTAAGAAATTCATTCAAAATTAAGGATTATCTCCCTCATGCTTAGCTCTGATACTTAGTCGGATTTGGCTCCAGTATTTGGTTTTTTTTTTATTCTTTCCGCTCTTCCAAGTTTGCTCTTATTTCTAGTACATCACAATTGATACAGTTTATGTTTCATATTGAACTCAATTTGTTAACGGCAAATCAAAACCCCAACCCGATGACAAACGTGGTGACTTCACTGTCAGTTCTCATATTTATTTATCAATGCACCATTATCATCTGCTTGTGGTTTTTTTTCACACAACTGATCCGATAAGCACGAGTATGTTCAACATATGATCATTTTCAATCAAGGTAGCCTATACAAATATGTTGATGTTACAGGAGTGCCAACATTCTCGTTTGAAGTTAGTCTTTCGTAAGTTTTATTGTCATTGTAATGATATACTTTACAAATACACCCTGTTGCTATGCCCTGTGCTGTTTTGTGTATAATATCGATATCATAACAGACCGTTATCACACATACTCATTGGTCTTTCTTTACATATATGTTTTGAATACATACTACACTGTTTACATCACGAAGATATAAGGATCATGGCGGGTGTGAACGGTAACAGGGGATGCTTAATTCTCCCAGCTTCCAACCCCACCTCTTGTGTTTCCAAGGGTCCGTATGTGCAGTACTTTCAAGTTCTATCATTTATGAAATTAATAACTGATTATTGTCCTCAATTTTCTTACTGAAATATATCATGGTGCAAAACAATTCGCTGGGTATTTTAAGAATGCTTTATAAGAGTTGATTCTTCTATAATCTAGAAACACTTTCTGGCGTATTGAATAAGTTGAAAAAAATAAACACCAGGTGAAAATGAAATAGAGCCACATGTACATAGATATTGAAATTTGACGATGCAAAAGCTAAAGTCATTCAGATTCTCATAAAATTGAATTCGTAGTTTGCCGTCAATGTTTGTATTTAGTAAATATCTATATTTGGAACTGATGATGGGGTCTTCCTACAGTCTGTTGGAATTCCCATGGACACGAATTGTGCTCCTTTGTTAGCTAACCCGTTTTTATTTTCTTATGAAGCAGAATTCATTCAAAAGTTTCTACATGGGAAGAAACATAATCTTGCTGTGACCTTTAATTCGATATTTAGATATATCGACGACGTTTTATCTATCAACAATGATCATTTTCATTCATGTTAATTCGATATATCCCAGTGAACTTGATATAAAAGACATCACAGAGTCTTCCACATCTCTTTCGTACTTAGATATTTTACCGAACATAGATCCTGGCGGTAAACTATCAACTCAGCTTCATGACAAACGGGATGATTTCAATTTGTCCATCGTCAACTTCCCTTATCTAAGTGGTAATATTCCATCATCATCATCTGCATATGGTGTTTATATCTCCCAACTGATTCGTTACGCAATAACAGGTTTTGTTTTTAAATCGAGGCAGGCTACTGGCAAACAAGGTGATGTTACAGGGTTTGTACAGTCTCGCCTAAAAGCAGAATTTTGCAAATTGTTTGGTCGTTATAACAAGCTAGTTTGCCTGTACAACCTTCGATTAGGACAAATGCTTTCTGACATGTTTCATATCAATTATTAGGCCGTTCAATTATTCTGACTAAGGATTACTCCGTTTACCCGATCGGGATGTAGGGCTCACTACGGGCTTGACCTGTCGACAGGGGATGCATACTCCTGCTAGGCACCTGACCCCACCTCTGGTATGTCCAGGGATCCGTGTTTGCCCATCTCTCTAATTTATGTTTGTTATAGTAATTACGAAATTGAATACTGTTAGTTATCTTCACCTTTACATGTAGAACACTTCGCAATATCATTTATTTCTAATGCACTGGGATATCTCAAATCCACATATAAATGAAAGTGCATATTAATAGATGATAATAGTATGCTTATAAATAAAATTGAATACTGTTAGTTATCTTGATTTTTTCATAATGTCTCTTCAGTGATGCTCAAGTTAAAATGTTGGAAATCCAAAATAAGAACAAACTTGGAGGAACTGGGAAAACCAAAAAATACCAAATAGTGGAGCCAAATCCGGCAAAGGCTCAGAGCTATGCATGATGGAGATAATCCTTAATTTTGAAATGAAGTTTTTTAATTTATAAATAATAGTGTAAGACAGAGAAATTTTACATCTAAATAGTACTGATGGAACTTGCGTATTCTCGAATTGCTATTTCAACAAAATCAATGGTCCGCTCACTTAAAGTAACAATATTTTTTTTAGATTTCTTAATTTGCTCAGGGAGAGCTAATGATGATGAGCGGAAGACAATCATGGAGACGGTTGATATCTGAAAATTATCCTCACAGGAAGTTTGGTTGGCGTTTTGGAGTTTAGATGTTGTATCTTTGTCGACAGAATGTCTTGGAGACGGTCCTCAGAAAGGCAAGTCATAACTTGTCGATAAATAACAGTAATGGAAAACAAGACGTCTTGAAAAAAAATGAAAAGCATAGATAACCATTCAGTAACTAAACGCTTTGATGACAATTCATCTTCTGATAGCTATCATACATTTTGTATATGTATATCTACAACAATACGTACCTAAACAGCGGGAACACTTGCTTACTTGTACACTTTACAAATTATTTCTTGTAATTGTAAACGTGGACTTTCATTTCGTGAACATATTTCAATGTACCTCCAAATGAAGGATCTTATGTCATACTAGTTAGTATTCAATTAATGATAATGTTATAGAGTGAAAATATACAGAAATAGAGCGTGGTTTAGAAAGAGTCAAATTATTGTATAATATGTCCAGGGGGTGCTTACTCCTTATAGGCAACTGATCGCAAATCTGGTATATCCAGAATAAAAAGTTAATTTTACTTAACGTAAAAGATTGTTTCCTTGATTTTCGAAAAAGAGTAGGCTCACTGGGGGACGTCCGGAAAAAATCAACGTTCAAAACCGACCATATATATATGGTATATCCAGGATAAAAAGTTAAGTTTTCTTAACAAATGTTATTCGCCTTGGAAATGGTAAGTTTTCAAAGGAATAATTGAAAGTGTTGTGGCAAATATTGAAATAATGATGTTAAAGATGTAGATGTGGGCCTAGACTGAGTTGAAAATATGGAAAATACATTTCATTCAGTATGCCTCAAACTGAAAGTGACGTATGTAATATGGAAATTGATTGATTAAATCTTGTTTAACGTCCCGGTCGAGAATCTTTCACTCATATGGAGACGTCACCATTGCCGGTGAAGGGCTGCAAATTTAGGCCTATGCTCGGCGCTTATGGCCGTTGAGCAGGGAGGGATCTTTTACGTGCCACACCTGCTGTGACACGGGACCTCGGTTTTAGCGGTCTCATCCGAAGGACCGCCCCATTTAGTCGCCTCTTACGACAAGGAAGGAGGTACTGATGATCTATTTTATCAACCCGGATCCCCATGGGGTAATATGGAGTATATAAATATCATTTAGAAAACATATCTAATAAGTCTATTATTTTTATGAGCTTCTATATATTTCTTCCAATTTTTGCTCTAGGCTTTGTTTCTTAATTATCTTAAAAGGATATTGATTGATCGTTGGTTTCCGCCACTCTCAACAATGTTTCAGTTATCTGGTGGCGTCCAGTTTTTTATTGATGGAAGACAGACCCATATGTACAATGTACCCGGGAAGAGACTACCGACCTTCCGAAAGTAAACTGGCAAACTTTCTCACATATATCGGCGCAAATGAGATTCGAAACCGTGCCGACCAGAAATGAGAGGCCTTGTGATGTTAATCATGATGCTCTAACGACTCGGGCACCATTGATATTTTCATTTCTTTTGCATGCATAGTGAATAAACTTGATACATATACTGTTGACTCTCATGGACTCGAACGTCGATTTCTCGAAGTTCTCGATCTCTCGAAGTTCTCGATCTCTCGGAGTGAAATGTGGATCCCATAACACATATTTCATTGCTTTTGACTCTCGACCTCTCTAAGTGGTGATAGCATATGCCTATCATCACTCAAGCGTATAATTATAACGGCAGGGACTAGCTCGGCTGTGTTAATTAGTTGTTTATATAGGGGAGCCAATGAAGGGGTTTCCTTGATAATGATATGTTGAATATCTACAGGAAAGAACAGTGATAAATCTCATCAATGTAACAAAAAATCTAAATTAAGAGTAGGGCAAACACATACCCCATGTCACATCAGATGTGGAATGGGGTGTTTTGGAGGAGAGAGCATCCATCGTCGACAGGTTACACCCTCCTATATCTTGAGCAGGTAAACGGAGCAACCGTAGTCAAAATCATGGTCAAGAATGGTCTAACAATTGCTTTGAAACACTTCAGACAACATTGAACCCAATGACAAATTAGATTGACATAACTTTCAAGTTCACTGGGATATATCAAATAAACATATGAATCAAAATTAGTTTCATTCATAATGTCAACTCAATGGCCACAGCAAGGGATTTTTATCTTTCATTTAGAAAAGTTTGAATAAATTCTGGCTCGTAAGAATATACGAAATACGTCAGTTAATGAAAGAGCACAAGTTGTGCCCTTGGAAATTCCAACATGCTATTGGTAGAACTGATTGTCAAAGACTACGTAGATATTGTCAATTGGAAACTCCAGCAACTGACTGTATAGTATGTAGAGCGACAAGAACAACCTATATTAAAGCCCTTGATGCAATCCACCATCAAGTACTTCGACTGTGCACAGGAGCTTTTCGAACCTCTCCTGTAGATATTTGGTATGTTGATGCAAGCGAACCTCCTCTAGCTCTAGATCTATTTAAACGATTCTAACTTGCGTTTGGACATCATAGAACCCTCATCACGTTCAGAAATACCACCATTGAAAATACTAAAACCTAACGTTGACACTTCACTTTCTGAATATAAAAAACCTGAAACAAATTCCGCTATTTTCTAACAAAAGTTACCCAAATAAAGCAATCTAAACATTCTACATATGATGTTTACAAAAATGGTTCAAAAGACCAAAATAAAGTCGCGGCTGCTTGCAGTAATCAATAACAGCGTTTTCTCAGCACGACTCCCAAATGAACAACAATTTATACTGCTGAAGTAAAGGCTATCCAACTTGCATTAGAGTGCATTAAATTTTCAACAAAAGTTTAACTTTTCTAACGTAACAGTAATGCAGTATAATAGTGTTATTTCTGCCATCTCCAAATGCTTAAAAATTCTGGGAATTGACAGAACATTAATGAAAAAAGGTTGCTTACCTTATTTACCATTTTATTTTGAAAAAATATTGTTAAATTTAAAATGCACAAAAATAGTTTATAATGTCTTAAACAAAAATTGTGTAAAGCCTTCAGCGATTACAAAGTGGAATGAAGAGTTATCTCCTCACGGAGGGAATGATATATGCATACATGATGTTTTTCAAGTATGTTTCAAGACTACAAACGATTCTTCTATACAATGGTTTCAATACCGACTTCTTTATAGAATTCTGCCTGTGGACTACTATCTTAAAAAATTAATATTAAAACAACAGATTTATGCAAGTTATGTAAGGAAACCATTCAACATGTATTTGTAACTTGTAATGATGTATTAGATTTGTGGAGAAATTTAAGCATGCATATTTATAGAACTACTTCAAAGAGAATTGGTTTTAACATTAAGAATATTATACTGGGTGAAACACCACTCACCAAAGACAATATTGTTATGAGTTTTATCATACTACATTGTAAGCAGTACATTTTTACTTGTTTTTCGCAGTGTAAAAAGCCAAATATTTTAGGTCTCATAAATCATTTGAAAATGAAATATAACATTGAGAGATGTATATCAATTTACAATTCAAAATCACTATTTTTTGATAGACAATGGGACTTATGGAAACTTATGTTTGAGCCTTCTATATAGTATTTACTTCCTTATTAACCCATTTCATTGAACATTATAAATACTTGTATCTAGTTTCCTTTTTTGCAATAATGTATATTTAACTTTCATTCCTCCATATAACTTGTTTCTATATAAAATGTTTATTCAATTCCGGTAAGTGTGAGTGTTTGTATAAATGAGTGTGAGAGTTTAAAAAAAAAAGAAATGCCCATTGCATACTGTTTGTATTTATGTGTGTGTGTATAATGTCATGCAATTAAAAAAATAAAAATAAAAAAAAAGATTTGTCGATCAAAGTATACAAAATATTCATTTGGAATGTAGTTATTGTATACCCACACGAAATAGTTTTTAATAATGTTTAATCAATGCATGATTTTTTTTTTTACAAGTATTGGCTATCATCTCATCATACAATATTTACAAGAATGCGACTTTTACAGAAACATTTGATGCTTTATAATATGACTTATTCATATACACAAACTAATATGTATTTTTACCTGTTTACATATTTCTAACTTTTAGGTCCGTCGGATGGGACGTTAAAGGGTACCTCATGTCAAATATTGCTACCTCCTTGGCACGTAAAAGATTGTTTCCTTGATTTTCGAAAAAGAGTAGGCTCACTGGGGGCCGTCCGGAAAAAAAATTAACTTTCAAAACCAACCATATTTCAGTTGCTTAACCACCATAAAATAGGTGAAATATTGCCAACTCGGCGTAAAACCCAATCAATCAATCAATAAAATTAACGATATTTTGTAGGGACATATATAAAAGTTATCTACCAAAGATAGCCCGTTGTGATTATCCAAACTACCAAATATTACACAGTTAATAAGATTCTCTTATTTCTGTCAAAGATACTACAATCAGTACTTGCGTTTGACAATTCAGCTAAATCCTGTACTATAGATAGCAGTACCCTAATAACCCCGGATAGCAGAGTACATGTTATGCAGATATGAATTTCTAAACACATGCATCATTCAGAGATAAATAATGTCATTATGAAAGGCTAGGTTGGACCAGCTAAACACAAGATTGATAAGCGAGGGAAACGTCAGTATAATTTACATATAGGTAAACAGTAGTTATAGAAATTATATACATGTGGCTTAATGATTGAAGCATGGTTTAAACCAATGAAATCCTTTGTAACAAACCAAAATATAGGAATCCGTCGGATACAAATGAAATATTATACAATGCAAGAAGAAACAACGCAAATAAAATTTATACAATACACTCAAATATTTTACAATTGAATTATAATTGAAATGAAAAAATGTATAATACAGATGCAAATTATCTGAGATAATTAAAAAATTGTACAATACAAATGGAAAATTACATAATAAATATAGGAAATTTCAAAGTTAAAACGCAAAATACAATTTGATATCTTGAATACATTGTTCAAATTCAAATCCAAAGATCCCCGTGGTGATCTCTGGTTGTCAGAATAGATCCTCAGTACCCGTTGCTTTTCGTAAGAGGCGACTAAATCCAAAGTTGATTTTTGCGCAATCTACGTGGGATGTTTTATCCACGTCTAAATATGTTAATTCATATTGTCCGTTTTAAGTTTTTTAGAAATTAGATGGTTATCGTTATCATCAGTTCGTGACGATCAGTGGAACTAGTATTCACATATATGGACACGTCAGTATTGTCCGAAGGAAAGTTTTTACAACGCTCGAGAATCTATATTTAGAACCATTATAGTATTTGCATATATAGCTTTATCATTTGAGGAATTCGTCGTCATTCCGAAATTCCGAATTTGACTTTAAAAGTATAACAATACGAACGTTGTTTGTATATTGTTTGGGAAAATAATTGAGAATAAGACCGCATGAGAATGATTGAAATACAAGAACCTGAGTCAACATTCTGGCATTATCCAAACGAACTTCCCATCTTGGGTGTAATTAATGCATCATTAATGGTGCAAGATGTTTGGCCAGGGATCAGCTTTATGCCTGCTACACAGTTTTGAAATGACAATATGATATTCCTAGAAGTTGTCAATAATATCATCATAGATGTACGTAACAATTAATATTTAATATTATATATATGATCATTATTATATATTACCACAACAAGTAATATTATATATATGATTATTATTATATATTACCACAAATAATTATGTCATATACGAAGGCAAACAGCTGATTATTTTCAGGAACAATCTGAGCAATAAAGCATGAAGGACCACAGTCAATCGTAAGATAATTTTACGACAACAAATGTTCTGATACATTAAACTTATGAACAACCACTTAATCAACTTTTATAAACCTTGGTTCCGCTTTTGTATAATTATAAAGCAATATACGTTTCAGGCAGCATGAAAAAAGATCAGAAATACTGCAGGTTGTCATTGCATTCATTTATTACAAAACAAGATATTATTCAAATGCAAAATAAAAACATATTATCAAAATATGACACACATTTGTAAGATGTATTCTAAAAAAAAAAAACCAAATAAATATCAGCATATGACATTAAATAATGTAATGCAAGTCAACGTATTTGATAACCATTATGCTTTTGTGAGCTGCTGCCAAGATGAGGTAGTGTGCGATATATTACTGTATATCTTTAGTGAGAGCAAAATGTTGATTGTTTATAGGAGTTAAGCTCAAAGAAAATCTCATTCAATCTCATTAGTGCATTTTGATAATGATTCTGTATGTTTGTAACATGAGCCGAGCGTAAGGCGTTTCCAGTGCAGGCATCAACCAATCCAAGCGCAGAGAGACTGTTTTGTATATTGTATATGATGTCATTTATAGCTTGCATGTCTTCTGTTCCAGAGTTTTGGGTGTTCGTTAAGCGTTTTACACATTCTATTTCATGGAGGACATTGCACAGCTGTTGCTCCGTATCATTCCATTGATAACGAATCTATGAAATAATTCAAACCACATCAAATTCATCAACTACATCACGGACTTTGAACAATAATAAAATCGTGACATTAAGTAATATTACTAACATTATTCAAGTATGTCCAATAAATTTTTCTTACCGACTGATTGAAAATATAAGCTGGCTCATGGTGGTTCATTTCCGTATCGATATTCTATATGAATATAAAACGTTTTGACAATTCAAAACAATACCCAGTTTAAAAGAAATCCCAAATGAAAATACAGGACAATATTCACAGGTATAGAAATATTACTTACATCAGGTATCAAATTCTTAGCACGACTTAGAAAAGTCGAGAGTATTTCCACAGTTTGGCAGTCGTTTATTGTGTAGTTGACGGCTACCACGAAGTCTGTGAGGTTTTGAATAATTTGGTTCGTTTTCTTTACAATATTGAAGTTTAAATATTGTTGAATAGGAATCATTGGCGAAGGTAAAAATGTACACTGTGTGTTTCCTCCATCATAAATTGCAGAAATGCTTGTTTGTAAAGATTTCAGTTGCAAGCGGGCTGTTTGAAAGTGATCAACAATTCTAGAAGCTTCGTTCCCCAAACCATACAAGTGTCCTCTAACTCGAACACTCATTTCAATTGTTTGGAGACCATTATCCGCAGAACAAATGATCGCCAGTAAGGTGTTGAGAATCTCGTCATACTGCAAAATGAACAAATCGATGAGGATCATTAGATCTCTGTACATTTATAATAAATCATGTTTAAGGTATTGATTGTAACTTAAAATATAGTGTATATATATCTATTCATCACTTACATCAGAGGGTGTCATATGTAACTCCTCAACATTGTTCATAAGGTGTTCGGAGGCAGAAAATAGTCCCGATTTCTTCTGCAAGTAAAAAATATATAGATTAAAACTGGTTCATTCGTTGATATGGAACTTGTTGAAATGTTTGATATGTAGTTCTTGATAATTTTGTCATTTGATGGGTTGACTACATCAATAGAAATGTCCTTATTTGGATACGTACAATTCAGTCAGGTTCTATTTCCAATTTGTATTAACAGTGAGACTGTTGATAATCTGCAAATATTATTATACATACACATATATATCTATACTTCAAGCATATTCTTTAAACTTACATATTCTTGAAGTGCAACTCCAGCAAAGTCAACGGTCCTCTCACTTAAAGTAATAAAGTTTTTCAGATTTGTTAGTATTTCCAGGGAAAACAAGGGATGACGAACGTGAAACAATCTTTGAGATGATTGATATCGGGAAAGCAATCCCTCGAGACGTGTATTTGGCGGTCCTGAGTTCAGATTTTGTATGTTTGTCGATAGGCGGGCTTGCGGATGGTCTGTGTCAGAAATGGGAAGGCAAGTCGATATTTGCGGATAAAGAATGAAAATGTAAAAGAAAACACCTGGAAAAAAAAAAAGAAAACTAGCAATAGTATTTCAGTAATAAAATAAGATCATTTTATTTCGTAAAGGACCAACTTATTGTTGTAATTATGTATTTCTTTGTAGAACTATTTCGTACTAACCTGAAATCATTTTGTTTCGCTGTTGCTGGTTTATAGATCTAGTGAGTGATGTGTGTCAAGTTATTTCTATGTTTGGTGATGGACTACATCGGACTTTTATAATTGATAAAACGAAACAGAAAGTCTGGATTATTAGCGTTTCCAAGTTGCTCATGGGAATTTTGAGATAATTTAATGATACAATCACACAGGTACACTTTATATCATTCAATGGTAATTATATTTATGTGCGTAGGTATCTCTATGTATTATTCAGTGTTAATACCTGGTTAATTATATTCTTGTGGGTGTTGACCATAGACGGAATACGAAAATCGGTGTCACATGCATCCTCCAAAGTTTATGATTACATGTTCGGAAATGATCATTGTTAGTACAGAAGAAAAAAGATATTGGACTAAGAAGACAGTTCAGCTTCCTGTTTTCAGTCAACTTTTTGACCTATTGGTTATATTATCTGTCATTATATAAACTTGTATACAGTATATATCTAACACAATGTTTACTCAAACAGCGGGTACCCAGTGCTCTTTAAGTTGGGGGAAGATGCTTGTATACGCCTAGAAATTATTTTCTGCAAATGTCAGCGTAAAGTTTGGTTGTTTTTCACACATTTTGATTATACATTTATCAAGACAGAAAAGATATAAATAAATTCAAATGTACAATTCATGATAATTATGGACAATTGGTCCTTTTCTTTGAAAAGCTTGTCTTATTATGTCAGTTGCAAGTAGACCCAGAAGATGAATATAAGATATTCCGAAAAGTAAAGGAATTTTCGTATGTAAAAGCGAAATACCGGATAGATTAATTGGTTGCATATTGTTGAACGTCCTTCCCTAGACTGTTTTCTCGTAAGGAGATGTCACCATTGCCGGTGAAGGGTTGCAAAAGTTAGACCTATGCTCCGCACTTATGGTGTTTGAGGAGGGAGAGATCTTTATCGTGTTATACCTGCCGTGATACGGGTCCTCGATTTTTGGGATTTCATCAGAAGGATCGCCCCATTTAGTTTCCTCTTACTACAAACAAAGGGGTATTGAGGACCTATTCTAACCCGCACCCCCATGGGGCTTAACTTTAACTTAAAATTAACTTTATTTTAAGAATAGCTTTTTTTCTTTCAAATGAGTTAAAAATATTTAGATCATAACCTTCAAGCTGTAGACTTGAGGACTCTTATATTAAAGAAAAAGGTGAAGATAAAAAAACAGTGATAAAACTAATAATTCCTATGACGAATGTAAAGTCAAAAGCAGGGAAACAGTATGCCAGAGATGAGATCAGGTGCCTAAGAAGAGTAAGCATTCCCTGTCGACAGGTCACACCCACCGTGATCTCTGTATCTTGATCGGGTAAGCGGAATAATCCGTAGTCAAAATCAGTATGTACGAAACGGTCTAACAATTAGTATGAAACAGGTCAGGCAACATTTGACCCAATGCCAGGTTATATTGGTAAATTAGATCGTTATCACAGCCGTAGAATTTGGAGTCATTCATTTCAGAGAGTATGCTTCAAACTAAAAGGAACAAATATAATATGAAGTGCATATAAATTTCATTGTAGAAAAAAGCATATAGAGTAATTCTATTTGTTTTGCATATATATATTCTGACTCAAAAGTCCGTTCGCCGTATGATGAGTTTTTAAATCGAGACAGGCTACTGACAAACAAGTTGATATTGCATGGGTTTGTACAGTCTCGTCTAAAGTCAGCATTTCGCAAATTCTATGGTCGTTATAACAATCTAGTTTGCCAGTACAATCTAGCAAATACTGTCTACCGTTTATTATACCAATTGTGTGGCCGTTCTTCGCACATTGATTCTGAATGCAGATAGTACGTTTACCTGATCAAGATACGGGACTAACGGCAAGTGTGAAGGTCGACAAGGGATACATACTTCTAGGCACCTGATCACATCTGTGGTATGTCGAGTGATCCGTGTTTGCCCATCTGATATATTATCTATGGGAATTGCAAGATTGAGTACTGTTCACTACTTTTGCCATTTTGTCACTTTTTCATTTTTCCAAAATTATATGTGGCTAGCCAACGTTTCACCAAGTGAAACGTGGGAACGACGGAATGAAAGTTTGCGATGATATTCAAAGATATGAAAGACATTTTACTTTGAAAACATATGAGGTTATGAATTGCAGCGCTTCACACAAGCATACTTTCACAAAGCGTGTAAAGATATATTCTGAAGAGATGTAAGAATAAAATAAGAGAGATTCATTGCAGATGCTACGAATATTGAATATTTAAACATGATGTGCAATTCCAGATGTTTGATATTCCATAGCCATGACATTAAGATGCTGATCTTAGTACAAATTAAGGGATTGATCACTGTTCGTTATCTTCATCTTTTCATCGGTTTAGTATATATTCTATTTAAGTTTTCAAGTAATACAATCGGGTGAATGTGAAATTGATGCAATGAACTTTACCCTTCAAAAAGGTATACCTGTACGCATTTACATTAGTATATATATATATATATATATAAATATATACAATACTTAATAAATCTGATAAAACCACAGTCATTGATGGGTTTTATCAGCGTTGTAGTACATTACTAGATATCTATAGTTTATGTAAATACGAAAGCGCTCATTCATACTGTTTTACGACTTTCATTCATCGATATCGGTTTCTAGGACAAGGACGTCTGCTTAATATTTAGGTTTTTTATTTGCCAAGTACTTTGGTACTAGCATGGAATACGGATAACAAATTGTAAGAAAATTAAGAAATTCATTTTAAAAGTAAGGATTATCTCCCTCTTGCATAGTTCTGATCATTAGCCGGATTTGGCTACAGTATTTGGAATGTTTTAGTTCTTTCAACTCTTCCAAGTTTGTTCTTATTTCTGATTTCGAACATTTTTGACTTTAGTATCACTAAAGAAACATTATTTGTCGAAATGAGCGTGTGGTGCATCAGGATTGGTACAGTTTATGTTTTATCTTGAATGGAATTTGTTAACGTCAAACCAACAACCCTCCCTTATAACAAACGTGGTGACATCACTGTCGATTCCCATTCTTATTTAACAATATACCATCTGCCTGTGGTGTTTTTCCACACAACTGATCTGATAAGCACGAGCATGTTCAACGAATGATCATTGTGAATCGAGGTAACCTACTTACAAATATGTTGATGTTACAGGAGTTTCAACAGTATCTTTTATAGTCAGCCTTTTGCAAATTTTATCTTCATTATAATTATCTAATTTACAAATACACCTTTTTAGTAGGACCTGTGCTGTTTCACATGTTTAATACCGATTGTTGGGCGGTTATCATGCATACTTATAGGTCGTTTCTTACATAGTGAATTTGAATACAGAGCACAATGTTTACCTGATCAAGATATAAGGATCATAGGGTGTGTTTGTGTAAACGGTCAACCGGGGATGCTTAATCCTCCCAGCACCCATCCCCACCTCCGGCAATTCCAGGGGTCCATATTCTCAATTTCTATCATTTATGAAATTAATCACGGGTCATTATCCTCAATTTTGTTTTACTGAAATATGTTATGATGCGAAAACATTGCCTGGATAGTTTAAGAATGCTTGATTCAAATTGATTTCTCTATAGTCTAGAAACACTTTCTGGTGTATTGAATACGTTGAAAACATAAACACCAAATGAAAATGAAATAGCGCCACATGAACATAGTTATTGAAATTTCATGATGCAAAAGCTAAAGTCATTGTGATTCTCATAAAGTTCAATTGGTAGTTTGCCGTCAACATTTCTGTTTAGTAAATATACATATATGGAACAGATGTAGAACACTCTGCAATGTCATTTTTTTCTGATGCGTTGGAATATCTCAAATCGACATAGGAATGAAAGTGCATATTGTTAATAGATGATCATAGTATACTAATAAACAAAAGTATACCAATATCTGTTTCCATAAAATGACAGGAAAATCATTGAACATTTTTTCAATTTTTTTATTAACAAAACAAACAAGCGATTATACAAATGCAAAGTAAAACAAATTAGACATAATATATGGCACACACGTTTCAGATACATTATCATCGAATCAGCAAAGACAACAAAACTGAAATACAAAACAATCAAAGTAATTGATAATTGTTATGCATTGTGAGTTGCTGCCAAGATGAGGTAGTTTGTGATATATTACTGCCTACTTTTAGTGAGAGAAAACTTTGATTCTTTGTATGAATCAAGTTCAAACAAAATCTCATTCAATCTCGTAAGTGCAGTTTGATAGTGATTCTGTATGTTTGTAACACGCGCCGAGCGCAATGCTTTTCCAGTAGAGACATCAAATGTTCCAAGCGCAGAGAGACTGTTTCGGATATTGCCTATGGTGTCAGCTTGCATGTCTTCTGTTCCGGAGTTTTGGGTTTTCCTTAAGGTTTTTACTGTGTGTATTTCATGAAGGGCCTTACACATCTGTTGCTTCGTAACATTCCATTGGTAACGAATCTGTGAAATAATCCAAAGCACAGTAAATGCGTAAACTAAATGGAGGACTTGGAACAATAAAAATCAGGACATTCATTAATATTATTAACATTATTCAAGTATGTCCAATAAATTTCTATTACCAACTGATTGAAAATGTAAGCTGGCTCATGGTGGTACATTTTGGTATTGATGTTCTGTGTGAATAAAAATATTTTGTCATTATAAAGCAATACCCAGTTTAAAAGAAATTCCAAATGAAAATACAGGACAATATTCACAGGTATAGAAATATTACTTACGCCAGGTTTCAAATTCTTAGCACGACTTAGAAAAGTCGAGAGTATTTCCACAGTTTGGCAGTCGTTTATTGTGTAGTTGACGGCTACCACGAAGTCTGTGAGGTTTTGAATAATTTGGTTCGTTTTCTTTACAATATTGAAGTTTAGATATTGTTGAATAGGAATCATTGGGGAAGGTGAAAATGTACACTGTGTGTTTCCTCCATCATAGATTGCAGAAATGCTTGTTTGTAAAGATTTCAGTTGTAAGCGGGCTGTTTGAAAGTGATCTAACAATTCTAGAAGGTTCGTTCCCCAAACCATACAAGTGTCCTCTAACTCGAACACTCATTTCAATTGTTTGGAGACCATTATCCGCAGAACAAATGATCGCCAGTAAGGTGTTGAGAATCTCGTCATACTGCATAATGAACAAATTGATGAGGATCATTAGATCTCTGTACATTTCTAATAAATCATGTTTAAGGTATTAATTGTAACTTAAAATATAGTGTGTACATGTATATATATCTATTCATCACTTACATCAGAGAGTGTCATATGTAACTCCTCAACATTGTTCATAAGGTGTTCGGAGGCAGAAAATAGTCCCGATTTCTTCTGCAAGTAAAAAATATATAGATTAAAACTGGTTCATTCGTTGATGTGGAACTTGTTGAAATGTTTGATATTTAGTTCTTGATAATTTTGTCATTTGATGGGTTGACTACATCAATAGAAATGTCCTTATTTGGACACGTACAATTCAGTCCGGTTCTATTTCCAATTTGTATTAACAGTGAGACTCTTGATAATCTGCAAATATTATTATACATACACATGTATATCTATACTTCAAGCATATTCTTTAAACTTACGTATTCTTGAAGTGCAACTCCAGCAAAGTCAACGGTCCTCTCACTTAAAGTAATAAAGTTTTTCAGATTTGTTAGTTTGGCCAGGGAAAACAAGTGATGACGAACGTGAAACAATCTTTGAGATGATTGATATCGGGAAAGCAATCCCTCGAGCCGTGTATTTGGCGGTCCTGAGTTCAGATTTTGTATGTTTGTCGATAGGCGGGCTTGCGGATGGTCTGTGTCAGAAATGGGCAGGCAAGTCGATATTTGCGGATAAAGAAGGAAAATGTAAAAGAAAACCCCTTGAAGAAAAAAAGAAAACTAGCAATAGTATTTCAGTAATAAAATAAGATCATTTTATTTCGTAATGGACCAACTTATTGTTGTAATTATGTATTTGTTTGTAGAACTATTTCGTACTAACCTGAAATCATTTTGTTTCGCTGTTGCTGGTTTATAGATCTAGTGAGTGATGTGTGTCAAGTTATTTCTATGTTTGTTGATGGACTACATCGGACTTTTATAATTGATAAAGTGAAACAGAAAGTCTGGATTATTAGCGTTTCCAAGTTGCTCATGGGAATTTTGAGATAATTTAATGATACAATCACACAGGTACACTTTATATCATTCAATGGTAATTATATTTATGTGCGTAGGCATCTCTATGTATTATTCAGTGTTAATACCTGGTTAATTATATTCTTGTGGGTGTTGACCATAGACGGAATACGAAAATCGGTGTCACATGCATCCTCCAAAGTTTATGATTACATGTTCGGAAATGATCATTGTTAGTACAGAAGAAAAAAGATATTGGACTAAGAAGACAGTTCAGCTTCCTGTTTTCAGTCAACTTTTTGACCTATTGGTTATATTATCTGTCATTATATAAACTTGTATACAGTATATATCTAACACAATGTTTACTCAAACAGCGGGTACCCAGTGCTCTTTAAGTTGGGGGAAGATGCTTGTATACGCCTAGAAATTATTTTCTGCAAATGTCAGCGTAAAGTTTGGTTGTTTTTCACACATTTTGATTATACATTTATCAAGACAGAAACGATATAAATTTTGCAAATGCTATAGTCGTTATAACAATCTAGTTTGCCAGTACAATCTAGCAAATACTGTCTACCGTTTATTATACCAATTGTGTGGCCGTTCTTCGCACATTGATTATGAATGCAGATAGTACGTTTACCTGATCAAGATACGGGACTAACGGCAAATGTGAAGGTCGACAAGGGATACATACTTCTAGGCACCTGATCACATCTGTGGTATGTCGAGTGATCCGCGTTTGCCCATCTGATATATTATCTATGGGAATTGCAAGATTGAGTACTGTTCGCTACTTTTGCCATTTTGTCACTTTTTCATTTTTCCAAAATTATATGTGGCTAACCAACGTTTCACCAAGTGAAACGTGGGAACGACGGAATGAAAGTTTGCGATGATATTCAAAGATATGAAAGACATTTTATTTTGAAAACATATGAGGTTATGAATTGCAGCGCTTCACACAAGCATACTTTCACAAAGCGCGTAAAGATATATTCTGAAGAGATGTAAGAATAAAATAAGAGAGATTCATTGCAGATGCTACGAATATTGAATATTTAAACATGATGTGCAATTCCAGATGTTTGATATTCCATAGCCATGACATTAAGATGCTGATCTTAGTACAAATTAAGGGATTGATCACTGTTCGTTATCTTCATCTTTTCATCGGTTTAGTATCTATTCTATTTAAGTTTTCAAGTAATACAATCGGGTGAATGTGAAATTGATGCAATGAACTTTACCCTTCAAAAAGGTCCAGATGTATACCTGTACGCATTTACATTAGTGTATATATATATATATATATATATATATATATATATATATATATACAATACTTAATAAATCTGATAAAACAACAGCCATTGATGGGTGTTATCAACGTTGTAGTACATTACTAGATATCTATAGTTTATGTAAATACGAAAGCGTTCATTCATACTGTTTTACAACTTTCATTCATCGATATCGGTGTCTAGGACAAGGGCGTCTGCTTAATATTTAGGTTTTTTATTTGCCAAGTACTTTGGTACTAACATGGAATACGGATAACAAATTGTAAGAAAATTAAGAAATTCATTTTAAAATTAAGGATTATCTCCCTCATGCATAGTTCTGATCCTTAGCCGGATTTGGCTACAGTATTTGGAATGTTTTGGTTCTTTCAACTCTTCCAAGTTTGTTCTTATTTCTGATTGCGAACAGTTTTGACTTTAGTATCACGAAAGAAACATTATTTGTCGAAATGAGCGTGTGGTGCATCAGAATTGGTACAGTTTATGTTTTATATTGAACGGAATTTATTAACGTCAAACCAACAACCCTCCCTTATGACAAACGTGGTGACTTCACTGTCGATTCCCATTCTTATTTAACAATATACCATCTGCCTGTGGTGTTTGTCACACAACTGATCTGATAAACACGAGCATGTTCAACGAATGATCATTGTGAATCGAGGTAACCTCCTTACAAATATGTTGATGTTACAGGAGTTTCAACAGTATCTTTTATAGTCAGCCTTTTGCAAATTTTATCTTCATTATAATTATCTAATTTACAAATACACCTTTTTAGTAGGACCTGTGCTGTTTCACATGTTTAATACCGATTGTTGGGCGGTTATCATGCATTGGTCGTTTCTTACATAGTGAATTTGAGTACAGAGCACACTGTTTACCTGATCAAGATATAAGGATCATAGGGTGTGTGTGTGTGTAAACGGTCAACCGGGGATGCTTAATCCTCCCAGCACCCAACCCCACCTCTGGTGATTCCTGGGGTCCATATTCTCAATTTCTATCATTTATGAAATTAATCACGGGTCATTATCCTCAATTTTGTTTTACTGAAATATGTTATGATGCGAAAACATTGCCTGGATATTTTAAGAATGTTTGATACAAATTGATTTCTCTATAGTCTAGAAACAGTTTCTGGTGTATTGAATACGTTGAAAAATATAAACACCAAGTGAAAATGAAATAGCGCCACTTGTACATATTGCAATTTGAAGATGCAAAAGCTAAAGTCATTGTGATTCTCATAAAGTTCAATTGGTAGTTTGCCGTCAACATTTCTGTTTAGTAAATATACATATATGCAACAGATGTAGAACACTCTGCAATGTCATTTTTTTTGATACGTTGGAATATCTCAAATCGACACAGGAATAAAAGTGCATATTGTTAATAGATGATAATAGTATACTAATAAACAAAAGTATACCAATATCTGTTTCCATAAAATGACAGGAAAATCATTGAAAATTTTTTCAATTTTTTTTATTAACAAATTAAAGAATTATACAAATGCAAAGTAAAACAAATTTGACATAATATATGGCACACATGTTTAAGATACATTATCATCGAATCAGCAAAGACAACACAAATGAAATACAAAACAATCAAAGTAATTGATAATTATTATGCATTGTGAGTTGCTGCCAAGATGAGGTAGTTTGTGATATATTACTGCCTACTTTTAGTGAGAGCAAAACTTTGATTCTTTGCATGAATCAAGTTCAAACAAAATCTCATTCAATCTCGTAAGTGCAGTTTGATAGTGATTCTGTATGTTTGTAACACGCGCCGAGCGCAATGCTTTTCCAGTAGAGACATCAACTGTTCCAAGCGCAGAGAGACTGTTTCGGATATTGCCTATGGTGTCAGCTTGCATGTCTTCTGTTCCGGAGTTTTGGGTTTTCCTTAAGGTTTTTACTGTGTGTATTTCATGAAGGGCCTTACACATCTGTTGCTTCGTAACATTCCATTGGTAACGAATCTGTGAAATATTGCAAAGCACAGTAAATGCGTAAACTAAATGGAAGACTTGGAACAATAAAAAGCAGGACATTCATTAATATTATTAACATTATTCAAGTATGTCCAATAAATTTCTATTCCCAACTGATTGAAAATGTAAGCTGGCTCATGGTGGTACATTTTGGTATTGATATTCTGTGTGAATAAAAATATTTTGTCATTATAAAGCAATACCCAGTTTAAAAGAAATTTCAAATGAAAATACAGGACAATATTCACAGGTATAGAAATATTACTTACATCAGGTATCAAATTCTTAGCACGACTTAGAAAAGTCGAGAGTATTTCCACAGTTTGGCAGTCGTTTATTGTGTAGTTGACGGCTACCACGAAGTCTGTGAGGTTTTGAATAATTTGGTTCGTTTTCTTTACAATATTGAAGTTTAGATATTGTTGAATAGGAATCATTGGCGAAGGTGAAAATGTACACTGTGTGTTTCCTCCATCATAGATTGCAGAAATGCTTGTTTGTAAAGATTTCAGTTGTAAGCGGGCTGTTTGAAAGTGATCTAACAATTCTAGAAGGTTTGTTCCCCAAACCATACAAGTGTCCTCTAACTCGAATACTCATTTCAATTGTTTGGAGACCATTATCCGCAGAACAAATGATCGCCAGTAAGGTGTTGAGAATCTCGTCATACTGCAAAATGAACAAATTGATGAGGATCATTAGATCTCTGTACATTTCTAATAAACCATGTTTAAGGTATTAATTGTAACTAACAATATAGTGTGTACATGTATATATATCTATTCATCACTTACATCAGAGAGTGTCATATGTAACTCCTCAACATTGTTCATAAGGTGTTCGGAGGCAGAAAATAGTCCCTATTTCTTCTGCAAGTAAAAAAATATATCGATTAAAACTAGTTCATTCGTTGATGTGGAACTTGTTGAAATGTTTGATACGCAGCACTTGATAATTTTGTCATTTGATGGGTTGATTCCATCAATAGAAATGTCCTTATTCGGACACGTACAATTCAGTCCGGGTCAATTTCCAATTTGTATTAAAAGTGAGATTCTTGATAACCTGTAAATATTATTATACATACACATATATATTTATACTCCAAGCATATTCTTTAAACTTACATATTCTTGAAATGCAACTCCAGCAAAGTCAAAGGTCCTCTCACTTAAAGTAATAAAGTTTTTCAGATTTGTTAGTTTTTCCAGAGAAAACAATTGATGTCGAGCGTGAAACAATCTTTGAGATGATTGATATCGGGAAAGCAATCCCTCGAGACGTGTATTTGGCGGTCCTGAGTTCAGATTTTGAATGTTTGTCGATAGGCGGGCTTGCGGATGGTCTGTGTCAGAAATGGGCAGGCATGTCGATATTTGCGGATAAAGAAGGAAAACGTAAAAGAAAACACCTTGAAAATAAAAAAGAAAACTGGCAATAGTATTTCAGTAATAAAATAAGATCATTTTATTTGGTAATGGACCAACTTATTGTTGTAATAATGTATTTGTTTGTAGAACTAAATTATTTCATGCTAACCTAGTGAGTGATGTGTGTCAAGTTATTTCTATGTTTGACGATGCACTACATCGGACTTTTATAATTGATAAAACGAAACAGAAAGGATGGATTATCAGCGTTTCCAAGTTGCTCATGGGAATTTTGAGATGATTTAATGATGCAATCATACAGGTACACTTTATATCATTCAATGGTAATTATATTTGTGTGCTTAGATATCTCTATGTATTATTCAGTGTTAATACCTGGTTAATTATATTCTTGTGGGTGTTGTGTATTCTTGACCATAGACGGGATACGAAAATCAGTGTCACATGCATCCGCCAAAGTTTATGATCACATGTTCGGAAATGGTCACTGTTATTATAGAAGAAAAAAGATATTGGACTAAGAAGACAGTTCAGCTTCCTTTTTTCAGTCAACGTTTTGACCTATTGGTTATATTGTCTGTCATTATATAAACTTGTATACAATATATATCTAACACAATGTTTACTCAAACAGCGGATACCCAGTGCTCTTCAAGTTGGAGGAAAATGCTTGTATACGCTTAGAAATTATTTTCTGTAAATGTCAACCTAAAGTTTGATTGTCTTTTAACATTTTGTTTATATATCTACCAAGATAGAAAAGATATGGTATAATTCAAATGTACAATTGATGATAGTTATGGATAATTAGTCCTGTCCTAAATATGTCAGCTGCAAGTATAACCCAGATGATGAATAATATTGAATATTTCGGAAAGGAAATCAGTTTTCGTATGTATGTACTTGTGTAACAAAATGAAATGTCGGATAGACTGATTGATTGTATATTGTTTAACGTCCCTCTCGAGATTCACTCATATGGAGACGTCACCATTTCTGACGAAGGACTTCAAAATTTACACTTTTGCTCCGAGCTTATGGCCTTTGAGCAGGTAGAGAACATTATCATATCACACCCTCCGTGCTACGGGGCCTAGATTTGTGGGGTCTCATCGGAAGAACCGCCCGATTTAGTCCCCTCTTACGGCAAACAAGGAGGTACTTAGGATCTATTTTAACCCGGATCCCTATGGGGCCGGGATAGAAAATCAACTTTATTTTAAGAATAGGTTTTTTCTTTGAAATGAGGAGAAATTTTCAAAAGTAATAACTTAAATGAAAAGATGAAGATGAAAAAAAAAAAACAGAGATAAAAGTAATAATTCCTATAAAGGATATAAAATGAAAAGGAGGTCAATGGATATGCCAGAGATGAGATCAGGTGCTTAAGAAGAGTAAGCATCCCCTATCGACAGGTTTTCACAGCCACCGTAAGCCCAGTATCTTGATCACGTAAGGAGTTTAATCCATAGTCAAAATCAGTATATAACAAAAACCGGTCTAACAATTAGTATGAAACAGGTCAGGCAACATTTGACCCAATGACAGGTTATATTGGTAAATTAGATAGTTATAACAGCCATAGAATTTGCAATAATTCATTTCAGAGAGTATGCTTCAAAGTAAAAGGGACAAATGTAATGTGAAATGCAATATGAAATGGAATAAATTTTATTTTGAAAACATATGAGGATATGAACTGTAACGCTTCACACCGGGTTACTTTTCACAGAGCGCGTAACGATATATTGGGAAGAGATGTAAGAATGAAATCATGGAGATTCATTGCAGATGCTACGGATATTGAATATTTAAACATGATGTGCAATTCCAGATGTTTGATATTCCATAGCCATGACATTAAAATGCTGATCTTAGTACAAATTAAGGGATTGATCACTGTTCGTTATCTTCACCTTTTCATCGGTTTAGTATATATTCTATTTAAGTTTTCAAATACTAATACAATCAGATGAATGTGAAGTTGATGAATGAACTTTACTCTTCAAAAAGGTCCAGATGTATACCTATAAGTATTTACATACACTCACACGCACACACACACACACAAATATATATATATATATATATATATATATATATATATATATATATATATATTATTTGCCAGGTACTTTGGTACTAACATGGAATACGGATAAAAAATTGTTGTAAGAAAATTAAGAAATTCATTCAAAGGATTATCTCCCGCACGTTTAGCTCTGATACTTAGCCAGATGTGGCTCCAGTATTTGGTGTTTTTTTTTATTCTTTCCGCGCTTCCAAATTTGCTCTTATTTCTGATACATCACAATTGATACAGTTTATGTTTCATATTGAACGCAATTTGTTAACGGCAAACCAAAACCCCAACCTGATGACAAACGTGGTAACTTCACTGTCAGTTCTCATATTTATTTAGCAATGCACCATTATCATCTGCTTGTGTGGTTTTTTTTCCACACAACTGATCTGATAAGCAAGAGTATTTTCAACATATGATCATTTTCAATCAAAGTAGCCTATACAAATACGTTGATGTTACAGGAGTGTAAACAGTCTCGTTTGAAGTTAGTCTTTCGTAAGTTTTATTGTCATTGTAATGATATACTTTACAAATACACCCTGTTGCTAGACCCTGTGCTGTTTTGTGTATAATATCGATATCATAATAGACCGTAATCACACATACTCATTGGTCGTTCTTTATATATTTATTTTGAATACATACTACACTGTTTAGCTCACGAAGATATAAGGATGATGGCGGGTGTGAACGGTCAACAGGGGATGCTTAATTCTCCCAGCTTCCAAGCCCACCTCTTGTGTTTCCAAGGGTCCGTATGTACCGTACTTTCAAGTTCTATCATTTATGAACTTAATAACTGGTTATTATCCTCAATTTTCCTACTGAAATATATCATGGTGCAAAACAATTCGCTGGATATTTTAAGAATGCTTTATAAGAGTTGATTCTTCTATAATCTAGAAACACTTTCTGGCGTATTGAATAAGTTGAAAAACATAAACACCAGGTGAAAATGAAATAGAGTCACATGTACATAGATATTGAAATTTGAAGATACAAAAGGTAAAGTCATTCTGATTCTCATAAAGTTGAATTGGTAGTTGTATTTAGTAAATATCTATATTTGGAACTGATGATGGGGTCTTCCAACAGTCTGTTGGAATTCCCATGGGCACGAATTGTGCTCCTTTGTTAGCTGACCTGTTTTTATTTTCTTATGAAGCAGAATTCATTCAAAAGTTTCTACATGAGAAGAAACATAATCTTGCTGTGACCTTCAATTCGATATTTAGATATATCGACGACTTTTTATCTATCAACAATGATCATTTTCATTCATGTCAATTCGATATATCCCAGTGAACTTGATATAAAAGACACCACAGAGTCTTCCACATCTCCTTCGTACTTAGATATTTTACCGAAAATAGATCCTGGCGGTAAACTAACAACTCAGCTTCATGACAAACGGGATGATTTCAATTTGTCCATCGTCAACTTCCCTTATCTAAGTGGTAATATTTTATCATCATTTCCATATGGTGTTTATATCTCCCAACTGATTCGATACGCAATAACAGGTTCGATTAGGACAAATGCTTTCTGACATGTTTCATATCAATTATTAGGCCGTTCAATTATTCTGACTAAGGATTACTCCGTTTACCCGATCGGGATGTAGGGCTCACGACGGGCTTGACCAGTCGACAGGGGATGCATACTCCTGCTAGGTACCTGATCCCACCTCTGGTATGTCCAGGGATCCGTGTTTGCCCATCTCTCTAATTTATGTTTGTTATAGTAATTACGAAATTGAATACTGTTAGTTATCTTCACCTTTACATGTAGAACACTCTGCAATATCATTTATTTCTAATGCACTGGAATATCTCAAATCGACATATAAATGAAAGTGCATATTAATAGATGAAAATAGTATGCTTATAAATAAAATTGAATACTGTTAATTATCTTGATCTTCTCATAACGTCTCTTTAATGATACTCAAATAAAAATGTTGGAAATCCGAAATAAGAACAAACTTGGAGGATCTGAGAAAAAAATATCAAATAGTGGAGCCAAATCCGGCAAAGGATCAGAGCTATACATGATGGAGATAATCTTTATTGATGGAGAGAAATTTTACATCTAAATAGTACTGATCGAACTCGCGTATTCTCTAAGTGCTATTTCAACAAAATCAATGGTCCGCTCACTTAAAGTAACAATATTTTTTTGGAATTTCTTAATTTGCTCAGGGAGAGCTAATGATGATGAGCGGAAAACAATCATGGAGACGGTTGATGTCTGGAAATTATTCTCACAGGAAGTTTGGTTGGCGTTTTGGAGTTTAGATGTTGTATCTTTGTTGACAGAATGTCTTGGAGACGGTCCGCAGAAAGGCAAGTCATAACTTGTCGATAAATAACAGTAATGGAAAACAAGACGTCTTGAAAAAAATTGAAAAGCATAGATAACCATTGAGTAACTAAACGTTTTGATGACAATTCATCTCCTGATCGCTATCATACATTTTGTATGTGTATATCTACAACAATATGTACCTAAACAGCGGGAACACTTGCTTATTTGTACACTTTACAAATTATTTCTTGTAATTGTAAACGTGGACTTTCATTTCGTGAACATATTTCAATGTACCTCCAAATGAAGGATCTTATGTCATACTAGTTAGTATTCAATTAATGATAATGGTATAGAGTGGTATATAATCAGCTTGCTGCTCAAACACGAAAATATACAGAAGCACAGCGTAAAAAGTTTAACGTCACGCTCGGGAATATGAGGACGTCATTATTGCCGGTGAAGGGCTGCAAAATTTAGGACTATGCTCGGCACTTATGACATTTGAGCAGGTCGAGATCTTTATTATGCCACACCTGCTGTAACACGGTGGTAGTGTTTTGCGGTCTCATCCGAAGAACCACCCCATTCATCCGAAGACCCCCCCCCCCCACTTAGTCATTCCAATTTTTAGGCTGTTTTCTACATTTTGATGTTGACTACGAATTACTTCGTTTACGTGGTCAAGATAAAGGAATCACGGCGGATGTGACTGATCAGCATGGGATGTTATACCTCTGATGTGTCCAGGGTCTGTGTTGATCTTAATTTCGTATGTTCAATAGGATATATGACACGAATCACTGTTCGTTATCTGCATTTCCCGTTAACGGTATTTCATCCTAACCTGCTCCTGGTAACAAGGCGACAGTATCTTGGACCCTTTGTTTATTTATCGTGATATCCTTACTGACAATCTAGTTTGTCTAACTATACTATAATTTTAACTTGAAATATTAATTAATAAATGAAGGTATGAAAACATGGCAGTATGCCGGACACTTTCTCGCTATCAAAGAGCACATTATGTTTCGAGCAGATTTTAAAATGGTTCAAGACAAAACGTTTTTAAGAAATATGTTAAACAGAGTAATTTTGTCAAAAATATATTGAATAAACAATTCTTTCAATAAATATATTTCACGTTCAAAGTTCTTTGTCATATTTACTTAGGCACGTTTGCATTTTTAGAAAATTTAATATTTATTAAGTGTATATAAGTTATCGATAATACCCGTGATGTACGATGTACCTCAATATTATTCATCTATTACCTGTTTCTTTAATTATAATTATAAATTAGTAACATCATTGACCTAATTAGAAAGGAGTTTTATGGGTTATCCCGATGTCAGAGAGTAAGGTTTTTCCAGTGGTCAAATCCCCTGGCAAATCCTACTCTAGAGGATTGACGAAATGTACATAAAATTCCCAATAAACACGCAGTCACTAAAGGTCAGCGATGGGAGAAATGACGACTGGCAGCCGTGCGATTGCTATGATGCACTGAAATAAAAAATATATCGACGAAATGACAAAAGAGCTATGTGCCGTGGTGACTACTTTCTGCCCCCCCCCCCCCCCAATTTTGAGATAGAATAACGTAGTTGAGGTGTAGACATTAAATATACCGCCTTGTTGCAATACGGCGGGGGAAATCAGTTCCTTTATAAATCAATTGTAAATTTTAATAATGATGACATTGATGAAATATTTATAAAATGTGTCTGATATCACATTTTATTCTTAATTCTGAAGTGGTATGCAACCTTTGGAACTTTTCGTTGTATTTTAAAGAAATTGGGAATGTGGATCATTATCTGACGTCATAGTTAAACAATGTTTCATAAAAAATATTATCATTACCAATCATATTTTCAACAGAAATCCATTAATATACATGATACAATATTTATCAGACATTTGAATAAATATGGATTTCCATTGTCCTATAGTATCACATGTTAGGAATTTGTTCTACTTTGTTGTGTTATCATTAAAAGAACAAAAACTGAGAAATAAAATGACAATATTTTCAAGTAATTCATATCTCCCATAGATACCGTTATCAACACGTCTTTTTGTTTGACGAACAAACAAAACTTGAAAATTCCGATACATTATCGCTCAGCAATATTGATAGCGATACAACGGCAACGCCAGAGAGTGCGAGACTGGTCATGCAAATGAATAATTTTACCTTTAATTTCTATACTTTTGCTAGCTTATACAGGTATGAATCTCAATGTTGACTTTAAAAATATTGTATTTTATTCATTTTTAAGACATCTAATGCTATTGAGTTGGATAAGACATATTTTAAAACTTGATACAAAAGTCAGTAAAAGAAACAAAATACAGATCCTACTTAATGGAAAATTTTAGGAAAAGGTTCATACCACAGGAAAAAAAAATTCTAAGTTAGTTTGAGCACATTCTTGGCAAAGGAAGAACTCTGATAATAATTCCCGTAAACATGTTAAACTATACTCCCATACAGTTGCAGGTATCATATCTCATCTCATCACATCTTCATTTTTTGACATATTTGTTTTGGTTAGTTTTCCGAAAAAGTAGAAATACATGCTTCTGATTGATCAAGAGTTATTTACCTGCATTCTATAAACAGTTCAAATCGCCATCTAGCCTGTGCTCGGCGTTTGACCAAAATAACTCATGCATAATTATGAGAGCAAATATGTAGCAACTCTCATTATCACCTGCATATAGTGTTTATATCTTTCAACTGGTTCGATACGCAAGAGCTTGTTCTGCATATGATCAGATTTTAAATTCGAGACATTCTACGGACAAACAAGTTACAGGGGTTTGTACAATTTCGTGTAAAATCAGCATTTTGCAGGTTCGCAAATTCTATGGTCGTTATAACGATCTAGTTTGCTGCTACAACCTTCCATTAGGTTAAATGTTGTCTGACGTGCTTCATATTAATTGTTTGGCAATTCTTGGTAAACTGATTCTGACCTCGGATTGCTCTGTTTGCCTGGTTGGGATATAGGGCTCATAGCAGGTGTGACCGGTCGACGGGGAATGCTTATTCCTCCTAGACACCTGATCCCACCTTTGGTATTTTGTGAGTCCGTGTTTGTCCATCTCACTGATTTGTATTTTCTATAGAAATTACGAGATTGAGTACTGTTCGTTATCTTAGCCTTTTCATCTATTAGCAACAATCATTTTCATTAATATCTATATTCTATATCTCTGATGAACTAAAAAAAAATGACACAACAAAGTCCACCACATCTGATTTGTACATAGATATTGATAACAAATAGAATGTCTACATAACAATATTACATTATCACCTGCATATGATGCTTATATTTTGATATGCAAGAGCTTGTTCTGCGTGTGATCAATTTTGAAATCAAAGCATGTCACTGAGAAATAAGTTGATGTTACAGGGGCATGAAATGTGTCGTTTAATGACAGCATTTCGCAAATTCTATCGTCGTTATAACGATCTAGTTTTGCCAATACAACCTTCTATTAGGTCAAATGCTGCCACGATGCGATTCATAGAAGTTGGTAGGTCGTTCTTGGTACACGGATTCTGACAACGGGATATAGGGCTCATGGAGGGTGTGAGAGGTTGACGGGCGATGCTTGCTCTTCCCGGGCACTTACTCCTACCTCTGGTATGTCCAGGAGTCCGTGTTTGCCCGGTTCTCTAATTCATATTCTACATATCGTTTATAGAATTGATCACTGTTCGTTATCTTCGCCTTATCATGACATCTACACTGTTATATGTGCATGCCATTTTCAGAAGAACATAAGTAGTAAATTTTTCCATAAAAGTATCAGTGTGCTCTCAGCTGCTCAATATATTTAACAAATCATTACATACAAATTCTAACACGAGAAAGATAACTATGACAATTTTCTTTGATGACAACAAAAGTAATATCAATTATCTAAACGTACAATGTTTTTTCCTAAAATTTCTATCAATACATACATTGATTAATTCCTGTTTGTGTGAGTATAAAACTACATAATTATGTATATGATTTGATTGAAAATGACCTGCGTATGATCAATATTTGAATCGATGGAAGCTACTGACAAATAAGGTGATTCTACAGGGTTTTCAATAGTCTCATTTGAAGTCTTCTATTGACCTTTTAATGAACTTATTTGCAAACACAACCTGTCGTTAGGTCGAATGCCTTCTCGCAACTGTTAGATCGTTACATACTGGTTTTGATTACGGAAACGCATTTCTATATGTTGAATGTTTTTGTCTCTATATTTTAAACACTAGCTTGGAATTATGATGCGTAAACAATGGAAATACCGCTATACTTACTAGTTTTGTTGAAAACATTTCGCAAATTCTATGATCGTTACAAGAATATGATTTAAACATAGAATCTGCCATTAGGTCAAATGCTGTCTTTCGTGTTTCATACATTTAATGCCGTTCTTTATATACTAATTCTGAATATGGAATCGTCCGTTTTCCTGATCAATGGCTCACGGCGGATATAACCTTTTAACGGGGGATGTTTACGCTTCCTAGACACCTGTTTCTACTCTCGTTGTTTCCAAGGATCCGTGTTTGCCTACTCTGATTTTGGATATGTTATCATAATCATGAGTTGGTCACTTTTTCGTTTTTCCAAATCATCTGCCATCAACTACTGAAACATGGGAAGGTCAGAGTGAAATTTTACGACAATATTTAATTATGAAATGAATTCCATTTTGGAAAACATGAGAAAATGAAGTGTAACACTTTACGTCGGTATATTTTCCATGACGCAAGGAGGCCTCCGTGGCCGAGTGGTTAGAGCATCGGACTCAAAATCAGAAAGCCTCTTACCTCTGTCGGCGCGTGTTCGAATCTCGGCCGCGGCGTTATGTGAGCAAGTTTGCCAGTTTACTTTCGGAAGGTCGGTGGTCTCTTCCCAGGTACATTGTATCTGGGTTCTCTCCTCCACCAACAAAAACTGGACGCCACCAGATAACTGAAAAATTGTTGAGTGTGGCGGAAAGCAATAAATAATCAATCATTAATCAATCATGACGCAAGTAACAATATACTCTGGAGAGATGTAAGGACATAATCAATGCTGCGTGGTACAGATTGACCTATATTAAGAACGATATGTAGTTTGTAATGTTTGTATAGTCCATAGTGATTATAGATGTCTATCTTTGTTGCATACATTCTATTTAATTTTTCAAGCATTATATCAATCAGATGAATGTGAAGTTTATCAAATGAATCAGCTTTGAACTTTAATATTATTCGGAACTAACACAGTCCTTAATTTGACATACTGTTCATAGGTAATTTAATTATAGTATTATTAGTCAAGGTATTCTATTTTAAATCCATATATCCTTATCGATAAGGTGTGAATACCAACATTCTAGACAGCGAAAAGTATCACGGTGTACACAGCTACGTTAAGGTCATTCTCGGTGAAAATTTTAGGGGTAAACCACGTATGTCCCAGTATGGTCGCTATTTGTAATAATGGACCGATTACCTATTATGAATTTATTCATCTTAGCTATAAAGGAGTTTTATTTAGGTATTTGGTTACCTCCCATGAATTGAGGTACCTGTTCTCGTGTGACGTCTAAAATAGTACAAGAAAGTCCTTAATAAAAACATCAAAAGTAATAGAGTACCTTAAATGGACCTCTGTTGACAAATACAATAAATTTGCAGCGGCCACGTCGTTCTGAGAATTCGTTATCCCTTGTAAAGCCACGTGCCCGTACTAAACTGTTTGATGAAAAACGTTTTGATGCATATCCATCAACCCCGTTAAACTGCCTCCCGCTAGAACTCCGTTTGAAGGGTTCTTTAGGAGTTTTTTTTAAATAAACTCTTTTTAAACTAGTATTTAATCTTTAATTAGGTATTTATGTAAACAGTTGTTTTAATTATAAAGAAAATTATGCCTACCGTTAGTTTCTAAGGTCAATTTAGTATTAAGTTATGTCTTTTTTAATCCATTTATTGTTCTTTGTTTTATTGTCATACTTGTAAAGCGCTTTAAGGTAATTGACTTAATTGGATAATGCGTTATATAAATAGATAATAATTAAAATATTCCAATATATGTTTGCCATAAGATGACAAAAAACCGTTAAAATTTGCTTTCAATTTGTTTTGAAACAAGAGTTTATTCAAATGAAAAGTCAAACTAAAGAAAAAAAACCCCATGAAATTCTTCAAAACCATGCTTCAGTTTGAAACATATTTAATATCCCAGTCAATGGGATAAATCACAGCTGGAATTCATAAATCCGAAAACAAAAACCCACTATCATCGATGGGTGTTATCGGCATAGTACGGCAGTAGATTAGTAGATATATATAGTTTATGTAAATACGAAAGCATTCATTCATACTGTTTCACAACTTTCAGTCATTAACGTCAGTACCTAGGACATGGATGTTTGACATTCGTTCAGTGATAGATTGTGTTTTTTAATTTTTTGGGTGTATTTGCATTATTACATTAATTTTCGAATCCTTTAAAACAGTTCATTTCAAAACAATTGATACGACTGCGACTGTTTTGTTATCTCACACAACGTCACTTTGGATCTGTAGCAGAAGTCATTGCAGTGTAGTAGATAGTGTAAATAGGAACTTTACGTCTATATAATTGCAGTTGATTTGAATTCATCTTTGAAAACCTTTGTAGAAAGTACATGAAGATTAATTAAAAAAAAAACCCAACTTATTTCAACGTTTTCAGTAAGTAACTTCCAAAGCTGTGTTAATGCCTAAATAACATGGATGCTAAATTAGTCTGAAAATAGTCTGATTCTACGAACAAGTACTCTGAAGTTGATAATAAAAAGACGCCGGTGTTCTAATTTTCCTGGGCACAAGTTGTGCTCCTTTCTTATCTAACCTGTCATTATATTACTACATGTACGAAATATAATTTATTCAAAGCTTCAGTAGAAAATATTTCCTGCTGTGGTCATAGCATCGTCGCAAACAACGGGATGAAACATTAGCCCATGGTTTTGAGTGATGTGGCCATCGATATTAGCTACATAGATATTGGTATCAGACAATGCATCCATTTGTCATAAAGAAAAAATGATAGTTTGTCGTCAACGTCTATGTTTACTAAAACATCCATATATAAAACATGTGGAACAGAACGCGTTCTGTTGTCATTTATTTTAAATGTACTGGGATATGAATTAATGTGAATATTGTTTAGAAATGATAATAGTATATCACTAAACAACGGCATACCAGTTTGTCTTTACCGATAGAGGTAGCTCAGTGGTTAGAGAGTTCGCGTCGTAACCGAGATATTGTGAATTCGAGCCCCGCTCGTGCCATGGTCGCGTTAAACCTAAGACGTAAACAAAGGTAATGGTTGCTCCTTCGCCAAATGCTCGGTATTTGACCTTAAAAGCGGAGGTTCCAAGTCGCGACAGACTTTGGGACATTAAGGAACCCTCACTACTACAGCCGTAAGCGCTAAGCATAGATACTTCTCCTACAACTGGTAACGTCTCAATACGAGTTAAAAGTCCTCGATGGGACGTTAACCAAACAAACAAAATAATAACCAAGATAGCTGAAAAATTGCTCAGGCGACTATAAATAAAACAAACAAACAAACAAAAACAAACCAATATGTCTTTTCAGTAAAATAACAAGAAAATCGTTCAACTTTTCGTTCAATTAGTTTACTAAAATACACGCATTTATTCAAATACAAAGTAAAAACAAATTTAAAAAAACAAAAAGTAAATGGCACATACATTTTAAAATATATTATCAAAATAGAGCAAAGAAAAAAATTATGAAATCAAAACAAAGGAAAGTGTTTGTTAATTATTATGGTTTGTTAGATGCTGCCAAGATGAGGTAGTTTGCAATATATAGTTTTGCCCTATTTATGAGAGCAAAACTTTGATTTTCTGTAGGCATCAAGTTGAAACAAAGTCTCACTCAATCTCGTTAGTGCATTTTGATAGTGATTCTGTATGTTTGCAACACGAGCCGAGCGTAGGGCGTTTCCAGTACAGGCATCAACCGTCCCAAGCGCAGAGAGACTGTTTTGGATATTATATATGACGTTATCTATAGCTTGCGTGCCTTTCGTTCCAGAGTTTTGAGTTGTCGTCAAGCGTTTTACAGTTTGTATTTCATAGAGGACATCACACAGCTGTTGCTCCGTATCATTCCACTGATAACGAATCTACGAAATAATTCAGACCACATTAAATTTGAAAACTACATGAAGGACTACTATACAAAATCATAATTCATGATATTACCCATCAAGTATTAATATTAATATTGTTCAAGTATGTCCAAAACATATTTCATACCGATTGATTAAAAATATAAACTGCCTCATGGTGGTACATTTGGGTATTGATATCCTGCATGAATAAAAAAAAACCGTTTTGTCACAATAAAGCAATACCCAATTTAAGAGAAATTCTGAATCAAAATACAGGACAGTATTCACAGGGATAGAAATATTACTTACATCAGGTATCAAATTCTTAGCACGACTTAGAAAAATCGAGAGTATTTCCACAGTTTGGCAGTCGTTTATTGTGTAGTTGACGGCTACCACGAAGTCTGTGAAGTTTTGAATAATTTGGTTCGTTTTCTTTACAATATTGAAGTTTAGATATTGTGGAATAGGAATCATTGGCGAAGGTGAAAATGTACACTGTGTGTTTCCTCCATCATAGATTGCAGAAATGCTTGTTTGTAAAGATTTCAGTTGTAAGCGGGCTGTTTGAAAGTGATCAACAATTCTAGAAGATTCGTTCTCCAAACCATACAAGTGCCCTCTAACTCGAACATTCATATCAATTGTTTGGAGACCATTATCCGCAGAACAAATGATCGCCAGTAAGGTGTTCATTATCTCGTCATACTGCAATATGAACATATTGATGTGTCATCAACGAAATGAGGATCGTCAAATCCCTTTATATTTTTAATAATTTATGTTTTATGTATTAATCCTACCGTGATTTAAGATATGGTATCCAATACTTACTTCAAAAAGTGTCATATTTATCTGCTTAACATTGTTCATAAGTTGTTCGGAGGCAGAAAATAGTCCTGATTTCTTCTACAATTAGTGAATATCATTTATTATTATTCGTTGTATTTTACCAATGCTAGGGTGAAATTTCGTGATTATTTTAGAACTTGTTGAAATTTCCTCATTCCATTCATTAAATATAAATTCATATAATCTTTTCCTTCTTTAGATATGTATAATTCAGTCAAAAGTATTTCACCAACCTTTGTTAACATTGAAAATGTGAATATCTTGTAAATATTTTCATATATTACATGGCTTGTTTTTACATGCATTTTAAAATATTACTGTTTCAACTTACGTATTCTTGAAGTGCACTTCCAACAAAAACAATGGTCCGCTCACTTAAAGTAATAATACTTTTTAGATTTGTTAGTTTGTTCAGGGGAAGTTTTTGATGATGAGCATGAAACAATCTTTGAGACGCTTGATGTCTGGAAATCAATTCCTCGGGAAATTTGGTTGGCGTTCTGGAGTTCAAATTTTGTGTGTTTGTCGATAGAGGATCTTGGAGATGGTTTTTCTCATAAATAGGCAAGGATGTTATCATTTGTGGACAGAGAACGAAAATGCAAAACAAGACGCCTTGAAGAAAATATGAAAAAGATTAATAGTCTTTTACCCCTCAAAATCCATCTTGCATGATTTTGACATATCGCATTCATACAAACCTGAAATCATTTTGTTTTCCTTTTTGTTTTTGATATCTAGTATCTAGTGAACTATGGATGAGATGTTATTTCTATATTTGATGATAGAGTATGTCCAACTTTTATATACCAGTCTAGTAGTTGTCAAATCGAAAGAAGAAAAATGGATTACAAAAGTTTCTAAATTACGCATGGACATTTTGAAATCCATATTTCATATTGTTATTCCTGTGCGTGTTGTTTATTCTTGAACATAAACGGTATAAGAAAATCGGTGTCACATGCATCCGCCAATTTTTATGATCATATGTTCGGAAGTGACCATTGTTTGATCAAAAGAAAAAAAAGACATTGGTCAAAGAAGATAATGTAGCTTCCTGTGTGCAGTCTATTTGTTACATTATATGCTGTTATTAACTTATCATTGTGTAAACTTGTACACAACAAATATCAAACACAATGAAACAGTGGGCACTCTTCCTTCTGGAGCAAGATATATGCTGACACATTATTTCATGTACATAACTGTATATGCCGATTTTGATTGTCTTCAAAATATTTCAATGTAAGAACAGAAAGAAAGTTTAATTGTACAACAATTTGTATGCAATTCATGACAGTATAAAGTGATTAACATTTTGTGTACTAAGTCTACAGGATATCACAAGTGTATTTTCGTGGTGAAACACGAAACAATCTCGTGATGTGTTTGTTTGCTTAAAGCTCCTTCAAGAATTTTTCACTTGAATTGAGACCAGCTGTACGTCAAGTACCACAAACGTAGACCTATACTTAGCGCCTATGGCCGTAGCAGTGGATGGTAATTGACGTTCCAACGCCTACCGCGACATATGGCCTCCGTTTTAAGCTTATATCCGAAAGACCGGTGATTCTCGCTTCTAAAAGTCGAGCTTTTGTCGAAGGAGCAATAACTACCTATATTTATGCCTTAGGTTTAAAGCGGACATAGGCAATCGGACTTGAATTCATAACTTTCCTAAGATATACCGCAATTCAGAGTGTTTAGGTGAGATATAGGGCTCAAGGCGGATGTGATAGGTCAACAGAGGATGCTTACTCTTCCTAAGCACCTAATCCCACCTTTGGTATGTCCAGGAGTCCGTGTTTGCCCTTCTCGTAATTGTATTTTTATTGGATTTATTAGATTGATCACTGTTCCTCATCTTGACTTGTTCATCAAAAAATAGCATACACGCCCTTGTACGAAATAGAATGATGTTTACTTTTCAATAGTGTTTGATGTATACCCTCGAAGTTCTGAAGATAAACCAAACTGAGAATAAATTTGGTCTGCATTTCATTAATTGCTCTCTTGAAATTCTATAGTGGATTTCATTTAAAACATATGTTGTATCTATTATTGTTTTAATCTTGATAATTATGTGTTGACTATCTGTTGTATTGTCAGTCATGTATGGTTCTTATCACTACATTATATCTTTCCATCAGCAGGACAGCGACACACGATGAATGTCAGAAATACCAAGCGTTAGATTCAGTATCAATGGGAATCCTTTTTACACATACTATTCATCCTAATTATAGTCTGCATTAATGGATAGATTAAATATTTCAATTGACTGAAATATGCGTACAGTCATCTAGCAATTCGAGGACATCTTATTGACCTGCATCTGACGTCGAGGTCAGTCTAACATTGGAAATATACTTTCCAGCATGCAGTTTCTGCCAGCCATTGAAAACTGCACGCGTAGATAAATCTTGTGTTAAAAAAAGATGTGTAGATACGTACTGTATTAGGTCCCAACTTTTTGCATTAAACAACAATAGTTTTCTTTGTTGTTTTAAAGTTTATTTGGTAGTTTTTTCATTCATATAGAGATGTCACCAGCTGTTGGTGAAACGATTTTCAAACACAATTGCAAACCAAATTTAAAGCTGTACAAATAGACACAAACGATTCCATCCTCAATTTTTTTTTTCAGTTGTACATCAAATAATGAAGACATATCGAAAACAGAGAAATACGAACAAAGCCATAGACAGAAGACCAGGAATTCGACTTGCACAAATGTGGGTCCCCACTGACGACAGCAAGTACATTGTTCTGTTAACATTTAATCAGAATGAATGGATTTTTCACATACTAGATTAGGATATCAACTCTGTACGATAACAGTGGTGATAGCAAATACTCAACGGGACACACTATCCTTGTTTTATTACTATACTTTGAAGACACTTTCTACACAAAGAAAAATAATTAATACAAATACTTGTAAAGTGATATTGCAACTACAAAAAATGGACACTTATGAAAATGTCACGCTGGATATACGTCTTCCTCATCGTCATCAAACAACTCTAGGAGTCCGGAGTCACTGCTGATAATGTCCGATGCATTAGGCAGTGACGGCATGTTGAGAAAAGATACATATTTCAAAGATGGTTCCTCATCTTCCGGTCCTTCTTCACTTTCTGAGGACACGTTGGAATGGCGACTACAGTTTGCACTTTCGGGTTGCATATTAAAAGCGTTGAAATCCGAGAGAGATACACCTTTAGGTGACGATAACGGATTTTCAAAGACCGATTGACCCTCCAACCAGTAAGTCGACATTGTACCTTTGCCCTGCAATGTAATTGGAAATGGATTTTACAAGTTCAGTACAGAGAAAATTATTAATATCATAACCTATGAATTTAATGTAAATACCGGAAACCCATGATTTGTACTGTATTTCTAACCTTTGATAAGTTAGGTACAATTATCCATACTTAAACCTGAATATATAACATCTTATAAGAAGCTATGTAAATGCGGAATTCCTATGAAATATACCTTTACTTCTAGTTTCCCCCGCTCCACTATTTTGTAACAATTTTCTTGCTCTAACAGTGCGGCCGTTGTCGCGCTAATATGGATTTTCAATGCTGAAATTATGTAAAACGTTATCAAACATACTTTCAATGAATAAGTGAAGATAACGATAGTGAGATATCTCATAAATCTCACAAAAGATAAAAAAAATCAGAGAAGGGAAAATGGGGACCCCCAAGGTGGGATCAGGTGCCTAGGTTGTTATGGTTAATAGATAAAACGTCGTCATTATATCTAAATGTCGAATTAAAGGCCATAACAAAATAATTTGTCTTCTCATATAGAAGCTTTTGAATGAATTCTGCTTCTTAAGAAAATAAAAAACAGGTCAGATAATAAGGGAGGTCTAAGGGTTTTCCAACATTTTTTGGGGGAACCTGAGCATAAAAAAATACGTAGATAGTACCACTAAGGAACTCTAGCATCTTTTAAATTTTAACTTCACAGTACCTGTGTGTGATATCTAAGTTTTGTTTAACTAAATTTTGAATGACTGATCGCAAGTTATGAATATGTCAGAATTTTATTTTTGTGAAAGAAGTAGTTGTGTATGATGTCAAAAAGCCCGATCTTTAATTTATTGTCTTTAAACCAAACACATAAACCGAACGAAACAGTAAAGTGAATGTACCTTTGCCATTGGATTCCATGCGTGATGCTGTGTTGACAGTATCTCCAAACAGGCAATAGCGGGGCATTGTCAAACCCACAACTCCAGCACAGACCGGACCGGAATGTAAACCTAACAAAACGCAGTCAGCTACACAGTTTTCATAGTTTATTACACGTGTCACACTATAGTCAATCAGGTGATGGACATTTAAATTACGCAATGCTCACAAATCTGTACTTCAAGGAATATACATATTGTGTAAGCCACCAAGAAGTTAAAAGAATGGAATGGTTTAAACTTGACATATGTGATTCGATGATTGATTGATTGTATATTGTTTAACGTCCCGCTTGAGCATCTTTCACTCATATGGAGACGCTATATGTGATTCAAAATACAGGGTGGAATTTTATAAACATAGCGAATGATATACTCAACTAAACATACAAAATGGAATAAGAATATTCTTGTGTACCAATTCTGATCTGGAGTTGTTCGTCGGTTTCGTGAGGAATTTTGAAGTGTTTGACGCCATCTAACAACTCCAGCGCCACCTTTGCGATTTCGTTGGCGTGTTTGTTACCGTTCGTCTCCGGTAAACCGCTAACAATCATGTAAGCATCACCTATGGTTTCTACCTGAATTTAGGACAGGGTAAGGATTGAGATTATATATGTCAAGTAAAAGTAACATGATAACACTTGGAAAATATGTTGCTTGTTAAACGAGATGTATATCTGTACATCTATGAAACGGTAAAATAACGAACAGGATTATATCACATAATTTCTATAAAGAATACACAATTACAAGTAGGGCAAGCTCGGACCCCTGAATATACCAGAGGCGGTATCAGGTGCCTAGGAGGTGTAAGCACCCCATTACCGGTCATACCCACCGTGAGCCCTACATCTTGATAAGGTGAACGGAGCAATCCGTAGTCAAAATCAATGTGAAATAACTCCCTAATAATTGGTATGAAATAAGTCAGACAGCATTCGACCCAATGAGAGGTTGTAATGGTAAATTAGATCTTTATAATGATCATAGAATTTGCCAATGGCAATTTTGAACGAGAATATTGAAGCCCCTCTAACATCAACTTATTTTTCAATACCCTGCCTCGATTTATCAACCGATCATACGCAGAACATGCTCTTTCGTATTGAATAGTTGAGAGACCTGGACACCATATACAGGTGATATATGTTTCCTCACTTGTTTGTATGATGTATACTCACTGTAAAACGACTCTTTCTTTAATCCTATTTCTTTGTTAGACTTTCGAATGATAATAATGAACATTCATCAGTATAAAAAAGAAGTCATTTACCTTGTAAACATCGTAATGTTCGATGATATCGTCAAATAGTGTATACAAAGAATTCAGCAAATCAACAACCTTTAAAGTACATAAATAATGAAAAAAATCATTTCTCAATAAGTTATATTATATTTCTATTTTATTGTGTTATTGATTATGCATCAAATCATCTCTTAAAATTATTAATATGTTGTAGAATTATGTAATAATAGTTAATGACAATCAAAATAGTACATCCGCGTGTGTATTTGCTATTGAAAACGTTTATGTGCACAAAAATAACTCCAGGGCATTTCTAAATACAAATGAAACTTGCAGAGAATTTCAAGTTGTTTAACCGTTACATAAAGGTAAGGCTAATTATCAGGTATACCTGAAATGTATAAATTACAATATTGTATACCTGCATTGGTGTGCTGCTTCCGGCGAGATTGGTAAAGCCAACAATATCAGAGAAATAAATCGTAACAGACTCAAAATTTTCTGCCTTCACCGGTCTCCCCAACTTTAGTTCCTCGGCCACTTTTCTAGAACATCCGGGAAACATATAACATAATATTATATATATATATATATATATATATATATATATATATATATATATATATGTATATATATTAGCAAAGCATGAATAAAGGGGGTCATTCATAATGACTGTATACCGTGGAAGCATACGGTATAGAAGAGCATCCGTCTTTCTTTTTTCCTCTTGAAGTTGTTCGGTTCTTTCTGCTACAATTTCCTCCAACTGATTTGAGTATTTCTCCATCATCACAACCATGTTTTCTATTACGTTTGAATTTCTACAAGAAAAAAATAATTTAACCTATCATCTGGGTGTACATACACATGGAGAGTAAATTTTATAGATACATATATGTAATTTCCAGTACTGCAATGTTTGGATTACTAGTATTTACTTGTATGGATTGATTCTGTGCAGTGTTTTCAGAATGGTTTTAGTCGTTGGTCGCATCATCGGGTCCTCGATCCAGCAGCTTTGAATAAGTTTTTTTATGGCATAGCTTTGCTTTGTTGTCTGTACACCGTCAAGGTCTTGAGGGAAAGCTGGTCTAAACCGTTTGATTTCGTTGTCATTCATAATTCTATTAATGATTTCTGGTGACGAAAAAAAAAATCGATAAAATTACCGGCACTCCATTCTACTGCCATTCAGCAATATGATGTTAAATACCAAAGTTGGTAATACATGTCACGTTATCATTCACCAAAGTATATTCATTAACAAGATTGATTGTTTGTTTTACGTCCTGTCGAGGATTTTTCACTCATATTGAAACGACACCCGCTAAAGGTGAAGTACCACAAATTTAGACCTATGATTTGCGCTCAGGGCCGTAGCAGTGAGAGTTCTTTAACGTACCAACGCCTGTCGGACCCTGGACCTCCGTTTTCAAAGTCATATCTGAAAGACCTGTGAATCTCATTTCTAAATCCTGAGCATTTGGCAAATTAAAGGAGCAATCACTACGTATATTTACGTCTCAGGTTTGACGCGGTCATGGCACAAACGGGGCTCGAACCCACAATCTCCCGATTACGAAGCGAACGCTATAACCACTAATCTACCGCGACCGATTCCAATAACAAGAGCATTTCGAACATCTACTACACGTAACATATATTAATACTGTGTTTTATGTGATGAATTTCATTGATGACCTACATATTCACATTGTTTGTCATATGGTATTGTAGATTGCAATTGTGTGAACCATGATATCAGAACCAACTTAAGCCACATTGATTGTTTGTTTGTTTTACGTCCCGTCGAGAATTGTTCACTCATATTGAGACGTCACCAACTATAGGTGAAGTACCACAAATTTAGACCTATGCTTAGCGTTTTGGGCCGTAGCAGTGAGGGTTCTTTAACGTGCTAACGCCTACCGTGACACGGGACCTCCGTTTTCAAGGTCATATCCGAAAGACCCGTGATTCTCATTTCTAAATGCCGAGCGTTTGGCGAAGGAGTAATCACTACCTATTTTCGTCTTAGGTTTGACGCGGCCATGGCACGAGCGGGGCTCGAACTCACGACCTCCAGGTTACGAAGCGAACGCTCTAACCACTGAGCTATCGCGACCGGTGGAGCCATAGTGAGGTTGGAGAGATTTAGTAAATTAAATACAAATAAGTAAGTAACCTTCAGCAGTCAGATGGCACTCCATAGAGTAAGGCTTGTCTCTACATATCAGTTCTTTAGCGATAATGGCAAAGGCGTACACGTCCGCCGCGGGGGATCCGTATCGCTTTCCAGTAGGGATCATCTTTCTCAGGATCTCCGGGGCAGTCCAGAGTAAGCCTGATGTAAAGAAGGAAATAATAACCACAGGTAAAACGTATTCACTAATTATATAATGGAAATTCTGTTTTCAGTCTTCGTTTTAGTCTACAAATATCCTTGGCCTTATTCTATAGAATACGAGATTTCAGAAAGTCATCTAAGTGAGGACATTTTCTTTTCTTTTTTTAAAATTGTTTTCAATGTATATTATATTATGAAAAGTGAAGATACTAAATTTTTATTTACGAATAAATAGTGTTTTGGGGATGGGGAATAGGGAGAGAGTGTAGTTGTTACTTTTAAGGGAGGGGGTTAAAGGTATTTTTATTGTTTATGTGTTTAAAAGATACACCTTACATCTTTTGTCAGACTAATTTCATTTCCATTCCTTAATCAGTGCAAATCTCTAGAAGAAAAGGAAATCCAAAAGATGAGGGGAAAAAAGTATAAATGAGTTGTTAATGAACTCGATAATTTTGTATTATAGAGATGGTCATTGTTTTTACTTTGCATTAAAACATCTTCTGTGTACAAACCTTGAAATCACTTTGTGGGGGGGGGGGGGGGGGGGGGGGGCATTAAAGATTAGCGAAATCATACAAGAAATGGGTTCTGTGTTTTTATCTTGCCACCTTCATAGAGGGTTGTTTTGTTGTTGTTTGTTTGGATTTTTGTATTTGTCTATTTATATATCGTTTTACGTCCAATTCCAGCATTTTCAGTCATCTAGAGACGTCAAAACTATAGTTGAACTGCCACAAATTTTGACCTACAGTGTACGCATGGAACTCAGGGACATAGCTGTGAGGGTTCTTCCTCCTTGAGGCAACAACGAGACCTCCCGGGTTTTTTTTTTTTTTGTTTTTTTTTGTTTTTTTTTTTTTTTAGATCTTATCCGAAAGACTCGTGATGTTCACGTCTAGTTTGAGGCGCTTGCCAAAGGAACAGCGACTACCGTTGATTAGGTTTTACACGGCACCAGGATCCAGTAATCGAACCCGGGTCCTCGCTGTTGAGATGTGAACGCCCTCAACACTTGATTATTACAATACTAATTTATATTAAGACGAATAGGATATATCTTAAGACGTTGGCCCAGTGGTTCTTCACAGCGCCTATATAGGGTCATGGAATCTCGGCATTTCAGTCGTTCAACAACTGAAACTCGCTAGTTTAACAATATTAAAGTAAGTTTTAGTATCTATCAAGATGAAGATGTCTTTAAATACAAATATTTCTTAAATATTTTCAATTTGAGTCATAATTGTTTGTAATACTTCACTTCAGTTTGAAATAAATTACTAGTATCGCAAGAAACAAATCCTAGTTCATAATTCTTATGAGTGCCCCTTGTTTATCTGTATGCCGTATTTAACATACGGATGTTACTATTCTTTGAATAAGAGTATGATTCCCTTCGGGCATTGTGTAATGTGCTACGTCAAATATAATAACCCGAGTATTTGTCCATATCATCTTCCTCTATATCGATGTCTTCACCCTGTAGATGACGGGGAGCGAAGTCCGTCAGCTTACACGCCCAGCGACTGTCTATCAGACAATTAGAACTCTTCAGATTACCATGGAAACGAAGGTCACTTTTATGGATGTAAGCTAATCCCTAATAATAATAATGATAATAATAATGATGATAATTTTAAAACACTCCGTTTGTCATAAATGAGTAATTTTATATATTCATCCCTTAACATCAAATGAAAGGGTTTAGAAGCTTCACAACACTTGTTAAACGATGACAGGTGCGTGCACGTACCTTGCATATATCTACAGCAATAGATATCTTAAACATCGTATCCAGTTTAATGTCATCATGCTCTATCACATCCTATAAAACATCAATAAAATAATATCAAAATCACCACATACCAGGTTTTCACTTCATCGACTTTGTAGAAAGTTCTGCTCCAAGAAAACATTTTCTTGTTATCGATAACAGATTGCTCTGAATGATTCTATGGATGATTAATCACCTGGACACTTCCTTTGGAGCAGTACTCCCATACCACGCAGGGAATATCAGCATCTGTACAGATACCGAGCATCGAAGCTATGTTTCCATGTTTGAACTCTATGACCTAAAATATCAGACACAATGTCTCAATATTTATTTGCTTTTTACACTAAACGAAATCAAACTATACGAATAGTATTTGCACATGATCGTCATGTCATTAATATAGTGACCAAAAAAAACAAAAAAAACAAAAAAAAAAACGAAAAAAAAAAACCCTACTGAGATGGCATTGACGCACCTGTTTCATTTCTTTAAGAAATTTAACCGCATCTGTTTTCAGCCTCTTCTTCCTTAGAGATTTGATGGCGACCATGCGGCCCTTATATCGAGCTATCGTGACCTTGGAGGTCTGGAGGACATTGTTGTCCATGGAGTACGTATCGGCATTGGTTGTTCCTCCTGTGTACTCTGTCCCTTTATCGGACCTGCTAGTGATGCTTGGACGCCGATGACGGATTTGGGTCTCACCAGTACTGCCTTTCCTGGTTGTCAGCTCACTTCCGGTATCATGACGGGACAGGTTCTAAATTCAGTAAATAATCAGTAAACAACATTGCAATGTACAAACGGTAAACTGACTTAATTTTTTCTAGCAATGAGTGTCACGTGACAATCTCACCCTGTCCGGTAAATGAAAACATGTTTCAGTTCGTTTTACAACAAAGATACTGTTCATGCAGCTATATTTTTTTCCTTGTTATGCGCACATACCATAAAAGACCGGACTTGTTTCCCTAGTAAGAAATCGATGTCTTTGAAATGAATTTTCCATGCAACATTTTGAAGATCCCTCTCCCTTTTCCATATCCTGTCAATAGAATAATTGATAACATCCACTGCATTTGCACCTTTTTAATGTTTCGATTAATATCTGTATGGTATGTAACAAACATCTGACCTCAGTTGCATGTACAAATTTTCATGAACTTACCTGGCGAGATGAAAAAGCACGAGTAACACTGAAAACATTCCCCGCAGGTATGTATTTACCTGTACGCCAAAAACAGCATCAGAGCAAGTATCATGATTGCCAGGGACACGCCGATATAGACAGCGAGGTCAGAGGAGGAGGCTGAAATAGGTAAGCAATATACTATTATAATCAAACTCGGTTTCCTTTCAAGCACTTGAAAGTTTAACGGGACAGAGCGAGAGAATCAATATATTTTCCGATAATGATTCCACTGTAATTTTACCTGGAGGTCGAAGACAATTAGAATTTGTTAGTATTCAAAAGCCTGAATATAAAAAGCTGTTCGGGAAATGTTGAATAACACAATGTAATTTTCTTCCAGTTTTTCATAGCGCGTTTTGAAATAAAACGTCCTGTGTGGATATTATGAACTTCGCTAGTTTATAATATCGAATCTTTCATAAAGTGATGAAAAATTTACAAGAGCTGATATCGATTGCTGCTCGACAATTTAAACCGACTCCAGTTCGATGAGTTTTCCAATACAATGGAAATGACGAAAATATTAAACAATAGAATTTTAGAATTGATAGACTGGGCCGAACATGTTCAGAAGAGGAACTCCAGCTTAGCTTTTAAGAGTTTAATCGTAATAAGTGTGAAGCATCCTGTCCGTGGAAGAGATTTTGTGTACATCGGACATACCTGGGGCAGAAGGACATTTCTCATTGAAGAAGCCACACGTAGGCGTGTCTACAGGAACCCGGTCATTGCTGGTAGTACCATCCCCCCACCGGAAGTGGGTTAGGTCGCTTTCCTGAGTATATAAGGCATAGTATAGTAATAATCATTTAGAATCATTCTAAATTTTCACTATTAATCGTTCCTAACTTACAGTGGAAAGCAGTTGGGTTTCGTGTGCGGTTAAAAATATGGAAAAGAAGAATATTGTACACTCTCCATCAATAGTATTCGCCACATTTTTTATATTACTAGTGTTTTTCTTAGATGTATATTGGCTGGGTTCGATTTGTTCAACTTACATCATTAATGAACGGCGCTTTGTATTAAGTTGTACCAGCCATTTTTGTATAGTTTGGTATCGAATGGCGAAGTAAACAATGTGTAAATCGTAATCATAAATCCCCAAGACATATACAAGTTCGAGTGTTGGTCTGTTACGTCAACGCTTGATTTTATTACGTCATTTGTTTGATCATGATAATAAATGACAAGTTCACAATGAAACTGTTTTTTATTGTTTCATCAGATCCTTCAGTGATTATTCAGTAACAAATACTGAGCTACGGAATGTCAGCGAGTTTTTTCCCCATATGGGTGTTTCAATTTCAAATTTGTTGAATATAAGTTGTATCTCAGCAGCTGTGAAATCCAAGATATATATTTGTTACGCAAAATGATAGGCGAAACATCCTAAATGCCCGTTATATATTGCATTACATATACATGATATAACGAATGTGATTCATCTTCCTCCATGTTCCCAGCGTCTGTTAAACCATGAAGATTGCGCAATACTTTAGTTTGCTTATGAATATCGATTTTAAGTACGTTATTTCCATAGCGAAAATATCAATAAAATAGGTTGATATATTACCGGAGAAATTGAACCATTGACAATGGCAATCCGGTAGTACGCCACCTTAGTAAAATTTCCTGACTCTGAGAGATCGAACACAGATATCGAAGCATATCGATCGGCTTTGTCTGACATCACAACATCTCCGGAGAGGCCTTCATCAAAGACAGAAAAGAATATTGCTACATGAAAGGAAGTTATTCACGATTTCTCCCAAATGTTTATTTTTCACTTTTCTTGGTCACAATCTACTGTATAATGTGTTTAAAAAGTTTCACAAAAAATTCAATGCTATACATCATGACAGAAGCTCGTTATAAGGAGTTTATTATTTCTTATGTACACAAAGATCGAGGTTATGTTTTGAAAGTGTATGGCTATCGATCTAAGTTTATAATATGCATCGAGTACTATTTAAGTAAAATATGTCATTTAAAATTAAATTTGTGTCTGTGCAAAATTACATATAATGCTATAAATTACAAAATTCACGTTTCATCAGTTTGTTTATAGACATAAACAAGATGTGAGTCGTGTTTACATAACACAAATTAAGGCTAAAATATTGTTCTTATCCCTATGTTAATAACCTTCAACTATTTTGGTTGTCAACTTTAAATGAATTGTTTTTTAATGTTTAACATCAAAAACGAAAAATATTTTTTTTCCAAAAATGTGAATCAGTCCCTTAAAGGTTCTTAAAAAGAGCCATTTATTACACTTATTTCATTAATATCCACAAGAAATGCAATCAGTTAAATGCACCTTTGAAGTTGAAGTTTTCTAAGGATTTCTTTATATCAGTACCATTGGTGACGGCAGGGTCCCCACCATTGCTCTGCAGTGCCAGGGAGTAGAGGTACACGGCATCATATAGAAATGGGGAGTAAATGTCCGGCTTCAAAAATAGAGTGTTTATATGTAAAAAAAAAAAAGATTCTTGAAAAGAAATTTTAAAAGAAATAAATTTCATTTTTGAAAATACATAATAATAACGTGTTTTAAGAGGTTTACCGGCGTGAGGAGGCCCAGTTCCTACCCTCATGCACTTTCAAAAATGAAATTCCTTTCGGTCGGAATACCCAGCTGTTAGATTCGACACACTATATTTATCAAGATTCATACGCTCAGTATTCATAACTGCAGTACATTCATGAGGAAATAGCTAGCATTACAATTTGTAAAGATATTGGAAATATAAAGATATGAATAAAAGCAGAACGAAATAACAGAGCAAATATCTTTTAATTAAGATTATTTTCTTATTTTAACAATTTATCATTAACATTTTCACAATGTTTACTTTTGTTCATTCCATTTGAAAAGCACGCAACGTTTCGAATTCGTTTATAAAAATAATTCAAAATGTCTTTTTTTCGTTGATCTTACCTTTGAAAGTGGAGACATTAATTAATTGACAAAGTATTGATTTCAAATTACGGCAGTGAATTCAAGGAAATACATCATGGAAATGATATTACATTTTGTAGAGGCACATCATATATAACTATTGTATGCCACACATCGTTGTCATACTATTTTAATTGTGACCCCATGAACATAAATGACATCCCGGAGTTCTCATTTTTATTTTCGCAACATTGTAAATTTTTGATAACACGACTTTCAAATATGTAGATATGCATCAACTTACCGCCAATACCATTTTTCTTACATGTACATAACGGAATAAAACCTTCAGGATTGTTTAAAAAGCAATATTTCATGACGATTAGAAATAAACACGTAGTACTATGTTGATGAATGCTAGACAACTATACCCTAAAAGAAAACGGACCATATTGAAGCTTTTCTTAACCCTTTGGTTTTCAAGGGCCAACAACTCTTTCTTCCTAGCCTTAGGCTATCCCCGTAAAACACTGAGAGTGTTGTTGTATTTCTTTTTTATCGTAAATATGGGTCCATTTTACGAGTAGTGTATTCAAATTTTAAACAAATGGGTAACAGCTGCTGATATCAGAAAAATAGAAAATGTCACATCACCGTAATAATAAAGTTTTGAGTATTAAAAAGAACTTTACAATATATACCTTTGCCCAATCAGGCAACGAAGAGAAATTAGATTTCAATGTCTGGTATGCTGAAAACGCTTCAACAGACCATGTGGAGGTTGTACTTCCTTGTAAAACATCACCAAATGACATCTGAAATATACAAACGTTTTAAGCTGTCCGTGCTCTGACGTTGCAATAAATTTGTTCCCCGATGATTGATCCTACACACAATCAAGAGGAAAGCAAGGCCAATAGCAATCGGCAATCTTCGGATAATTCCGTTATACTTTAGCTACATTACACAGACCTCGGACATGATTGATGTAGGGATATACACTGATTTGTTACATTCTCCGCTGGAAAAACCTGTTCACTCTTTTTCCATTTCGCGTATAGTTTACAGATGGGTTCAGACGACTTTTCCACTGCCCTGCAGTTTGCAAAGGATTAACTTAGCACAATTAGTAAATGGCTATCTCGTCATTGATGCGTGTGACTGGTAATTCTGATTTAAAGGTCGAGCTAGCGGAACCAGTAAAACGGATGTTCGCGACTGTTCGCAAATAACGAAGAAGACAGTTATTTTCATTCTAATGAAATTTCGCATTTTGATTGTTACGTCTTAATTCGTTGAGATTTTTTTTATGAAATAAAATATGAAATATTTATGCTTGACGCTATGCGTCATAATTATTATTACGTTACCGGTCGCGGTAGCTCAGTGGTTAGAGCGTTCGCTTTGTAACCGGGAGGTCGTGAGTTCGAGCCCCGCTCGTGCCATGGCCGCGTCAAACCTAAGACGAAAAATAGGTAGTGATTGCTCCTTCGTCAAACGCTCGGCATTTAGAAGCGAGAATCAAGGGTCGCTCGTGCCATGGCCGCGTCAAACCTAAGACGAAAAATAGGTAGTGATTGGTCCTTCGTCAAACGCTCGGCATTTATAAGCGAGAATCAAAGGTCTTTCGTATTTGACCTTAAAAACGGAGGTCCCATGTCACGGTAGGCGTTGGCACGTTAAAGAACCCTCACTGCTACGGCCCTGAGCGCTAAACATAGGTCTAAATTTGTGGTACTTCACCTAGAGGTGGTGACGTCTCAAAATGAGTGAAAAATTTTCGAAGGGACGTAAAACAAAGAAACAATCAATCAATCAATACATTTGACAATTTACCATCTCGTTTTAAAATTTTAATGCTCGTTTAACTGCCTCCAACCGTAGCAGGTCAATCAAATTGCAGATTACATGATAGTTGTATTAGAATTCAAGCAAATACAGACAACTCTTCAATGATTTTCAATTTGAGAACTAGTTTGTTTTGATTCTGTGAATTCAAAACCCATTTGAGTAACAATCTGATCACGTGCGAGATCAGTGTGCGAGGTACGAGCCACGTAAAGTGTTCCAAGTGGGTCAACGGGACACCAGTTTAACATTACAGTGACGAATTAAATAGGTCTTACGTAAAGCTGTTCGTACTTTCACGTTAGAATGACGAATTAAACAGGCCTTACGTAAAGTAGATTTTCGAATCCTTGGCGTGCTGCTGCGTCCTGACTATCTCCATATTCCCACAGATCCCTGCTCTCCAAATCTGCTATTTCTTCATTGGAGAGTATCGTGGTTTTGATAAAAAGGAATTGGTAATCCCCGCTGGCCATTCCTTTCGCATGCGCTCTGATCATGTACGTTCGAAGTTCTGCATCCGGGATGATTAAAATGATAACTGTAACAAAATCAAAGTATTGTTCGTCTTTATTCATCGAAATGTACAGAAAAGACAGTTTTTTACTCTCACAGAGCATATATATATATATATATATATATATATATATATATATATATATATATATTCTTCCTTTAGTTTATAAACTTTGCTCCATCCTTTCTTAAGGAGGAATAACACACCAAAGAAATCTGATAAGGATGAAAAGTGGGGGAATATATACAATGACATTTTGAAATTGGAAACTTGCAAATTTACTTCATTTAATAAAACATGCAGTTTTAGTATAAAGTAATCTGAAGAGAAAAAAAATAAAACCCATGCAAGAACCAAACTCACTATCTAGATATCAGTAAGTTAAGGGGGAATGAGCCACTGTCGTAATGGCAGTAAATCGGGTGAAACTCCATTGTCTTTCGGTTAAAAACTTATTTACAGGTGTAGCTAATAGCTTAGGAACCTGCAAACAGAACTCTTCTTTTTAATGCAATTTAGTTAAAGTTATTTTCAACTCTTTATTGAAGGATAAATATTTGATGGCGATATGAGCGCTTAAATAACTTGTTTAGAAATAAGTTAGATGCTCAGAGAAAACGTGAAGTACCATAAACTTAGAGTTATGCTCAGCATTAATTTTTTTTTTATCTTGTTAACATCTGTAGTGAAAAGGACTTCCGTCTTTAATACCTATTCAAAAGACCTGTGGATCTCACTTCTAAATGCCGAGTGCATTAGCGAAAAAGTAATCACTAGCAAAAGTTTACTTCTTATATTTGACGAGGCCATGGCATGAGCAGAGCTCTAAACCATGATCTTTAAGTAACGAAGCGAGTGCTCTACTACTAAGCTATCGCGACCGGCCAAGAAACAAAAGTATTCTCACGTGATTTTAGATTTCTATGTGTAGTATATATTTGTGTTGCTGTGTATAGTATTTTGTGTCCGTGAATTTCGCTGTGTGTGGTATTTATTCGTGTGTGCCAACGCTCATCCATTTTAATTCAATACGTGGCCTTCGTTTTATTTTGAAATTCATATGTTTGTGCGTAACACAACAGCGCATTCTATTTCACTACTTCATTTTATTTCCCCTGCTTTTGTCCATACGCAAATAATTATGCATACAAATTAATCCACCTTTATTTCTAAAAATTATGGCTTTTGGACGAAAATATATGCCAGTAATTTTATACAAAAAGTACCAAATTGTTTGGGACATGCTATTCTAAGAAAGATAACTCTTACTCTTTATCTGGAATTTCTGAACCAGGATTTTTATTATCATTATTATTATCATTATATATATATATATATATATATATATATATATATATATATATATATATATATAAATATATATATATAGATATGTGTGTGTGTGTGGGGGGGGGGGGGGGGGGGGGGCTGATTGGAAACTTCTTTCAATTTGACCTTTTCATACCTTTAATATACATGTGCACTTTTTATTTATAGAAGTTGGCACAGATTTAACTGCCAGTTTTCAAGACATTGATGTTCAATAAAATATATGATAACTAGAAGTATTGTTTTGTTGTATTTAATCCGTACATGGTAAACAAGAATATTTCAGATAACAAAATGAGGACTTCTGGAGTATGCAATAAAAAAATTACGAAATGCAATTTTCTTTTTAAAAAATGGGGGAAAAAATGTGAAAAAATAACCAACAAATAATTGTGATCTTGGGTTATTACAGATGTTTCTACAATATATGAGGACTTGGTACAGAAAAAAATCACCAAGTATAGCATTCTACCTGAACGTAACTACCTAGCTAGGCAATTAGATTTAAACGAAATATAGAAGTATTGATGGTATTTATATTTTCAAAGATAAACGTTTCAATAATCCAGTATTGACACGTGGATATTTAAATAAACATTGTGATAGGAAGTCAGCCATTATGAAGATGCGTTATTCCTCCTTAAAATTCAATGTTTTTAGACAAACTTACTTCTCCCTTCGTATTTGATGGCCGAATACATTGTATCTATCTGCGTTTCCGTTGCATTCAGTTCCACTCGAGCGTAATGATGAACAAGAGAAAATCCGTAGGCGGACCAATAGGGAGTCTCAAGTTCCGAAATAAATGCACTAGCGTACGCATCACACTCGGAATCCATAGATGATATGATGATTAATCTCAACCAGAAGAATCCGGTTAGAAAGAAGGTGAGAATATTTCCTGTTTTAAGCAAGCCTCGATAAATATAAATGTGTTAATGAATCTGAATGAATATACTACTTTCTGTCGTCCTGTCACCACAAAGGCGTCTACTTGGCAAAATATTTACGAAACAATGGCATTTAAAAATGATAATTATATTTACTGTACAATTCAAACTATTGTACGCTTTCTACCTATAGAAGACAGTGGAGCGATGGATCGCACGAGGGTTTGTAGTTTACTTTTGTCGTCTAGGGATTCCTCATTGCATAGCCAACCAAAAACAGGGATGTCTCTGTATGCGGCCAGCTCCGCAATAGGGATCATAGCTACCAAGTCAAACAATCAAGTACAAAAATATGCATTCGTTAGAAATTTATTTAAAAGAATTTAAGCATATACAGGAAGTACAAGATACAGTGTACTCAGTTACTGCATCTCTTTACTTTTTGTTTTGTTTACTTATTTTATTTTAATTAATTGATTACCATTAATATTTTTAACAGAACATATATAGCACGCAGTATACCTTTCGAAACAATTCTCAGAGTTTTGAGTATGCCGTGGCGATTGAAGTTAGACAACTTCTGTTATTTAATAATGAAATCGTTGTGTAAGAGTTGTCCCCCTTCCGGTACTCAGGCTGGTTACATTTCATGTTTCATGGATAACAGAGAAACTAAAAGAATACGTACCCTTTGTACAAGGGGGCCCAAATACGACGTCCACTCTGTTTTGGAACAGAAAATCTGTGAATTTTCCGATACTTGTCTTGCTGTCACAACCCGAATCTATCCATAAGATGCTATAAAGTAACGTGATAATGAGATATGACATCGCGTATAGTTATTCGGAAATGTATACAGGAGGCACCAGACTGCAACAAGAAATTACAATAACTTCTTTAAATTAGTGTTTATTAGTTTAGTTTTTTGTTTGGAAATAAATCAATTTTGGATATACATTGATTATGACAGTTCGTGTTAAAATTTAATCCTTTCTTTTTTGCAATCAATCCCAGGCAGAATATCTTGTTCAATGTTTATATGAATCATGGTAACTAAACGGAAAATTGTAAAAAAAAAAAAAAAAAAAAAAAAAAAAAAAAAAAAAAAAATGAAATGTACTCACATATACATGTATTACCGTTCAGCTTTTTTTTTTTATTTATTTATTTATTTATCTAATTTTAGATGACAGGCTTCAAATCGCTGAAATAATAATCACAGTACTTAGATATTAATTAATTCATCTAATTTACAATTGTCAACATTTCGCCAAATTTTTAAACCCGTCACACATACCCGCTAAAAATGAAAAAATATACAATATTGCATGTACGTTAGGGCATACAGCACTTTGGATATGGGGAGGGAGGAGGGATAGATGATTTTTTTCCCTTAGTGTTTTTGTTCAGACCAACTTGCATTACTCGTAAACTTTGAAACCCAAAACATTTATCATTTTTAATTTACAATGGCTTCCTCCAATCCATATTGGGATCGAAGGAATCTCTCTCTCTCTCTCTCTCTCTCTCTCTCTCTCTCTCTCTCTCTCTCTCTCTCTCTCTCTCTCTCTCTCCCCCCCCTTCTATTTCCTGTTAGTGTTTTAGACTTTTCAAATTGCAGAAAAGGGCAGCCAGAATTATTTTAAACGTCAAAGTTACACAGATTTCTACTGTTGATATTTTTAGGGTTCTTAAATGGATGCCTGTTCATGATTATTTTATATACAGGAAACTTGTACTTTCCTTCAAAGTTCTTAACAATATGACACCAGAGTATATGAATGTTTTAAGATTTGTACATCAAATTAGTTCTAGGGTAACAAGAAGTAGTGAAAATGGCATTTTATATGTTCCAAAGTTTCGAACAGAATATTTTAAGCGATCTTTTAAGGTGTCATCTACTTTTTTATGGAATGAGCTGCCTGCATCCGTCAGAAACGCCAATTCCATTGAATCTTTTAAATCAACATATTTGACACATTATAAATCCAACTAGGAAACTTTGTACTTTTACAACCTCAGTAACCTTGACTATCTATTTCTTTTTTTTTTTTTTTTAATTGTGATATCTGCCAGCGTATTTTGTTGTTGTTATTTTTAGTGATAATGTACATGTGTAAATATTTTATGTATAAATGTCTTATGATTTTCTATCCTCTCATTTAATCTGTCTGTAAATATGTTTTTTATATAGGACCACGATGTGAACTAGTATGTAATACTAATTGTGCTATCCTGTCTAAATAAAGAATTTATTATTATTATTATTATTATTATTATTATTATATTATATGTTAGTGTTCATGATCTATTCATCATCAAAAGTACCAAACCCTCCCCAAGAATGAAATGATCATATGCGTCAACTTATTAGGTCCTCCGTTAGTGTTTATTGAGGCACTCTGACATCTATATGGAAAAGGTGAAGATAAAATTGAGCAAACTCATAAACTCCTATGAAGAAATGTTTCTAAATTTAAATATACATGCAGTGGGTTTTTTTTTTCAAATGAGAAAAAAAAAAAAAAAAAAAAGATCGTCCTTAAAAATACATTTTCCTGAAAGTAGTTATTCAATCACTGTCAGCTACTTCCCCAAACCAAATTTTTGTCTTATTACATTCGGGATAAATGGTATTTTCTAAGCCTTTTCAGCGACCTTAGCTGACCTGAGGAAAAGACTCAACCCAGTTTCGCTGGTCAAGATTTGCCCAGTTTTACACAATAAGTCTTCCCCGTAAGTATGACTCTAGAGTGAGATTTTACCCGAACGTATGACTCTATTTAAAGTACGACTTCTTCCCTGTGATGTAGCTCTGGAGTGAGACTTCCCCTCGGACGTTTGGCTTTAAAATGAGACTTCCTCCTGGAAAAGATTGGTTTTGGAGCAAGATATCCTCCTAAGTTCCAATCAGAGACACTTACGAGGGAAAAGGCTTTCTCTATAATTGATTATAGAATGAAACTTCCCCCATAGCGAGCCTTCCCCGGAAGTCTGGGACATAAGAGAAATTTCCCCCATAGTGAGCCTCTCTCGGAAATCTGGCTCTTAAGTGAGATTTCCCCTATAGTGAGCCTCTCCCGGAAGTCTAGCACTAGAGGAAGATTTCCCCTCATAATGAGTCTCCTCCCCGGAACTCTAGCACTAAAAGAACCCTCCCCTCGGAAGTCTGGCTCTGAAGTGAGACTTCTTCCAAAGTGAGCCTTCCCCGGAAGTCTACGTTTAAAGCGAGACTTCTTCTATAGTGAGCCTTCTCCAAAAATACGACCTCCCTCGCTACCCTGTGGTACACCCTGCTCTGGATCAATGCATATCTCTCCAAACTGGAGGGAATGAGGGGTCTTAATTCTTGATAATGTATATTGTTTTTAATAAGACACGTGCAGAAATACATTAGGTTTTCGCTTCATGTATCCAGATTGCTTAACATTAAAAAAATCTTATATGGAAGTCGCCGTAATATGGTTGAAGTAGTACTGAAACGTCGTTATACCCCAATCAATCAATCATAATACAAGAATACAAAAGCAAAGGGGTGCAGTTTGTAAAATTTGGACTAGGCAATATATACCAAATATGTCATACTTTATATTAGTCACAACATGTCAGATGACACCCATTATTGTTGTCATGTTTGAATTAATGATTATGCAGTTTATCGTATATTTGTCTATACTTTGCATGTAAGTATGTTGTTATTTCATTCTGTAATTTCTTAGCTAATTTAATAAATGAACAATTTGATTCATTAATGAGGCGTTGTGTGTGTGTGTGTGTGTGTGTGTGTGTGTGTGTGTGTGTGTGTGTGTGTGTGTGTGTGTGTTTACTAGACGTAAGAGATAAAGATGTATGCAAGTTTGATCACGTGTGTAGATGTAACTATTTTAATTTCACTTCATGACTCCCATAACCATTTTAGCCTCTGCGCGGGACTACTGTACGGGCGAGCGATGTGGTACACGGGGCTTTTATCATTTCCTATGTAATGCGAAACCATATGGATACAGAATATCGTTAATAAAGCAGGTAAAACTTAAGATATAGATATTTTAGGATCCGTGTATTCACGAGTTCATGTGTACTCTTTACGAAATCTCAGAATAAGAAGAATATGCACTCTTTAATCTTCGTATCTTCGCTACAAAATATATCATTTTTTGCATCACCGAATTTCTATAATTTATACACCATCGGATATATAATGTTAATGAACATTCAAAACCTATAAGTACATGCATCAATGTATTATCTCAACAGTGTTACATGAATTGAAATGGAATAAAAATAAACTTTCCATTCTTGTCAAACCTTCCACACAGCTATCTTCAGCAAACAATTTATATCCAATCGAAATTATCAGTTTTAAACGCGAGAAAAAATAATAAGTTTTGAGAAAAAGAAATCAGCTATCATCTTCCACTACGTAAACTTCAGAAATTCTATACTGTAAACCTCTGCAATTCTGATAAAATTACAATCAAGGTAAAGACCTTTAATGGACTTCCGAGGCAGATATGTGAAATTACTGATATGAAATTTAATTAAATTTTGTGCTTTCTCACTAATAATTATTCTCCTGTCATCTGACTGCAAAGCTGTGATAACAATAAATATATTGGAAAACGATATACCGCGCTTACTCGAAACTTCCATTGGGTAATATTCCGTTCTTGTATACGTTCTCCACGGCGTACGCCAGGGCTCCAACGGACGTGGAAGCATTGACGATGATGGTTGAAGACGGTGGAGTTTCATTGGGAGCCATCCACACAACTTGAACATTTCCTGTGCATCCAAAAGGAAGAAAGTACACTAACACACAAATAACAAAAAACATGGTCTAAAAAAGTCCGGAAATCTTCTGAAAGCCATTCTTTCCCTGACACATGTTCCAGATATTCACAGGATACACGGAATTTCTCTCTTATTCCATTCAACGCATTTTTCAAACTTTTGTGCACCAGGAATTGCAATACCTACACTGCAAATACGTTAAGTTGGACTAAATAGGTGACTCTCGCTAACATATTTCATCGGTAATTAGATCTAATAAATAAATCAAACACGACTGTTAAAATTTGATCATTCCATGTTTGTTATAGTGAATGATGATATCTTTTGTCAATAGAAGCCAAGACAAAATGTATCACGTTAATGGTGCATGTTAGACTATTGTCAAATTGATGAATCGTACCCTTAACGTGCTTAAACTAAACAAATAACTGGCGTTTCACAAGTCAAACCGATGGAGATGGCCCTGCCCTGTTTTTTGTATAAGCGACGCTTGAAAGTGAACGTAGCATTACCCTAGTTTGTCTAACTTTGTTAGCTTCAATCATTCCATAATTACATGTATAAACTTAACGGTTTTATAATGTTTCCATAAACTTTACAGTCTTAAATAATTCAGAGAACCTCGGTATTTCAATAGGCGACAGAACTTCATTTCTATTATGAATTATATCGAAGATTATGCCAGACCATGGACTAAATATGTAAAGAACTTGATACCTTGTCAGGATGGTTAAAGTATAAGAGGAATATCAAACATGAAAAATTATGCTTTAGTTCCAGCTGACAAAGCTTGCAACATCATCGCCTTTGAAAGGTTCGGTTATATTTTAAACGAATTTGTCATTAATTCAATATTTGATAATCGTACCTATAGTTGAAAACCTTCAAAAAATTATGCCTCGGTTTTAAAATGGTACTTGTGAATATGACTTGCCTTCTAATACCTATACTGGATTCCTAAACTTCACAAAAATCCTTACAAATATGCATTGCTGGATCCAGTAAAATATTTGTTTCTCACGAAAATATTAACAGCTTTGAAGAAGAAACTTTAAACTTATAGTGTCACAACATATGCCAGAAGTGGAGTAAATCAAATGTGCACTCTAAAAAATCTTTGGTTAATTTGAAATCAAAACTTTTCTCAAATCGACAACATCAAAACGTATGTCTTTTCAACACTTTACACAACCATTCCTCATGACAAATTAAAGACGAGTTTTTGACATCATAGACAGTTGCTTCTTCAACAAAACTGGTAAAAGAAAATATTCATATCTAGTGATCAGTCATTAAAAATACTTTATGAAGATACCACTTTGTTTCTTCGCACAAGAACTCTGAAGTTGATATTAAAAAGATGCTGGAGTTCCTTTTGGACAGTATCGTCGAAATCTTTGGTGATGAGGTCTTTCATTAGTCTGTCGGAATTTCCATGGTCATGAATTGTGCTCCTATTTAGATGATCTGCCTTTATATTCCCATGAAGCAGAATTCAAAAACTTCCACACAAGAAGAAAACAAGTCCCTTGCACTGACCTTCAATTCGATATTTAGATATATCGACGGCGTTTTATCTATTAACAATGAACAATGATCATTTTCATTCATATGTCGATTCTATATATCCCAGTTAACTTGAAATAAAAGACACCACAGAGTCTTCCACATCTACTTCGTACTTCGATATTTTATTGAAAATAAATGCTGATGGCAAACTGGCAACTCAACTTTATGACAAACGGGATGATCTTAATTTCTCCATCAATAACTTTCTGTATCTATGTATCAATATTCCATTATCACCCGCATGTGGTGTTTTTTCTCTCAACTGATTCGATACGCAAGAGCTTGTTCAACATATTAGTTTTTAAATCGAGGCAAGGTAATCGCAAACAAGTTGATGTTACAGGGGTTAATACATTCTCGTCTTCAGTCAGCATTTCGTAAATTATATGGTCGTAATAACGATCTAGTTTGCCAGCACAACCCAGAGGGTATGCTTACTCCTTCTAGGCACCTGATCCCACCTCTGGTGTGTCCAGGGGTCCGTATTTGCCCTTCTCTCCGAGTTTTTTCTATAGAAATTACGAGATTGAGTACTGTTTCTTGTATAAGCCTTTTCATGTCGTGGTATCTGTGTGTGTGTGTGTGTGTGTGTGTGTGTGTGTGTGTGAAAAAGAGCCGCAAATTTATTTCCGATAGTTATTGGTTGCAGTCGCTTCTATTACTCTCCTTAACATTGACCCCATGAAAGTGTTTATTGTCCTTTGAAGCTCTGGGGGATATTATTCCACTCTTGAATAAGGACTTTTATGAGATGAGCGACGCTATAGGGGACGTTGACATGCTTCCTAACCTTCCAGTCGGAGCTCGTTCGACAAATACTCGACTGGAGACAAATCTGGACTGTGTAGTGGTCAATCAAGAAATGGGACGTTGTGTTGAGCCAGAAAGTCACGATAAACCCTAGCAACATAGGGTCTTGCGTTGTCCTGCTGTAACGTAAGGTTACATTGATGGATAAGAGGAAGGACATGTGGTCTCAAGGCCTGATCCCGATATATTACTGCTGTAATATTGTCATGGATAACCACGAGAGGTGTTTTGACGCCTTGAGATATCCCTGCCCATCCCATAACAGACCCTCCCTTTCCTTTACGCAAGCGTCAGAATATCAGTCATCATGACATTGGTAGACACGTTATCGTTCATTTGATCTGTTAAACGTGAAGCGAGACTCGTCAGTGAACAACACGTGTCTCCAAAGGGCCAAAAACCAATTACGTGCATCTTCAAACAGCCACTGATTCGACATAGGCGTCGCCTATGCGTAAGTGGCGGATCAACATAGGGACGTCTTGACCTTAAATGAAACTCCTGCAAACCGATTTCTAACCGTTCGTGAACACTACACTTGCCGAACCATGAGTGCCGTGCCGTGTCCGTCACCATCTGAAATCGGTTACGGGGGTGCGAGAGACGCATGTTTGTATCCTGACGTCGCGACGTAACGCTCGGGCGTTCACTCCTGGGACGCCATCCAATCTCCCTGTGGCTATGAAATGACCAACTAAACGAGATATTGTTGTTTCATGCACACCATGTTGCTGGGTTACATGATGTTGCGAATGCCCCAGCCCCAGCATTATCAGACCGATGGCCCTACCCATATCGATTTCATTAAATCACGGCATTTCTTTTCGAAACGATTTGTTGTGTAACTGATCTGTTCTGTTCCAATGTTCTACGTGTAATGCTTTACCAGTACATAATATGCAGGAGTATCACGGATACATGCTTTCTTGACAAATCTGCTGAAAGTATGCATCATCGAGTGGAGTCACGGTTTTTGCGTTAAACCGTTAAACTGGCGAACATTTTTACAGTGAACGTGTCTATATATATATATATATATATATATATATATATATATATATATCTATCTATCTATCTATCTATATATATATATATGTATGTATGATGTATGTAGTGTGTATGTGTGTATGTGTGTGTGTGTGTCCTGATTTCTCAATATCATTCATTGAAACAGATTGTATAAAACAAGAGGACCAGGAATCACAACACTCACCTGAGTCAACCTGATCCTTCAGGTTTTTATGTCAATTCTTAAAAATACAACATGAATTCCCCCTCTATTTCTATGAAAATATTTTGAGACCATATAATGAACCCATCTAAGCCAAACGAGGCCACACGACATGCCCTATATTCAATCGTATTCATGCATCATTTGAAATTTGCAAATTTTATCCCTGACTCTAACGCCGTAGTGCATTTTTTGATAAAAATATTTCTACATTTTTTCATATTATTTTAATGTATTGTAATGTACTTCACCATTGGCTCGTTTGATATCACGTGTCAAATATGGAAATGCGGATTGACGAGGTCTTTCTAATTATAAACATTAAAAAAAATTCGGATTGACCTGTAGTTTCTAATAATAGATTGGGGAAATTTTGCTACGTGTAACAATGAATATGATTCGCTGACGTATGTCATTTCAACCAATCAAATTCTCTTTCCGGGTCACGTCATCAACTACATGTAAACAATATGGAAGCGAAGCCAGCAGACGTAGAGGTAAAAGATCGTTTTGCGACTATTAATGAAGACGAAATGAGAGCTATTATGGAAAATGTTGATGCAAAGAACACGAACAGAGCTACTACAACGGCAGTTAGGTTATTCCGTGAATATTTAATATCGAAAGGTGAGAGTTGTGACTTTGAAACTTTCCAGTGCGAGAAATTAGACGACTTGTTGGCGAAGTTTTACATGGAGGCCAGAACAAAAGACGGTGAAATGTACAAGAAATCAACAATGCTTTCAGACTCACACTGAAATCAAAACAACTTACTATATTTTTTAATCTCAGTTTGTTAAAATAAGAAAAAAATATACAATTTATGTTCACTAATGTTGTCAAGCTTTCTTTGAAAAATAATATAACAAATATAGCCCTTTCAATCGGTCGATCCATAGATATATCGACTTCACAGAAAAGCATATCAACCTCGTGCTCGGTCGATATGCTTTTCTGTGAAGTCGATATATCTATGGATCGACCTCATGAAAGGGCCATATTTGTATAATATACACTCTCATGTACAACTTTGATTTCAAATCTTGGAGCTTGACCGACCTACATCCAAGACATTGATTCGAAGAAACTTCAATCTGCACTATCCGGGTCGCGGTAGCTCAGTGGTTAGAGCGTTCGCTTCGTAACCGGGAGGTCGTGAGTTAGAGCCCCGCTCGTTCCATGGCCGCGTCAAACCTAAGACGAAAAATAGGTAGTGATTGCTCCTTCGTCAAACGCTCGGCATTTAGAAGTGAGAATCACGGGTCTTTTGGATATGACCTTAAAAACGGAGGTCCCGTGTCACGATAGGCGTTGGCACGTTAAAGAACCCTCACTGCTACGGCCCTGAGCGCTAAGCATAAGTCTAAATTCTTGGTACTTCACCTACAGCTGGTGACGTCTCAATATGAGTGAAAAATTCTCGACGGGACGTAAAACAAACAAACAATCAATCAATCTAAGCATAGGTCTAAATTTGTGGTACTTCACCTACAACTGGTGACGTCTCAATATGAGGGGAAAATTCTCGACGGGACGTAAAACAGAGAAACAATCAATCAATCAATCCGAGGATGCTTGCATATTCATATGGCTAATTTTGATCCTGCTGCACACGCAAAATTTTAATCCCTTAATGAGAGTTCTCCCACCATTCCTTCCAGGTCAGGATTGAATAAACATGAATCTAAAGTACGTGAGGATAATTGCATACTATTGTCACTAACCATTATCCTAGTCGTCCTGAAGAAAAAATTCATTGTATTTGAAACTACAAATGTAATTGATGGACGGATTCGTGCACAGACGGACGGACAGACGCCGGACAACAGGTGATTATAAAAGCGCATTTGAGAAGAATTTTGAATTTCCCAACCCTATCTCAAGAAATTGCTCACTATCTCCTCCTTGCAAGAAATCCTGAAATGAACAAATCTGGAAGGGCTTTACCTAAGAGTGCTTTATGTCAAGTTTGGATCGTATTGATCAAGTGGTTCTGGGGAAGGAAATGGAAATGTGAAAAGATTACGGACAGACAAACAACAGGTAATCATAAAAGCTCTCTTGAGCAGGTCAACAAAACAGCTTTGTTTAGGCAAGCTATATTCCCTTTCAACACAACATATGTTACTGCAAGACAATTTTTTAAAAATTTTGCTTATGATTTTGTAACGTCCTGTTCGAGACTCTTCACTCATATGACATTAATTTTGACATACGCATGCGTTATAAACTCACAAAACCGATATGTAGATAGAGGTAGGCAATATTTATTACATTTTTGCACTTAGAAATTAACTCGATTTTTTTTTTATTTTTGTTTTTTAGCACAATCAAAATACAAAAATAAATTTCTCAAACATTAGTAATTAACTAAGTGAATGATATCTTTATAAATTAATTGTGAATGTTTTGTACTTCTAAGAAAAAATATTTATAAATATTTCTACTATATTTTTAAAATTGCCGTGCTGTAATTTAATCTGTCATATCATGAAATTGCAAAACACAAGGAAAATGTCAGAGACCAAGGTTGAAATTTTCGAAATAGAGAGTGCAAATTGAAATTTAGAATATAATTTAATGGAACTTAAAATTATTTCCACTTTTATCTATGTGTGCTTAATACAACTAACTTATTTGTTATAATATCGTTCATTAACAAAGTAATGCTGAATATCTAGAATCTACGATGAAAAAACATTGACACATATGTTTATCAAATAACTAGCTTATTTGTTATAATATCGTTCATCAACTAAGTAATGCTGAATATCTAGAATCTACGATGAAAAAACACTGATAAAGATATTTAGAAAAGAAATATGAAAGTCTTAATAACCCTTATTCACAATGATAATAATAATAATAATAATAATAATAATAAATTATAGTGTCATATTAGTACTAATTGTAAAGTATCCATGTTAATAAAAAAGATACACTTAAATGATCTAAAAACGTGTTCATTTTGTACACGAAGTTTGAAGATCGCATCATATCTATTTCAAATCCAATCATCATCATTTACAGGTAAGGCGTGATCCCCGCAGTGCAAAGAGTTTAAGAAAGAAACAAGCATTTTGAGTGTATTGTAGGCAATACGAAGTCCACTACCGGAAGGATAATTCAGTCAAATGTAGGTCAAGTGTAAAGAAACTCAAACGCCATCTGTAACTATTCAAGACAAAGTCATGTGAAAATTTCAATTGAATATCTTCATTTCATGCAGAGAAAAATCCAGAAAACCTCAAGTGGAATGAAAGACAGACGAACGGAATGACAGACGGACGAACAGACAGATAGACCGAGGGTAAACTAATAGTCCCCTTCTGCAAAGCCGATAGGGGACTAATATTAATAAACATTAACAAGAACTCTCTAAAATGAATAAAAGATGGAAAGATTAGTCTTAAGGTGTTAAAGCCCTGCAGTAATGAAAATAATCAAATAAACTACGGTGTATTGAACGATGCCCATGACAGGAGCTAAAGCATAACAGTCGACAAAGCTATCCTATCATTCACATAGTAGCGCCATTTTAACGACGAGATTTCGATTCGGTGTTCTGGATCCAATATTCTACTTCCCCTCATATACATGGTGCTTAACTCAGAAAAAAAACTCATCTGAAAATCATCGTTGTAAAATTTCTACAAGACTCTATTAATAGCACAGAGCAAATCGAACTAATCCCAATACAAAACAACAAATCTGTGATGACGACAGTCAGCGCTTGTCAGTATTGATGGCAGAGTACTGAATTTTAAATCATTAATTCTGTCAAATGATACATTGTATATTATTTAAATTTACAAATGTATAAGTTCAATTTAGATAAGATTTTCAAAATTCATTAAAAGTGAATATCCCTACTTTTGCGTATTGTGTCAATGATGAGCGCTCAAATTACCAACAAAAAGCTGCGCGCTTAAATTACCAACAAATACCGCTTCGCTCAAAGTATTGTCAAACATTGCGCACTCAAGTTACCACAAAATGCTTGTCATTTGTACAAAACTATTTACTCACACTGTAAAAATATCACAAGTAATGGATCATGTACGTACTATACTTCACAGTAGAAATAAAAAAAAAAAAAAAAAACAACAAAAAAACCAAGTTACCGATACATGTAAAATAACCATTGCATATAACGAGTTCATTCGAGCCTTGGTAATAGCAGATCCACGAAAAACGCCTTAGGGATATTGCACACTGATTTGGGGAAATGGAATAGTTCCCTAATATAATATTAAATCGCTCGCTATGTCTAACAAACTCCAGATTCATTCCACTTCACAAAACCCTTATGTCTGTTTACCAATTATTGGTGAGATCGGTTCTATCGAGCAAATCATCCTGGCTAAATTATAGATTGTAACACTAGGCATTCTGATGCCCAGGAACTTCCAGTAGCAAATGTAACACATCAGAATGACCATTCGTGACCCCATCCAACTTCTTCATCCCTTCTCCAATTTGTTTGTTTTTTCAGTCTGTTGATGTATCACAAGGTTTCCTCTCAATACTTCCGTTCGATTCGCTGTGCTTGATTGAATTTCCATTCCAAAATTTGAAGCCTTGTAGATCCAGAGAAGGAAGGGATGGTCTAGGGGAGCGATCACGTGACTGGTCGTGTAGGAGAGGTGACATGGAGGAGGTTTCTAGACGCACTTTACACTTTCGTTTACCAAGCGTTGCTATAAAGAAATGCAACAGTTTATACATTCGACATACTATATATTATTTGCAATATACCCATTTTTTTCTATAAGTATTACAATAGATATATACACTAACGCTGTATAGCTGTTGAAAACCAGTTATTATGCATTGAAGTGACACACATCCTGGTTGTAAAGAAAACACGAACCCGATGCAGAATATCAAAACTCTAAAATCAAGACTGGCAATAGCTTAATTAAATGAGATAGCTTGTTCACTTTTTCCCTGACACACTTATTAACAGGGTCTTGTAATTATGCGTTAATGATGAACATTACACAATGCACAACATAATGCATAAGAGAAAAATATGAAAGAAACCGTATTGTGGTTTCTTATTTAATTAAGGCTAATTAGCCTACTTACGCTGATATTTTTCCTCCGCCTTTACACATTGATCAATTTTCCATTCATCTAGCCCTTCTGATAAACATAGTCGCCGAAGTGCATTGCATTGATACTGTAATTAACAGAGAGAAAAAACATCTGGAAATCTCAGTAGAAATAAAGGAAAATGGTCTTCAGATAACTAATAGGAAATGCATAGAATATGTTGAACTGTAGAACAAGTATACAATCTTGAAAATATTCTGTTTGGTGTGGTAAGGGAGAAAAAAGTTGGCCCAGTAAATGTTTGAATGCCCCTAAGATACAAAACATTAATTTTATTACATCATTATAAAGAATGGCATCACCTACACAAAATCATTTTGATATTTATCATGATAATATTAAATGATAAATTTAATTGTTCAAATACGGGAGCGCTTCGTGAAGTTTGCCCACTTGAGCGTTGCAGTTTATATCCTATTGTCATATTTCTAATATTTACATTCCACTTTCATTTTTGTCAGAATTCCCAGTCATTAAAAATAGGCATACAATTAAGAAATAAAGAACAATTTTCAGTGAACATTGTGTCATGAACGCTCTGCAGATATATCAACCATGACGCCACCTATGTTCTGTATTTATCAGCATTCATACATATACGCGCATTGTTGGGGGCCTCCGTGGCAGAGTGGTTAGAGCATTGCGCTAAAAATCACAAGGCCTCTCACCTCCAGTCGGCGCGGGTTCGATTCTCGCTCGCGCCGATATATGTGAGAAAGTTTGCCAGTGTACTTTCGGAAGGTTTCGGTGGTTTCTTCCCGGGTACAATGTATCCATTCTCTCCTCCACAAATAAAAAACTGGACGCCATCAGATAACAGCAAAATTGTTGAGTGTGGCGAAAAACAATTAATGATCAATCAATGTTTACAACTGCAATGCATTCATGAGGAAATGGCAACTTTTGCAGTTTGTAAAGATATCAAAGGCAAAAACACTGAAATTGTAGATAGTGATTACTGGATCACAGGTATCTAATCAACTTGTACGCAAACCTGAAATATCTGTGCCTTCACTTCCGTTTCCCTTAACGTAGTTTGTATTTTCTTTTTCCGCTTGTAGACAAGCTTTAACCGGAAGTGTTCATGGTCTTTCACTGCCACCACTAAACCTGTATTGTATACAAGTTAAATTTAATATGCTGTAAATCATAAAACCCTAAAATATTTTAAAGAAATCTTTCTGGAATAAAATTTCAAAATGCGATTAGAAATTGTGCTCGCTAATAATGTATTTTTTTTTTTTAAAAGAGTTTTGGATATTTAATTGCAGGGTGTATGGTTCAGATTATGTCGCAGTATCTGTCACTGTTACATGTATTGCCTTGTAATGTAAAACATTTAATCACTCAGCACTGTGTTTAGAGCGTTGAACAAACACTTTGTGTGCTAGTATATTTCGGTCATATTTATATTGTATGCATTGCAATTTTTAAAGTATAACATTAGATGCCATTTCACGAGAGAGTTGCTAATCTCAGATAAGATACATACTGTCAACGACCCGTATGACCCTCCATGGCAACAAAAATGCCAGGATGAAAACAAAATCCCTCGTGTTGTAATCCGGTAATGTCACCAACAGAATAAGGTCAGCCACGAAGGATACAACGACAATAAATGCATCAAAGACCTGAAAAGTCAATACACAAGTATCACTTCAGTATCACAACTTCAAAGAACTCATCGTCTCCCGGAGTTTTACTTCCCAGACAGATCAGACGACAGGGGAAGTCCGAAAGCGCCAGACAGTAATCATCTTCTACAATATAACTCATCAGGAAACTTCTGTGGATTTGTGTTCTATATACTGGTATCGTATAGGAAGGAATGTTTTGTCTTTGTTTTGCGTAATTCCTAATTTGTGGGTGATCTTAAAGGTCATAAATTGATTATGCTTTAAATTATTGTGCTCTTTCGTAAATTTGTAATCATCACTGCATTTGGCATTTGTGATTAAAAATAGTTTATGAAGCATTATATATACATTTTTATGACGTACAGATTCCACCCTACTGACAATCTCTTCCTCACTCATTTTGAGAAGTCTAGAATTACAGACGGAGTGTCATTTCAAATTATCAAACTCAATATACTTGAATGGTTCTTAATCAGAATAACGTTTATCGTGACAAGAAACAGTGTTATAACAGATAATGCCGTCCCTGTATATAGTCACACTTGCATGCTGCATTTTATACCACATATTGTCGTCCATTGGTACTGGGCCTGAAACTTGTAATGCGAGGGTAAATATCATCGCCAACGATAAACGATAATATGTGTCCAACTTCCACAACACCTTACCAACGATTACCAAGGCTTATCACATGTATGACAACTGGTACTTTGGATTTTGACCTTGCAATAAGGGTCGAGCTTAAATGATGTTTCTGTAAGTACTTGCGTATAGAAAAGGACAAACAAATGTTTTTATTTAGCATTTTTAAATTTAATTCAAGAGAGAGAAATGTTGGCCTATGTTGACCAGTGTATTCACGAGAAATAACAAAGAAGACAAAACTGAAGAACATCACTTCGATATAATGGAGACATGACCACAATACATTCTCTTCACGAAATGTATACGAGCAGCTTGTGAAAACTATAAATTATTTTGTGCATATAAATGCTGTGTCATCTATTGATCGTCGTTCCTGTAAACATTGTCGCCGGTGATGATTTTGATCACATCACATGTTGTCATCTAATGAACAATAACTGCGGTAAACATCGGTATAAATTATTGATGACGATGATATCAATGTCTGCAGGGACGACAATACGTGCTGCAACTGAGGTTCATCCGAAAGGTCTGTCTATTTGGCGATGGATTAGTCACAAACATGAATTGGCCAGGATTTTAAGGAAGAATACCACATCTTCATAATGGCTGATTTCCTTTTGAAACATGAATGAAAATATAAATATCTGTATATTCCTGTTTAACATAATCGCCTAGTTGGGAAGATTAACGTGCCAGCTGCTGATCCGTGGTTGGTACGTTCGCGTCTAACAGGGTTTTATTTTATTTTCATTATTATTACTAGATTACATTCTATTCAAACTGAATTTTTACCCAAATAAGGTAAATCTAAAAGTTTTCAATTTCAAATTATATCGTCAGGAGTCGAAATTAACTTTTTCTACCAAAAGATAATTTTAGTCTATGGATGTAAAGTCCACAGGCTAAACTGAAAACTTACAAGCTAAAATAAAAAGAAAGAAGCGCTTTTTTCATATTATATTTAAGTCAATGGTTTTCCTCATGTTTACTGAGCCTAGTGGGTCAACAGACATTGATTGAACAAGTTACTGACGTAGGTCATGTGGTGCAATGACTCCTGAACCTCGCACCTATAATCCACTACCTGTTTACCTTAAAGTCTCCCACTTCGTACAACATCAGGGTTGTCACTAGGTTTTATTTTCAAAGCGAGCCTCGGACGCATGGTCTATAAGCAGCTGGAGTCCCATGAAAATTTGAAGAGTCCCTTGAAAATCACGAGGCCTTTTTGTATCATTGTAAAATGAGGAGCAAACTTTTCTCTGTCTCTATTCAGAATGACCACAAGCTGACACTTTATTCTCAAATTCATTACAAACATTGACGTACGTGTTAATAATTCTAATTATTTACCCCATGCATAACACAATTTGCTAATTCTAAATTGGCCTCGGATTAACAACAATCTTTGATTTTGTCCACGTGGTCAGCAGTAAACTGTTGTTGAAATCGGTCGTTCATGTAAGCGTTTGTATGATTCTGAGTGCAAGTCCAATAAAAGCAAATTACTCATCACTGTAAAAAACGGATACAAGACGATAAATCACCACTCGCTAAAATGTTCGAATGTGCACTATTTTCATTCGCAGTTTTTCAAATTTACTCGCATTTTGCGGGTATTTCGAGCCCTGTATTGTACGTATCCTCCACTTTCCATCTATACCAGATTTCTCTGGTCCTTTATCCCTCCTTAATTTACAACTCTGCGTAGGAAACGATTTATGAAGACAGAACTACTGGTACACGATGGTTCACTTTAAATATGAAGTTTAATTTCTATCAGCTCATCGTCTGTAAACTTAACATCTAAATTTGGAAGATCAAAGAACTCGGTGCTATGTCACTTTTTTGTCAGTCAGAAGCAATTAATCCTAGATTTAGTTGGTTATTTTATTACGACATATTACACATGTGTATTGTTTAGTTGTCATCAGTACTTTTAATCCACAGATAAAGTACCTGGCCTATGGACAAGGTTCAAGAATTGTTCACATGGTTTTATATTGTATTGTAATATTAGTAAATGATATAATCTAGAATCTGAATAGGAAATATCTCGTGCAATCTGAGTACACGTATATTGACAACATTAAACCGGTGAAAATGGAAATTTTTAAAAAAAAATCTCTTGCAGTTATTTCAATTATGTACCTCCAGTTTTCTGTGGAAGAATCCTCGTCCTGCACAAATAGCCTTTAACAAAGTCTGCAAGATACAATAAAAGGAATTGTTTTAGCGAAATGAAAGTCGAGTTTCTGTTAAACAAGTTAAGCAAAGCGACCAATAACCCCCATTAACCAAGTCTATTATTTCATTCGGGTATTCTTTTGACGAGACCATTTACTAAAACGGAAAATCATTATGGCTCAGATAAGAAAAATCGCAAACGGAAAATAATGTGTTATAGCTTATTATTGAACAATAAAAACGGTTCTAAAAATAGCTCTACAGATCTTGTTCAATGAATATCCGACCTCAGTCGTTACATTTTCAAAGGTAATTTGAAAATCAATGCAGAAAGTTGTAGATTTAATCCTAAGTCAAATTTCTTTTTTTGTTATTGCGTGTGTAATATTTAAGTTTTATGACATGTTGCAACTTAGATTGTAAATTATTCCAGTTATGACAAATTTCTCCATATAATATTTTCCCATTTAACTCTCTCTCTCTCTGTGTGTGTGTGTGTGTGTTTATTAATTAAATATGTACGTTAACAACTGAACAGTAATGTGCAATGCATTGATTATGTGGTAAATTACCACTTGATGGAACAGACCTTGCACAATGCCGCAATAACAAGGGGATACAGTGCAAAATAATTTCGTGTAAATAAATGAAATTCCAAATTAGCTCTACTGACTCTACTGATATCTTGGTCAAACGCTATTTACAGCTCAGTCAGAGCTTTTCAATGCCACGTTTACAGCGTATCGTATAGATTGTAGAAGACTTGCTAATTCACAGAAAAAAAAATCGTCTGTGAGATTTATATATAGTCCATGTTTCCCAAAATCAATTCCTTGGATACAATACCTCTAGCAGTATAATTCCTAGTAATGAAATACTTCCGAGGTGTAGCGCATGCGCTATGCTTTCCTCTATACTGTACTCCCTTTCGGGAATGTCGATATTGCTGGAATTTATACCACTTTTGTTGTTCGCGTCCGCACTTCTTGGCCTTCTAGACGACACCAAATCTAATATTGTCGCCTCATCATTTAGCTGATAATGTTCTTTCATCCCGTTATGTGTTTGCAAATTCCATTTTATTTCCGCTGTTGATATCATATCAAAAACCTGATCATACTCTTTATCACTCAGGACTTTCGGATACTGCAGTTTTACTTTAAGCAGGAACAACATGGCACTGTTCGTAAACTTTTCGTTGTCTTCTAGTGTCACTATAGAATGGAATGCATATATATAAAGAAATTAAAACACACACACACGCAAAGGTAAATTATTATTGCGTTATAATTTACTTATAATTTACCTTTGTGTGTGTTTTTTTTTTTAAATTTCTTTGAATATCTTATACCGGATACTGCGATTTTAATTAAATCAATTTGGATATATATATAATTCCTATGAGAAAAACGTTTCAATCAAATTTCATGAAAATGCGTTATTAATGTCTAGACAGAATTTAACACAGAACAAGAAGATTGAGACATTATTTTGCAGTGCCGAAGAATTTTATAGAATGAGAAATTAATACTGACATTTTGTATTGACAGAAATCAATTGCTAATAATTATAAGAGAAAAGAATTACTAGATATACAGCCATGAATTACTTTTACATATTGAAACAAAGATTTAATAAAAACGATTGAAAATAAAGCATTGAAATAACATTAGTGTGGACAGATATGTCGGATGAATTATTTCAAGAAGTAGGCGAGTCGCAATGAATTGAAAATTATAGTCCAACGATATAATGACTCAGTGAATAGAGAGATGATAACCAAGGTGACGGATGAATCAATATGGTAACTCTTTTATAGCATTATATAAAAACCATGTCGCTGAAACACGTCTTCACTTACTCCACAATTTGAACTCTGTTTCACAGATCTTGGGAATTTTACAGAATAGTTTTCATTGATTTCAGAATTGATTTCAATAACTTTACACAGTATAAATACATATGATGGTATGTGTAGTCCGTTGTGTACAGATGATGACAAGAGAATGTAGAATGAAGAAGATTGATAATTTGATCAAACAAAATGGGAGATATTTGGTTACATTTTTTTTCAGTTGGAAGGTTTAAATTTTGTAATAGACATCGCAGAAAGATGAAGATGCCTGACACAACTAAGATAAGCACGTGTTGACATGATGTTTTAAATATGATTGATTACTGTTCGGAGTGTTGAAATTGTAAAGGCAAAATATATTGAACATTTTAACTGAATTGCATGTTCTGAAATTACGAAATACCGTTTTTGTGAGATTGTACGTTGTCGCACGCAATTTACATTTAGAGGGTTTTAAAGAATTATCCATATTCTGCTAAAATTGGATGGTGCTGGCTGTATAAACGATCCAATTCTTTCTCCTTTTGTAAATGAATTTCTTTCGATGATTTTTTCATAATCAGGGCGACATATAGGTATAAATGAAGTTGTTACAAAAGATGTACTCTGTAATTGCTTAGAATGCTAACGTTTTATTTTAAATAATTTCTTCTGAGAACACTGAATCTAAATAAGTTTAAATTTAAGAATCAAAAATTACAATATGCATATATTTTAAAGCGGCCGTTTATTACCTTTGACTTTATACAGATCTAGGGTGAGTTCTCCTAGCACGAGCGCACAATCCACTATACAGAGAATGACCACCGTCAACAGCACGGCTTTGCTTTTAAAGAAAGAGTAGCCCTTCCTTCTCCACCTACAAACAACAAAGATATTTACAATGAAAAATGCCACTCAACATTCAAATCTTGTTCATAATTGTAAAAATATGTAATTAACTTAAGGATTTTTTTCTCTGTCTAGTTCTGCGAGACCTATAAACTTAATTGCATATATCCCGACATCTATCTTTTACAGAAACAATAAAGTGTATGTTTACTTGTAAGATATATTTCAATGGTATTCGTATTGGCGTCTCGACGCATTATTAAAGGGTCGATCTATGATCAATGGCAAAACAACTATATATCAGAGGAAAGATAACACATCTCTTACAGAGCCGGGCGCCTGCATTACGACTGCAAAAATTCATAAGTAAACATACAAATATATTCGATAAGTAATTAAAAGAGAAAAAATATATATATCAACACGTCTTGTCAGTGTAAATTGCATGTTTCTTTAGAGATCTGAAAAGAATCATGTCCATTTCAGGTTTAGGCTGTCGGCTAATTTAGTGAGAGAAAAAAAAGCACCAGTTTTAAAAAAAATTGAACAAACATTTAATTTACACTTGCCTCGTACATGTATGTGTTAGTTTTGGGTTTGTACAATTTATGCAGAATGATCAAATTTCAATACGTATTTATGTATGTTGAATTCTGAAAAAAAATATAATAATAATAAAAGATACACAGGGATTTAAACTTCCGCCCGAACCATCCGTTAGTCCGCTTGTCTCACTTTGATTTCTGATTTTTCTTTCATAATGATCATTTATATAAAACAAGCTATGATTTTTTTTTACTCTTTTGTCACTATCATCGATCGGGTTGCATTTATACTGTTGAATTCATACGTTTGAAACAGTTCAGCTCTTTCTGGTGAAATACAAAGTATAAACGCATTTTATTTTGACATTATATATACCTACAAATTCATAGTGAACATAATTTACCAATTTTAAACCAAAGAACTTGAATATAATACAGCTGTTTCATAGCATTTGGAGGAAATATATTGGTTTTTTTTTTGGTTTTTTTGTTTTTGTTTTTTTTTTGGGGGGGGGGGGGGGTAATGCCTTTTCTCTGTAAAAAAAATGTTTTACTTCCTCCTATTTCAGTAAAGTCTAAACGTTAACTTTTCATGGAAGCACACCGTCCAGAGATTCTTCTTGATCATACAGGTGATAAGTTACTATATTTGATTGGCTGACTGTATGAATTTTTCGTCTTCCTTAAAAAAGGGCAAGTGTCACAAATTAAAGGTTATATTTGATTGAACTATTAATGGATATGAAGCAAATATTGTTAAATATACTGACGGACTTTAAAAAAAAATATGTAACACCTACTCTTTTTCTAAATACAAATAAGGTAATTAAAATCTTTTTAACAACTTATTGCAAAACATCGGCAGGATGTTTAAAATCCACTACCTGTGTTACTCATGCTAAATTGTAAATGCACGGTGAGAGTAGCATTGCAAGAAAATTTTCAGACACTGTTTAAAAGCAATGAAAGCGTAAAAGCAACTTTTGTCATCGTGAAACCACTCTGTTGTTGATTGCAAATGCACTTACAACTGAAATTAGAAAGTTAAACGATGTCGTGTTTATGTGGATATGATTCTGACGTTTTTGAAGTCACTGCACAACTGTAACTGACGTACAAAGGTCATGGTTGCCGTTGACTGTACCATGCATTGATTATGAATTTGATTAAAGTCACATTTTTGACATACTGAGCCATTAATCATAACGGTTGGAGCCTTATTATGATTACATAATGTTGTGTAGATGCCGTGATGACGTGTTTATAGCGTAACGACATTAGCGCGTGATTTTCGACGCCATGTTTACGGTGACAGCAATCAACCAATCAATTAATTTGTTGTTTTTCTTTGTCGGCATATAGTTAGCTCCATTTTCGCTCTACTGTCTTATATCTTATGCTTGTAAGTTACTCATTGCAGTACAATGGTTCTATGAGAACATGTAACATAAAGTATCATGGCAGACTACGAATCTTTCACCACTGACAATGTTTCTGCACATGCATGAGATTTGTTACTGAAATTCCGTTTTAATCAATTATCAGAGAAAATGGCTCCAATATTGAGGTGTACGTGCATTTCTCCCTAAATTATTAGAATGTAAGTTTAGTTGCTTATATGATTTATAATTCCTTCTTGTTAAATGTTTAAATTTGAAATTAGATAAAAACCGATACTTGTCAAAACATTTATGTCAAAATGCGGAATAATCAAAATAATATTTAATCTGTTGTACATGTACCACTGAACATAAACATATGTATTTAGCAGGTTTCCATGAGAAGTTAAACTTCCTTTATCATCCTGTCGCAGCACCCATCAGACATTAATCGGATACTTTAAATCTAGCATCTGCACGTCTGATAATTTTCTAAATTTTACAAAACAGGAAGTGTTGATCAAGGAAAGAGTACTAAACTGAGGGAATGTCCTAAGCTGCCTCTCTTCGACTTTATAACAGAGGCATCCGTTACCCAAATTCCGTATTCAGATAGGCCTTACCCACCTCTTCCTAGATTGTGCTAGAAAAGAACCGAACCAAACATTCGATTGCAGTTCATGTGTTTTAGATATTAAAGTATATATAAAGTGGCGGATGTAGAGGAGATGATGCAACAACCCCCCACTCCTTCCCCACCCCCACTTTATTGACAATATTTTATGAAAATGTTCAGTCTATGCCATCCATTGGAGCGGAAAATGTTACAATCCCCCATCCTCTTTAAAACATTTTGAGTTTTTCCAAAATATAAGTTGAAGCTTTAAAATGGTTAGAATCAATAGTAATTAAATTACACTTCTAAAACAACATTTGCGGTCTAGAGGAGTAGATTTACATGATATTTCCCTTGCAGGAGTATCTAGTTAACTCATTAATGATCTAATCAGAATGTGTTCATCACTCCTCAACGTTGGTTTTTGTCAATTTTATTAATACTGTTTCATTTTCATTTCTACACTGATCCGATCACAACTACATTTGGCCCAAGATAGTCTTAAACAGAGAATCTTGGCCTCTTTCTTTATCACAAAGGTGCATCTGCATCAATATTGGATCATAGATTGTTTAAATAATCTTTTTTAAAAATTGTATTTAGCTTTTTATACGTTTTAGAGAGAGAACAAAATCAACTTGATTTGTTTTGTAGTAATTCAGAAGTGAAATTTTGAATGACGGCAAATGATGTTCGGTTGATCTATCTTTCTATCGAACTCATGTAGATTTCCATATATTTGGTTAGATCTGTACATATGAATAACATTTTTTTTTTGGAAATGAAGTAAAAAAGTTTAAGCATCTAATTATTTTCTATATAGATTTTTGACAGTTTTCTTGAAAAGTAATTGATGAAAATACCGTTTTTTCTAACGGACTGAGGAAATTCGAACTGCAATTTTCTTGCTACATGTACTTGAAGAATGTTTTCATCTGTTACTGTTACCATCAATGTGTTCGAATCGCCTCTTTATATATATATATACATATATATATATATATATATATATGTATATGTGTGTGTGTGTGTGTGTGTGTGTGTGTGTGTGTGTGTGTGTGATTATTGATTATTTTGATTGATTGATTATTTTTTGCTTTCCGCCACACTCAACAATTTTTCAGTTATCTGGTGGCGTCCAGTTTTCGGCCGAGATTCGAACACGCGCCGACAGAGGTGAGAGGCTTTGTGATTTTGAGCCCGATGCTCTAACCACTCGGCCACGGAGGCCCCCTGTGCGTGTGTGTGTGTGTGTGTGTGTGTAAACCTACATAAAAATTCTCATTTTTCATACAAGAGAGACCTCCTTTCTATGATTTGTGAAATCAAAACTTGGTATCGTGCAAGCAGGCGTCAGCCTGCAGGAACTAGGCAGACGTTTTAAAGGTGTGTAGGTCACTAATTAGTGATTATTAACATGATTTTAAACTTACTATGGGGAGATTTCATCGTTCTAGGAAATATTTATTGGATAGATAATTTTCCATCGTCATATTTTGCTATGATATGAAAATGGAGGTTACCGTAACACGTTCGAATTTGTTTTTCGCTTGTCGTAAAGATATGAAAATGTGCGATCGATTCCGACAAAGATATAGGAGTACAAAAGCCGGAAAGGTTTGGTCGTTTCTCAAAAAAGTAGATAGATAAATAAACAGATAGATAGATAAATAGATAGATAGATAGAGATTTATCTATTTATAACGAGTTATAGTTATCTCATTATAACGAGTTAATTATATTGTTATAACGAGATAGTGGTACCTCGTTATGACTTGTTATAATGACTCATATCGTTATAACCAGTTAATATCTCGTTATATCGGGTCAATTTTTCATTATAACATGTTCATTATCTCGTTATGACGAATTAGTTATCTCGTTATATCATGTCATTTTTATCTCATATCAAAGAGTAAGTAATTTTGTTGTAACGAGTTAGTTATCTTGTTATAACGTTAGTATAATATTATATGGGAACGTTAAAGGACCTCTTCTTTCCACGTAACCACAAGGTTGTGAGTTCGAGTCCCGCTATGCCATGGTCGCGTCAAACCTAAGATGTAAAATAGATAGTGATTCCTCTTTCACCAAACGCTCGGTATTTAGGAATGAAAATCACGGGTATTTCGGATATGACCTTAAAAATGGACGTCCCGTGTCGCGGCAGGCGTTGGCACGTTAAAGAACCCTTACTCATACGGTCCTGAGCGCTAAGCATAGGTCTAAGTGGTACTTCACCTGCAACTGGTGACGTCTCAATATAAGTGAAAAATTCTACAGAGCGATTAGAAATTATTCAAATTGTCAAAAATGATGTCTGATTGAATAATTCACTTAATCGAGTGTAAAATAGTAAAATTCCACAGAAAAAATCCATGGTCTGGTGATTACTTGAAAAAATAAAATATTTAGCTTATCAACGATTATTTTAGGATGACTTATTTAACACTATTAAGTCGTCGTAAAGATGAGGACATAAGCGTTCATTTCTTGCTTCAAATAAATGAATCTTTGAGATGACGATACATTTTCTTGAATTTAACAAAAATATTGAATTTGCGATGTTAAGAAGTAACATAGCTGTTATTTATCGTTTTAATAACTAGTCAAATTGTGCAACATTGGTTTGTCAAATATTTATAGCGAAATTGACATTTGAGAGCGACATCAGCCAGTCTGGATGTAGATTACATCGATAATATGCATATTCACGTACTCAGACCACTTAATGCCAGTCCACTAATAAATGGGATAATCATTCATGGCGATATCTGTCCGGCGCAGAAAATTATTTTACATTGCTGTGTTTGCCTTTGATATCTTTATAAATAATAATGATAATTTAATTATAATGATAGAATATTTCTCCTGAATGAGCTGTAGTTGTGAACAATGCTTTAATTCTCCGTTTAAATCAACACTATGGATCTGCACTATCATGTACATTGGAATGTCTGCATATAGACACATCCAACCAGTGGTCCTTGATGACAAACATTTCAAAGGTTACACATATTCCAATGTAAACTTTGATCCTTTATCGAAGCAGCATCTTACTCCGGGTCGTAATATGAAAAAAATTGAATTTGCAGTGTAAAATAAAAATAACCAACAGTGATTAATTTCATAAATCCTATAAAGAATACAAAATTCAGAGGAGGGCAAACACGGACCCCTGGACACTGCAGAGGTTGTATCAGGCTCCTAAGAGGACTAAGTATTCCCTGTTGACAGGTCACACCCGCCTTGAGCCCTATATATAGATCAGGTAAATGGAGCAATCCTTTGTCAAAATCAATGTATAAGGAACGGCTTAACAATTGGTATGAGACACGTCAGATGACATTTGACCTAATGACAGGTTAGATCATTGATACGACCATAACATTTGCGAAATGCTTACTTTGAATGCGACTTCAACCATGTAGCCTTCCTCGGTTTAAAACACCTGAAGACAAACACCTTATACAGATGATAATGGAATATTGTTTTATGAAGTGGGAAATTTACGGTGGAGAAGCTGAAACCATCTTGTTTATCTAAAAAACTGAGTTGTTGGGTTGCCGTTAAAATCCGAATTCAATGGAATATCCAAATACGATGTAGTTATGGAAAACTCGGTGGTGTCTTTTATTTCTAGTTCATTGGGACATCAAATCGACATATGCACGTAAGAGATCGTTGAGTTATGTAAATAGAAAATATGGTATTGAAATATCTGAATGTCGAATTCAAGTACCAAGATGCTTGCATCATAATGATGACAAATCGTGGCCCTACTGGTCTTGAGAAGAAAATTGAAGACGTTATTAAATAAATTCTGTTCTAATATATTAACATGTATAAAGATTAATCCCCTATTGTGATCTCAACCATCTTCTGTGCCATGATTTAAATGAATTGAAGATCTTAGGATGTTTGCATATTATTATGACTAACCATCACCTTGCTCTCCTTGAAGAATTTTTAAGAATTGTTTCTATATATCACCATATAAAACTGTAATCCCTTACTGTGGCCACATTCTAAACCCCGGTGGCATGATTCGAACAACTTAGAATTCCCACTCATTAAACACGTTTTCACATTAGTTTATCTTTTCTGGTTCAGGGATTCTTGAGAAGATTTTCACATGATGCCATCATTTTCTCCTTATTTCTTCATTATCTCCCCTTTAAAAAGGTCGTGACCTTTCCTGTTAGCAATTTGGAACCCTCTATGCTAAAGGATGCTTTATGGCATGTTTAGTTAAAACTGTGATTTTGGAGAAGAAATTGAAATTATGTAAAGTTCACAACAGGCGAAGGGACGGACAGACACACACCAGGCAACAGGTAATAAGAAAAACTCGCACGAGTTTTCAGCTCAAGTTAGCTAAAATTAAAGATCAATTTATTTCGTTAAAGTACTTCATTTTGAAATCATGCATGAATTCAAATTTTGTTTTTATAATGAAGACATCCGCCAAGACCAGCTTGGCTTTATTTCTGACATCAAAACATGACTGAAAATAGAAAATGACCATTTATTCTAATATCAATGTATGTAGATACGTACACATGACTTTAGTCATATATTGGATTTTCTGTACATTTATTTACGTAATTGATTTTTCTTACAACGTCCATTCACATTTAAAAACAATTAAATTTAAACTGATACGCTATGGATATGTCGATATTAATCAAGTTAACCTTTTTAAGTTGTTGAAAATACAAGTCTATTAAGGAAAAAAAATATTAAACTTTTAATAGTGATAATTTCCTGATTTGTTTAAGTACATGCAATTGTACCATAGATATGACTTGTTTTAGAACAACAGAAGGCATTGAAACGTTTCCGTAAGTTATCGCATTACAATAACATACCTCGTTATAACGAGTTAATTACCTCGTTTTTGTTTGTTTCTTTGTTTTTTTTCCGCCACACTCAACATTTTTTGTTATCTGGTGGTGTCCAGTTTTTATTGGTGGGAGAAAGAACCCAGATACAATGTACCTGGGATGAGGCCACCGACCTAAGTAAACTGACAACCTTTCTCACATATATCAGTGCGATCGAGATTCAAACCCGCACCAGATAGAGGTGAGAGACGTTGTGGTTTTGAGCGCGATGTTCTAACCACTCGGCCACGGAGGCTCTAACTCGTTATAAAGAGTTAATTATCCCGTTTTAATGAGTTAGTTAACGGGATAATTAACTTGTCATAACGAGATACTAACTCATTATAACAAATGATTTTTTTTTTTAAACTTACAAGTGAACTTTCACATGGAAGCGTCGGGTGGAGATTATTTTAAACTTTGTGGTGAAATCAATACCACTTCAATGTATATTATGTTTTCACAACTATTTTTTCAATAACGACTGTGGTTCCGGTTTTCATTATATTAAAGTCAAGTATGTTTTACTTTTACATGAAACAAAAGAAATATGGTTTAGCGTATAACAAAGGATTTATTGAACTTATGTTGGTGAGTGTTAATTGGCACTCGTTGCTTATAAAAATTCGCTCACAAGTTCGCGAGTTTAAACACCCAACTTTCAATAATTCACCCGTATAAGCTCATTAATGCTATAGAATGACCTACGACAATGACACGGGTGAGTATAGGATTAAGAACGATGTAGGTGTCGTATGGGATGACTCAACTAGCTTATAAACATTATATAATGTAGCCCTGACTACACCAGTGTAATATAAACCTGCTTACAGTAAATGCAATGAAAATCTCTATTAATTTGGCTTGAATGAGTTCTAATTTAATCCTTACATATCATGTCATACATTTTCTTCATTACATTCAATCACTACATCTTTATAAAAATAAATAAAACTCTTGTTTTTGTACTTTAGAAGAAGTATATGTCTAATCGATCTTTAAATACACCTCTTATAAAAATCTATGATTTACAGTTCGACTTTCTCTGCGACTCAGGTCTTATATATCTGTATTTCTAAATAACCACCTCAAAAATTCCTTGTGTCAAAACATGACTTTGAACATCTATTAAAGAATCGTTCGAACTGAAACTCACTTCAATTAAGTTCGTCTGTTTATGTAGCCATATTGGCTTCCGTTCCATTCGTCACGTGCTGATTTCCACATCCATGTTCACTCTGTGCAGAGGAATTTACAAACAACTCTCTGTGTTAACAGTCTTAAACAAAACTATATATGTAATATTTCATTTGAAAGCAACATAGTTCGGTTGAAAAATATTGCTGCAATATGTTTGAATATAGTTAATGTATACTGATCCCCATACAATACTTTAATTATTTTTGAATACTCAAGGACTTTCTTTACGTCTAGAGGAACGTGATGTTTCATCCCATCTTATTTTAATCGCTTGAGTTAAAGATAACATGACGACTAAAAGCTGTAGTATTGGAGGTATGAGAAAATACTCAATCAATGGGGGTTCGAATTTATTAGCAACTTAACATAGTCACGTAAACATACATATTTTATTGAAGCGCTGAGATTTCAGTTCGAACGGATGTTTGAAGGTATATCTTGATACAAGTGTAATAGGAAAATATGTTCGGAATTTTTACTACTAAATTTTTGAGACGATATTGAAAGATTCAGAGATACAAGACTTGAATCGTACCCCAAAAAGTTGCACTGTAAATCAAACATTTTCATAAGGGTGGATCTGTAGCTCTCTGGTCTATCGAAAATAATTCCAGAGAGCAACATTTGTTCAGCTGCATGTGTATGCGAAACAAACACAGAGATGCGAAATTACTTCACAAAATATTGTCTCTGCTTTCTTTGCACATAAATTGTTATTTCCCTAACAAAACATACTATAAAAACACATGTATATTTTACTATAATTGACTGATTGTTGTTTTCCGCCACACTCAACAATGTTCAGTTATTTGATGGCGTCCAGTTTTTATTGGTGGAGGAGAGAACCCAGATGCAATGTACCCGGGAAGAGACCACCGACCTTCCGAAAGTAAACTGGCATACTTTCTCACATATATCGGAGCGAGCGAGATTTAAACTCGCGCCGACTAGAGGTGAGAGGCCTTGTGATTTTGAGCGCGATGCTCTAACCACTCAGCCACGGAGGCCCCTATTATTTTAATTATTATAATTACTACACTACAATTATTTGTAGTTTATTATAACTAGTTATAGTAGGGTACTAAGAAAATGTGAAGATAACGAACAGCGATCAATCTCATAACTCAAATAAAGAATACAAAATTAGGAGCAGGGCAAACACGGACCATGGGTGGGATCAGGTGCCTATGAGGAGTAAGCATGTCATGTCGACCGGTCACACACGTTGTGGGCCCTGTATCTTGAACAGGTAAACAAAGTAATCCGTGATCAAAATCAGTGTAAAGAACGGCCTAACAATTGGTATGAAAAACATCAGACATCATTCAACAGGGTTTACAGTTATTTAAGGAATGATACATTTTTGCAGTGTTATTGGGATATGACATGAAGTTGGTCACGTGACCAAATCCTAAAACGTTCGAAGGGAGCTATAGTAGATTTGATCACGTACCAACTTCATGTCATTTCCCAATAACACTCAAAAAATGATATCTTATGTCTTATATTTATAGTTCTGTTTCGATTTGTGTTATCATCAAGCTTCCATACTTGTGTGGGCAGACGATCGTTCAACAAAAGATATAGTTCGTCAAAGTTTGATCGAATAACAAATTGGGAACAATATCTAGGAGAATATAAACTATACATTTTTATGTTAAAAGGATTAAAAAAGATGAAATAAGTGTAAAATAAAGATAATTAAAAGCGCCAAGTTAACTCATTTGAAAACAGGAAGCGTGGAGTAACTTCATCCGGTCAATCGGTGCTGGAGAAACGGTGGCGGTTTCCTACCTTATTTGAATTTGTAAACGCATTTGCTGAACATATATTTCGACAGAAATTCAGAGGATCTAAGAGAGATGCCGATGGATAATTGGATCAAGTTCAGGTTTTTGGAAGGGAGCAACGGCATGTTCATCGTAAGTACTCATGATTGTAGCATTATATCGACAGATTTAGACGAAGTACAGGTACGTTGTAATTTTGTTTTTACTTCCAGGGTGTAATAGAAGATAAACACAAACTCAAAGAGACTTTTCGTTCAATAAAGAAATTTCTATTGTAGGATTTAAATAAAGACTCGCAGCGGTGCCGTGACTTGAACAGAGTTTGGGGCTCGAAACCAGCCTCGGTCATGGCGGAGATGGCTATTGCCTGGAAACAACAGGTTACCATCATCATAAAGTGTATCTAATATTAGATTGCCATAATGTAAATATCAAAGACATCGTATGAATTCGCCATACTTCAGAAGTTGCAGTTTAAGTTGCAGACGGTATTTTTAAAAGATAAAACAACTGAATGGTGAATGTTTCTGTTTTATTCATTAATGGAATTCTTGTTTGTTTACAAAATAAACTCTTTGTAAATATTCTGGTGTGTTTTATTTATTTTGTTTCCGTTATGATATCAGGACAGGTGAAGGTACCTAGTACAATTGATTCAAATACTTTTGAAGCGGTGATGTAGTCATACGCAAGAAAAAAAAAGTCTGATCACGTGACCGACTTCATGTTATGGAAAATGGAATGTCAATTTTGTCAGTAGTGTCACTTAAGGCAAAACATTGGCAAATGTAAACATAATACTTTGAACTATGACTTACTACAGTAAAAAAATTGGTACTTTAATTTACTTTGTGAAAGGTGAAGACAATGAACAGTGATCAACCTCATTAATTCAACATGAACCCCTGCAACAACATAGACGGGACCAGGTTCCTAGGAGAACTAAGCACCCCCTGTTGACCGTAACCCTTATATCTTGGTCAGGTAAGCAGGTGCAATCCATAGTCAGAATCAGTCAGTGAAGAAAGGCCTATCAACTGGTATGAAACTCGTCAGACAACAATCGACTCGATGACTGTTGTATTTGCAAATATTGATTATTATGATGATCACAGAATTTGCGAAATGCTTACTTTAAAAGAGATTATGTAAAAGTTTGACATTTTGACTAACAATGTACAAACTTTGAAACTGTAATTAAAACTTTTATCCTGCTATTGACTATGAAAACTAATTTATTATAGCTATAATGTTTAACCTTCGATTCACTATGGTGAAAACTTTGAAGCCATTGTTATTGTTCATAGGAATGATTGATGAAAATGGATGATAAACATGTACAAGGGTGGTGTACTCGTTATATCCTTCGGAATATAGGAGTAGGTGAATATATTTATCAGCATTTCACTCACGGCGGGTGTAACCGGTCGACAGGGGATGCTTACTCCTCTTAAGCACCTGTTCCCACCTCTGGTATATTAAGGCGTCAGTGTTTGCCCTTCTCTTTTTTGTTTGTTTGCAGTGTATGTGTTCTTCTGAAAGTTATGAGATTGATCACTATTCGTTATCTTCACCTTCTCACATAGATGTTAATGGCAAACTAACAAATTCATGACAAACCGTATGACGTAACCGTGTTTTCATTGTCAACTTTCGATATCTATTTACAATATTCCATTATCACCTGCATATTGTGCTTATATCCTTCAAAGATTCGATACGCACGGCATATTCTGCGTATTATCAGGCTTTTCATTATTATTATTATCATCATCATCATCATCATCACCATCATCATCATCATTATTCTATATTTATACAGCGCTTTATCTAATCAAAAATTACCCTAAAGCGCGTTATATTTAAAATATTAAAACAAAGTACAGTGAATGCGTAAAAAATGACCTAATGATACTAAATTGAATTTAAAATAAAGATTAAAAGTAGCTAACATAACGTGTGTGTGTGTGTGTGTGTGTGTGTGTGTGTGTGTGTGTGTGTGTGTGTGTGTGTGTGTTTCTTTTAATAAATGAATACTAAAAACTTTGCTAACATTAATAATAAGCAAGTCTAAAAAGATGTGTTTTTAAATGTTTTTTTTAAAAGCGTTCAAACTCTGGCAAAGACAGAGATTGTCAGGTAAAGAGTCAGAGAGGTTTGAATTGTTTCTCCTACAGACAAACAAGTTGATGTTGCAGAGGCTTCAACAGTTTCGTTGAAAGTCAGCATTTCGTAAATTTTATGATCTAATTTGTAAATGCAACCTGCCATTAGATCTATCGCTATCTGACGGGTTCCATACCAATTGTCAGGTCTTTCTCGACATACTGATTTTGACTACGGATTACTCTGTTTACCTGATCAAGACATAGGGCTCAAGACAGGTGTGATTGATCAACAGGGGCCGGGTGCTTACTCCTCCTAGATAATTGATCCCACCGCTAGTATTTCCCGTGACCCGTGCTTGTCCTGCTCTTCATTTTTTATTCTTTAAAGGATTTATGGGATTGCTCATTTGCGTTGTCTACACGTTTTCATGTAAAGGTCATACTGACCTAAAGAATTGAACGCGCAGCCAGAGCTAAATGTTATATATCTAATATCCTATGTTTGCAATTCATTTTCAAGATTAAAAAAATACAGAAATATTTGTATTTATGAAAAAAAAAAAATTCAAAATGCATATCAAGATAACATAACTTTCTGTATATTCCTTACAAAATAAAACAACAAAAATATCTCCAAATCTCATGAATGTAAACAATGAAAGAAACAATGTATCTATTACGGAAATATCGACGTGAGTATAATTAACTAGAATGTGATACTAACTGATATTTCACTTCAGACATTTGTATTTGAAATTAACGGAGTAACGGTGCTTTCAACTCTACTTGGAAATTTTAAATTGTTTAAATTATGGAAAAGTTGCAGTTTTTCAAGAAATGGATTCTATTATACTCCAAAAGATTATATTTCAGAGAGTGGTTACTAATGCGGTGTACAATAAAATAATCGATTAATAATTATCATAGATACCATTGCCATCAAATGTATTAGATCTTACCGTTTTAGGCTTTTAATCGATGCGATTTTACTTTCCATTAATTTCTTTTTGTTGCAGAACAAATTCCTAATGATATAATCGCATCGTGGATTGTCACTCCACTCTGTGCTTACTGAGACATGTACATATTTAAAGATCACGGCATAGGCCATGGAAAAGGATAAACCACATTTGCCGACTTTGTATATAGGTGACATTTCTAAAAGTGAACGTCTTGCAAAACTCAAAGTAAAATAGTTTTATGTGTCTGAAAAGTATTTGATATAGGTCCATATATACAAGTATTTTTGACATTTACAATACGCCAGATCGAAGTAACCCTTAGTGTGATATCAAGAGGGGAAAATCTAAAGCAACTAAAATTTGACAAAAACCGAAAAATCCAAACGCATAATTAGAGACTAGCATCTAAACGTGCCGTTTCGCCACAATTTGGAAGAATATTTCCAATTTCTAAAAGGGGATTGGTGGAAACAAAAACATAGCGGTAATTGTGCATGTTACTGAGCTATGTACGGTGTGTTAAACTTGACATTTTTGTACTTAAAATCTATGACTAGTTCTGTTTGTTGGTATTAATACAATATATGTAACACAAACCAATCACATTAGATTAATGGACATTCATGTCTTTAAACAATGCACAAAAATTGAATATGTTAGGTATTGGATAAATAATGGCCTTTTTGCACTTAAAATATGCAGCCATTCCTCATAGAGAACTAGGCGCTTAAAAATCTATAAATCTATAAGCTTTGCCATTTTCAAAACTTGCATATAGTTGGATTGTTAAGGAGAAACTTCAAAAAGTGGCGATCAACATGCGATGCTTACTCCTCCTCGCCACTTGATTCCACCTCTAATACTTTTGCATTCTTTGCGCCAAAATGAGGCGGTCCTTCGGCTGAGACCGCAAAAACCGAGTTTCCGTGTCATAGCAAGTGTGGCACGATAAAGATCCCTCAATCAAAGGCCGTAAGCACAGAGCATAGGTCTAAATTGTGCAGCCTTCACCGGCAATGGTGACGTTTCCACATGAGTGAAAGATTCTCGAGAGGGATGTTAAACAACATACAATCAATCAATATTCAAATTTACTTGGTTTATCTAGGGTGGAGAGTCTAACTCTAAACTTGAACTTATAACTTACAATATAATGTCTGGTATTAATGCATTGATGAAATCAATATCATGATAAATCTTTTAAATGATCAAGAATGGTTATAATGTTTAATTTTCGTAGAAAAAAACACAGAACTTCAAACAAATTTATCATAATAAACCTTCGAAAATTAATAGTTTTGGAAGAGGGCTAAAATGGCTAGGCATGCTGTCCAATCCCTTTCACTATTAGTGAATATAATCATTATAAAATAGAAAGATATCCTGCGAAAGGAACAATATCGTTTTGTTAAAATATGACATGAAAAGATTTCCGAGTGTTTATGCTATTTTCTTTTCTTTCATTCATATCAGGATAAAAATGAAATCGAGATCCACTGACATTAGAGCAACCCTCTAAACTTTCATGAAGTCGAGAAATAGATTAGATATACATTCAATGAAATCTAATAAATTATTTATTTCTTATCATACACGTAACGCATGACAGGTGCGCGACTTCATAGGATTTTGACGAGATTAGCCGATATATTTTCTGAGCGTGTTCCGTTCACTGTGAGCATTCCAATGGCTTAAACGATTGCATTTTTATCTAGAGATGTGTCCGGGATGCTGCACAATTAAAGTAATTTTTCACACAAGAGTAAATGACGAATCAATATAGATTAGCTATTACTATGGTAAAACTGGTCTCGAGGAGTATATGGGTATTTCTGAATTTGCAGAAATCGTGTTTTAATCCACAAAAGAGATATTGAATTAACACTAATGCAGTCGTTTACTCTGTTAAATTGTTTACTTCCCAGACAATGTCACGATTTCGCCCATGAATCAATATAAAAAAAAATCATCTCTCTGTAACTGCGATTAAAGAAAACGAAACGCACCCTTTTCTTATGTTAGGAATACATGAAATCGGTGTAACTACTGGTTTCTACAAAAAGCTGTAATTTATCACTGTCAAACTTTCTTTGGAAAGTTTTCACTTCCTTAGCTTATTAAGACATTGATTAAGTCTACTATTCTACGGCGGAGAACCTTATTCCAATTATTGATTGTTTGACGAAGGCAATCCACCTCCTCAAGTCTCACCTCACAAAATCCTCTTTCGGGAGGTACGTTTCTTGTAAGATTTCCTCTTCGAGCTCGTTTTCGATCTTTTCCACGTATCCGTGAGTTTTTGCCAAAACTAACGTCTCAGCTACCAAAGTCTGCAAAAATGTAATTTATAATACAAACTTCTAATACTCCAACATATTCACCAGTACACCTAATACCAGATATATACATATTACAAGTAAAATATAAGATAAAGGGATAATTCTGATGATTGTTACCTTTATTAGTTTTGCTTAATGTAATTAAACCTTCTTTGCTTGTGGTATACGTGTTACTAAAGTTTAATTAATTGCGTTTAAATTTGCCAATATTATAAACTGAACCACCATTTCCTACTCGAATATTAGAGTACATGTATCAGAGGTGCAATCCAGGGATTATTATTTTTTTTTAAATATGATTTTCTTTCTTTCAATCCTTTATTATTTTTCTTTGTTTTAAGTTTCTTTCCAGCGTTCCATAAATATGAATAAAAATGAGTGAATTCCTTTTCTCGCCCACTGTGATAATTTTGTCGAAAACTACAATAGCAAGTTGAAGAACTGTAAGACGATACATTGAGCAACAGCTATATAATTATTTCACAGGGAACTCTGTCTGAAGTGTCAACTCTAATATTACAACGCATATTTATATCATACCTAACGCACTGCAACATCAGAATTTATTTGATGGCACATGTCTAGCAACACAGTTAAATGATCCTGGATAATGAAATATTCATTGTGATCATTATGTAGTAAATTCTGTGTTTCGTAGAATTTTTGTTCAGTAAAATTGAATAGACTTTGTGAAAAGAGGCCTATTCTTTCTTTAGCGTCACATGCATGTATCTCCAAATTATTAGAGATGGTGAAACCGCTTGTCGTAAACAATGTGCGCAGAATTACACGGCGACTGCGGAGGTGAAAACTCTTTTTAAAAAAACACACAAAAACAACTCTGACTTTTATTATAGAAATTGGCATTTTCCTTTTCTGGGAATCAATATGGTATGCCACAGTACAAAACTCCATCGACCTTTTGACGAGCACATTGCAAACCTGATAATGCAACTTAATCTTATAATCCTTCTGTATGACAAAGAGCAAATATTATTACCGTTTTCCTTATCAAATAAAACATCGCCCTCGTTACGAGGACTAGCGGGACCGGACCTAATCTCCCCGGATCCGGAAATGTTCGTAACAAGATATGAGGTGCTGTCACGTAGATTAACAGTTAAAATAAAGTTATGAAAATGTATCGGTTTGAAAAATAAAAACGTCTTTATTTTCGTTATCGCGATGTTGCTGTAAATAGTCCATGACTGAGGCACAATATTTATTGGTATTTGTCTTTATAAAGATTTCTATAATTTGCGACTGCGCATGCTCTTGTTGCTGGGTGCTTGTATTAGAGTGTGAGTTCGTACTTAATAACCTTTACTCCAAAGAACTTGAGAAGGATAAGGATAAAAAAGTAAAGATAAGGAGCATTGATCAATCTCATAAATTCTACGAAGAATACAGACAAACAAAACGAGAGGTGGGATCAGGTGCGCAGAGAGCATAAGCATACCCTGTTGACTGATCTCATCCGCCTTGAGTCCTATATTTTGGTTAGGTAAACGGAGTAATCATTAGTCAAAATAAGTATATAACAAAGGGCTTAATACTTGGTATGAATCACGTCAGGCAGCATTCGACCTAATGACAGGTTGTATTTGCAAATAAGATAATTATGATAATCATAGAATATGCGAAAATGATGATTTTAAACGAACGAGAAAGTGAAAATCATGTAACACCAACGTACTTATCATACGCAGGACATGTTCTCGCGTATCAAATCAGTTGAGACATAACCATCATATGCAGGTGATTATGGAATATTACTACATAAATATTTTGTTAAAACCTATCTTGATCTAAGTTATTCATTTATTGATAATGAAAATACAAAACAATATTTAAAGTTCTGACAATGAACATGTATTGATGAACTAAATAATGTAGTACTTCGTATGGCATATTTTAGAAGTGAGAACCACGGGTCTTTCGGTTTTCTCAAGTAGTCAAAAACTTGTATTCATTTTAAAGAAAATAATCTACTGCGTTGAATGCAAAACGGATCCCGTTCTATGGAAATAACACACCAAGCACATATAGTGTATAGCTATATGTGGATATCAATAAGGTAACAGTCATGTGCTATGATATACATGTATTAATGAAATTCCAACTTGATGTTTGATCTGGTGAAACTATTAATGAGGCTATATGAAGAGTCAATCACAAAATCGTGCTTAGTGAACTTTGGTAACTCTGCCATACGTGTACAAAACTTCAATGGCTGTATATTGAAGATTCTCGTTTTGTTAGGTGCGAAGACGAGCAATAGACATGCTGTGGATGTTGTAAAGAATCCCTTACCCGTATGGCGCTGTCCTTCCGTCGATATCGCGATACTGTGTTCATGCCATTACTAGCCATGTAAACACAGGCTTGGAAACATGTAGAGTCACATCGAGCATGTATATGGAAGCTCACCGTCGGTCCAATATACATTCAGTCACCTGAAACATAAACGTTCTATATTTTGAGGGATTAGTATAGCAACAAGAAGTGGAAAAGTTGGACAATTGTACAGGGAATCATTTGTGTCCAATTGGAAGTTAGTTGGATAGCTTTATCACACATAAGAAATCATTCAATGTTAATGGCAATGAAATCAGAGTAAAACATCATTGAACGAATGTTTTCTTAGCAATTTTAATATCTTGCATACCAAGCACCTGCTACGAGTTATGAGTTATCACCACAAACATTAACTTAATAAGAGTGTCTCAAACACGCGTGTATGACGTGCTATTGCCTCTGATGTCACTCAATAACTGCTGCAAGGTGAATTTTAATTTCCGGTGATTGCCCTTATTGTGGGTTATCGTAATGTATAGTTATGTCGTTTGTCCTACTTGCTATTTAAAGAGAGAGTAGTTTATTTATACAAACAAACGCTCCTCCCGTCTTAATTGCGGTGGAATTAATTCTGCAGTGTCAAAGTGCTTTATAGGTCAGGGCGTTTATGGTTCGGAAGATCAAATGAACAAAAATATCCATATTACATCGACATCCTCTCTGGATTAGTTACCACTAAAAGGAACAAAATCACAAATAATTTTGCATGTGTCGAATCCATTAACAATGTATCTTTTAGCTATTGTGTCATGGTGTATAAAATGCTTTTTGAAAGCTATACCAAATTGGCTCATTAAAGGGAAAAACATATATAGAGTGTGGTTTATTTGGGTATCAATGTCAAGAAAGCAGAGTAAATACTCTATGATTTTAAGTATGCAGTTCAAAGAAACTGACATGAATAACCCTTAAAAATGATAGTGGGCGTTTATCAACAACTTCGTTGCAGATATACCGTGGCTTTAAGCTTACCGAATACTTGTGGTAACCATCGATTCTGAGATACAATAGAGTGGTATGATGTCATCTTTAATTCTTAAATTAATGGAATGTTTATCATATGATTCTATGAACAGACTTCCTTCGTTTTTACTACGTTACCATCACAATGACATGAAAGAGAAAGTGAAAGTAACAGAGTCCAGATACGTGAACATTTCTGTAATAATAGTATCGGTAGTTATGGGGACTTACAGGAATATTCCTGAAGTTAGTATGTAATGGGCGCCTTAGATGATTTTCCAACCCATCGCTTAATGGCTCAATATTTGTTTACGTCCATGAAGATTTTTCACTGTTACGAGAAAGCAAAACAACACAGCCTGTGCCTTGTTCGTATTCCACAACCCACAGAACAGCCTTTTTGCGATTATATTTTTTCCCCGCACAAAATTGAAATGCATTGAAAGTGTAAGGAAAAGTGTCATAAAAATCAGTTTCTGAACTGAAGGAGGGATCTTTGAATACATCACTTGATGAACTGAATAATTGCAACAATAAACACTTCTGGAGTACATCACTCGGCACTCGAAATACAAAAAGCCATGTATTTCATATTCCTTATTGACTGTCCTAACGCCAAGGGTGCGTGATCAGGCTGTAAATATTGTTAATATGCTTTTATGTGTAAGGAGATATCGACAACGAAATACAATTTCTCTTGTTTATTTTATTATCTAAGGATCATGGATACGTAGATTAATGCGACTAGTAAAGTAAAAGCGTCTTTCATTAATGGCCGCGGTGGAAACATACTATAGTCTGCAATGATGTCCTAAGGTATACATCTGGTTGATGCGTTGTTGGAACTTTTTCGGTTATCTACATACAGCACTTTTTGGATTTATAAATCGTAAAATTTCAAAGTCAATCTTTGAAAATCCATCTTTTAAAAAAAAAAAAACTATCTAGGGCGATGACCCAGTCTGGTCCCCTAGAATGACTTTAATTTTTGTTTTGTTTGTTTGATATTTTACGTCACATTTCAGAATTTTTCACCAATATATATCCGTCGTCAGCTTAAGGTAAAGTGCCACAAACTTTGACCTATGCATGGAGTTCACGGCCATAGTAGCGAGCGTTCTTTAACGTGCCGATGTCTACCTGACACGGGGCCTCGGTTTTAAAGAATCATGCTTTCTACGTCCTGTGCCGGGCGCTTTGTGAAGGAACGGCCCCTAACTATGTTAAATGTCCTAGGGTTGACGTAGTGCCGGGGTCAGAAATGGAATTCGGGACATCCCGGTTGCGAAGAAGACCCCAACCATTAGGCTTCCGCGACTGGTGATTTCAGTTTTTCAAGCAAGCATATTTTATATTATCGGAAAAAAGAGTACAAACCCCAGACATAATAGAAAAATGCAGGTTATCTTATGACCTGAAGAATAAATATATCCGGATTTTAAAAACTTTGATGAAATTTGTTCAGTTTTGAATCCCTAATATGGAGCAAGTTCGTGATAAAGATTCATATTTATTTCTACATATGTGTATATCTTTCAAAGATCCCTCAGTGGTAGAAAAATTCAATATTTTTGGTAACAAAATCGCTCGATGTTTTAAAATTTAAAAAATCAGGCATTTGCATTTACGGTCTCAGAATCGTTCGATGTTTTAAAATAAAAAAAAATCAGGCACTTGCATTCACAGCTGTTGTCAACAGACGATAATATAGACGATCGATTGCTTCATTTCTATCTAAAATACAACAAAAGGTGGGTTATAGGGTCGTTAATATTCCCAATGCCCTCAGTATTCATATATCATTAATATACAACCCATCCTCCCCGTCCAAACTCAAAATCTTTACAATAGATTTGGAGTTGATATTGTTAAGAATTAGACAAAATAAGAGCAACAGAGATGCTTCTGCTTGCATAGATTAACATTTCAAAGACAAAATTGCCGACATAATTCTACAGGTTTTCTTATTTCCCACATTCAAACCGAGAATCATCATCTACTTTATAAGTTTCGAAAATAATATATGAAGAGAAGAAAATGAGGGAGTTTCAAGTTCATAAATATATTTTTTTATATATCTGTAAGTGCGGTATTATTTTATTCTGGGTGAAGATAGAGAAGTTCTAAGGTCCATTGAATTCACTGCCAACACAGGACGAGAATTGCAGTACAGTGAGTGTTAAATTCAGGAACAGGGGGAAAAAACCCACAAACACTGAAATAACAGTCTGTGAGAAGAAAGCATCATTATTGAAATCTACGTCGAGAAAATATGGTGAAGATTTGTTATAAATAAATTGGTCATACAAATATGGTACACAAGCGGGAATTTTTAATATTTTCCCCCAAATCTTATGAGGCCAACATAGATATCTCTATGATTACCAAGTTCTGTCTAACGTAATCGGATTCACTTTCGATTCTCGATGTTTATTTCTTTTGCACATGTTTTGTTATATGTAAACTAATCTTCAAATACCAATATTGTTTTGGGGTCCAGATAATAAATGTGACTTTCTTTTTAAATCTAGAAATATGTGAGCTGTAATTTTTTTTCTTCAAGTTTTATCAAATGAAGGTAGGTATGATATGGACAGGAACTACCCTTTGCAATAAAGTCAAAATCCTATTTCAAAAACGTTAACACAACTCTGTTTTACCTTTCAATTTTAAATATGTAAATATTGGTAGATTATTTTAAATGGTATTTTGAAAAATCTTATATAAATACATGTATCAACCGCATCGGCATGTGCAAAGTGGTTACCATTAAAAGCGGTGACAGTTTCACTCTTCAATAAAGTGTTGGATTCAGATGCATACAATTCGATATAAACAAACGATGTTTTGAAATGATAATGATCATACCGATGATAATAATAATGAGAACACCAGATGTAGTATTGGCATACTTCGCATAATGAGGGAATCATTTCTTCCAAAAAGCAAAGAGTACCAGTGACGTTCAAAACATTAGAAAACTGAAATCCACGAACCAAAATCCATTCTCGAATCGTGTTTGATTAAAATAATGTGATGAATCAATATGGTTTTCACAATATTTTTTTTTTATCGATTTTATAATTGAAAGAATGTTCTAACCTCACTACATATCGTCTATCAAGATAAGCAATTTTCTGCTGATTGCCGTACTTTCCGTCGTATTTATCATGCTTTAGCAGCGTTTGTGTTTTGCTAACAACTGGCAGTAACGGTCATCTAAATTCCATACTTCGATGTGAAATTAGCCATCAAGGAGGTTCGAAGTAAACTTAATGTGATAGATCCCCTTGTTGTCGTAGTTTGTGCATCAAATATACACCTTCTAATAAACTCTGATTGTAATAATAGTAATAAAACCCGTTAAATATCCCCCAATCCTCTTTGATACATACATATATATGGGATTGAAAGCATAGATAGGCATTCCAGTAATAATTATAAACGCACCATCACTAAATGAATATGACCTTCATAACTCACTTCATAATATATATATATATATATATATATATATATATATATATATATATATCTTAATTAAGTTCCAGGAAATTATAGCATACTTTACAAACTGCAACAATTAGGGATTCAATGCATATTACTCATAAAAATACACCTTCCTCTTAACATATTATATAATTCCTGCTGAAAATATTACACAGAGATTAAAAGAGTTTGCAAAGCAGTCCTACCTTTGATATGGCATATTTATCCTAAAATATAATACACATCCAATTGATTGAGTCACTTTTATATTTGAATCACGACGGAACATGCACGCTTCATATTCCCAGCTGCGAGTTCTTACATTGAATGTGTTTTGATTGCGGGATCGATGTGCAGATGGACGAACGCGCTCACTCTTAGCTCCGACAATGCGGCAGTGGAGATGTCCCTTGTAGAGTCACGGCTACGTAGTCATTCTGTCGTAAGGACACGCACCAAAAAAAAAAAACGAAGCCAATAATTCACAGACGTCTCATACAATTTAGGAATATTTAATGCACACTGGTCTTGTCAAAGTCCCTTTTTAAAATAGAAATTGGGGAAAATAGTGGTGGCTTCACGTGTAAGTGTTCACATTTTGCTTTAAATAAGCATCGGCTGTTGAGCTTATTTATATGTGCTTCACTGTGGGCAGGCAGAATAATATATGTATATTTTTTTTATGAAATATCAAAAGTAACAGATTATCATGATAATAAACCTCACTTATTTGTGTGGCAGCAAACCCACGATCATTGTAAAGGTACAATGAAAGCCGTGTTCGAACATGATGAATGTAGGGAAACTGATTTGGCAGTATTTGTAAGAAAGGAACATTTAATTATGATATTTCTTCAACTTCATGTAGGCGGTGAGAGGTAATTAGAATACCTGTGCGAGATAAGAGAAGGGCTATTATAATCCAAAATATATCACATACAGAAAAAAAAATCCAACTATGAAACTGCTGACTCAGCAGTAAATCAACCATATATTGTGATTAGTATTTAAGTTTATGTAACTAATGCCTGTCTTTGGTGGCCTTTTTTTCTTCGTTTATGGTTCTTCGATGATGAAAGACATGTCAGATATTTCGATAATACATGTATATCTAATAATATGCTACACATGTTTATCATAAATACATCACTATAGAGGTTCCACAACACAAACCATTTCATATTTATTTTTTGTCCATTTTTCTGTCTCTACATTTACATTATGAGATACCGATTAGAGGGCGTTTCTGATTTATAGTCATTGAGCATTTATTTCTAGGAAATGTGATCACAATGAAAGAGAGGTTAAAATTGTGATCACTGTTTCATTGTTCTGCCGACTTTGGTGGCATTGTGTGATTTTTAACTGATCGTTTGCTTCCTACGATGATTTCTGTTGATGACATCACAAAACATGTCCACATGTTTCTGTTTTAAACCGACATGTAAGGAAGAGAGTAGTAATGAAGGTCTTCAGTAATTTGAAATCATTAATTTCGAACTTTTCGATTTTCTATAATCATTTTATTATGCGGCGTTTCATCCTGCTACAACATTGCCAAAAGTGAATTTGTAATCGGAGTGTGAAAAAGTTTGGAGAAGCATGAAATGAATGGTAATTGGCAATTAGCAGGCGAAATAGGCGAAGTGTGTAATACAAATTGTGGAAAACGGTGGGGTTAGTCCTTTGAACCATCGATCTCAATGGTTAATGGAAACATGAAGGTGTAACAAACATTCAAGATCCTTGGTAGCTTCAAACTCCTGATACAATTTACAATAACACATCTCACAGCCAGACGAATATCATATATATAAATATGTACATTTCAAATGCAGTGTTATCTTGTATAATCGTCTTAAATTTACGTCCAATGAATGCATTCCATTTCCATTGTCAATAATCGTGTAGCGTGCGACAGCGCAGCGGGAATTCTATCCTCAAAACCGATTTTTTTTTATTTCCCCAAGATGGTCGTGCGGTATATAGCGCGACCAGCACGCTTATAAGAGATTTGGTTCCACAGGCCGTGAGTTCAACTCCGGGTTAGGGTGAAAGGTGTATCCCTTATAATCTCTCTCTCTCTCTCTCTCTCTCTCTCTCTCTCTCTCTCTCTCTCTCTCTCTATATATATATATATATCATTATTGAAAGCTAAATTTTCATGAAATAATATGATCCGAATCAAAACATACTAAGTTCAAGGTCATCTTAAAGCACGCAAGCTCTCTATTTTCATCGTGCGAGATCTATATTATTTGAAGTATACTAATTTGTAACGGAGTTCGTCTGATTCGTCCCATATATGTACAAAAGATAGAAAGACCTCTTCGTTTGCAGATGGTGGTTGACATACGTACTTTGTATATGAAATTTGAAGTCAATTTAAAAAAGCCACACAGTTGAAATTTCTGGACCGAATATAGTTTGCAATACATATTTAAGGATTTAAAAGCGATTTTTACTCATTTTATACGATATAAAATTACTTTCATTCCTTGTAATTTAAGTTAGTACATTGTGTTTGATGTCATGATAAATAAATTTAAAGATATGAATTTTGTATGATGCGGACCAATATTGTCGTAACAACAAAATGGACACTGAACAGTCAAACGTATTGTGACTTCATTCCTAGGACGTTATATATCGAAACTAAAGGGCTACTTAGTGAATACGATATAAAAAAAATGTTGATAAAGCCATACGAACCTATCAAATTGTATATTACAAATACATTTTTGGTCCTTTCAGCTCTTCCAAGTTTGTTCTTATTTCAGATTTTCAACATTTGTGACTTGAGCATCATTGAAGAAACATTATTTGTCGAAATGCTCATCAAAAGTGGTACCGTTTTAGTTATATTACAACCTCTGCTGGTGGACTATTAGTCCTCGAGGGTTTTCACCAACCCAGTTGCTAAGTACTTTGGTATTAGCATGAATTACGGATAAAAAAAATGCTGTGGCAAAATTACGAAATTCACTTCAAAATTAATTATTATCTGCCTCATGCATAGCTCTGATCCTTTGCCGTATTTGACTCCACTATTAGGTATTTTTGGTTCATTCAGCTCTTCCTTATTTCGGATGTCCAACATTTTTGACTTGAGCATCATTGAAGAGACATTATTTGTCGAAATGCGCATCTGGTGCCTCAGAATTGGTATCGTTTATGTTTTATATCATATACAGTTTATCAAATTCTATTTTCCTAATTTGTTTTGAGATTATTCATTTTTATTTCATTATCATACATAAACTGTTGACGAAAGAGTAATCATGCAGACGACTTGACTTTGGAGAGAATGAGACATGTATTGCTGTACAGTACCTACAAAATGATTTTCGATATTTGACAAAATCTGTTTACCATGTTATATACATGGTAAGAACAAATAAGGTGAACTGGATGAAAAAATACATTTTTAGCCGCAACAGTCAACGAATACTGCATTTCTGGCGTTTTCAGATTAGCCCTTAGTATTTTTTATAACACGGAATTAAGATAGCAAGAAAATGTTTCATGCATCATTGAATTCAGATCATGACAAATCCTACAGAAAAGAAACCATGTCTTCTACCGTTCCCATGACACTGAGGGACATCGGTACACGCAACGTGTATGTTTAATTTTCTTCTCTCTCAGGAACAAAGGGTAGACTGCCTAGTGAATCTAATGGCATTAATCTTAATTAGACTATCTCTCATTTGTCAAGTTTAAGAATTACTTTGCATCCATGTTTTATTTTTCTTCAAAAATTCTTCGAACACTTTCAACAATCTGGAAGGAAAATGTTACCCCTTAAGATCGTTTCTTTCCTGTTGGGTAAAAGACGTACATGTATGGGATATTTCTGGTAATGTTCTTGCGCTCTTGGGGTATTTCAATCTTACTGGTGAACGAAAGATGAGGCGATGATATTCGATATTGATTCAATCTTGAAATATGTGTTTCGGTAGCTCGTTGAATATAAAGGTCGACTACTCAGCAAAACTTACTCATTTTGTTGAAGGAATTTCTCTATCAAACTTAAATATTAACGGCAAATAAGGGTCTTAACTGAATCAGATAAATGCACTTTTGTTACACTTCATATCACGATTTCCTCCAGGATTGCAACAAAGAATTTATTGCATAGTAACTTTCAACGTGATGTGTATTGGATATTTCTGGAGTTTCATATAGTTATGTCCACACACAGCGGAGATGGAGAACTTGCATCCTCTCGGATTTCACACTATATGTAGTTAATTTTTCTTCTTGTATTGTTCTTTAATTCATAATGTGTGGGATATTCGGGATGACGACGGCGTTCCGTAGTGAATTATTTGATCGAGAATTAATACCACGAATGTGAACACCGATCCTGATTAAAGATTTTTTTTCTATTCTGCCATTTTACGCACGCCTGTTTCATCACACTTCCGTCAGATATGTCGATAATGGTCGTTAATAATATCCGAGGTGTTTTCATGCTTTGTTCACAATGCAACTTCTTTTCCCAAATTGTTCTTAAAACAGACCCCGATCTTTTAAAACTTTTAGAGTATGTACTTGTATAATCCTACTACGTACTCAAAATTCATATTCAAAATTTATTAAATTGAAACTCGTACTCAAGTGGAGTAACCCCGTGGGGATCCGGATTGTTAGAATAGATCCTCAGTACACCTTGCTTGTCGTAAGAGGCGACTAAATGGGGCGGTCCTTCGGATGAGACCGCAAAAACCGAAGTCCCGTGTCACAGCAGGTGTGGCACGTAAAAGATCCCTCTCTGCTCAAAGGCCATAAGCGCCGAGCATAGGCCTAAATTTGCAGCCCTTCACCGGCAATGCTGACGTCTCCATATGAGTGAAAGATTCTAGAGTGGGACGATAAACAATATTTAATCAATCAATCAATCAAGTGGAGTACGTTCTCAAGAATATTCAAGTATGCTTTGAGGCATTCTCAGAGGCAATCTCAATTGTTGTCTGTAAATAAATATTGCCACACACTGGAGATATGCTCGTCGTGTAATCGACGATATGGTGAACACTGGCGCCCAAGATATGTATTCTAAAGACTGTTCTAACCCACTGGAGGATTTAGAATCAGACGAAACTTTTGAAAGACGTCGTTTTCGACCAAAGAATATCATTTACACCCTCCGAATTCGTTCGGACCTATCAAGACCATAGAGCGCAACCACCTCTTGGCAGCACGTCTAAAGCTTTTTACCCCGTGGGGATCCGGGTTGTTAGAATAGATCCTCAGTACACCTTGCTTGTCGTAAGAGGCGACTAAATGGGGCGGTTTTCTTCTTCTTCCCAATAATGGCCACCATCAACATGTTGATTATTTTGCCATCCTCCGGATGAGACCGCAAAAACCGAGGTCCCGTGTCACAGCAGGTGTGGCACGTAAAAGATCCCTCCCTGCTCAAAGGCCATAAGCGCCGAGCATAGGCCTAAATTTGCAGCCCTTCACCAGCAATGGTGACATCTCCGTATGAGTGAAAGATTCTCCAGCGGGACGTTAAACAATATTTTATCAATCAATCAATCTAAAGCTCTTGCCTTCTTTAAGAGTATGGCCACTGGTGCAATCCACTGGCTCATCGGAGATACACTGAACATTTCAAGAAATATGGCTAGCAGTGTATTCGAGAAACGACAACCCACATTACACGTCTGCATCGTCATTTCGTAAACTCCCCACCTGGTAACGGCACCCGGTCTACAAATCGTGTTTTGTCCGCCAAAGCAGGTCAAAAACTGAAAGAATTTATGCCTACTCATTTTGTCTCCCCTTTGTTTGAGTCGTCGAGTTTAAAATCCAACTTAAGGTGATTCCGATCACAGTAATGTACAGTGTTCCGATTAGGCCATGTACAAAAGCATGGCGGCACGACGGCATGTTGTGTGTTAGCGTGATAGCACGACGGTGTGTTAGCGTGACAGTGCGACGGCATGTTATTTGTTAGCGTGATAGTGCTGTTGCATTTTTGCACCACGACCCTATCGGGACAGCAAAGTAACGAGACCTCTATAATGCAATAAATACATGTATATTTTTATAATACACATCATAAATTAAATTATTTACGCCATGTATTGTCCACATTACACACCGAACGTTATCCCAGAAACTGAGGCCTGAGGATGAAAAGTAAGGTATCAAATTAACAATTGATTATGTCGGGTCTCCGTGGACGAGTGCTTAGAGCATCGCGTTCGAAATCACAAGGCCTCTTACCTCTAGTCGGCGCGGGTTCGATTCTCGCTCGCGCCGATACATATGAGAAAGTTTGTCAGTCTACTTCCGGAAGGCTGGTGGTCTCTTCCCGGGTACATTGTATCTTGGTTCTCTCCTCCACCACTAAAAACTGGGCGCCACCAGATAACAGACAAAATTGTTGAGTGTGGCGGAAAACAACAAATAATCAATCAATATGATTATTTCTAATCAATTCAAGATATGATCAATGCGGAAACCAAATCTCCTAGGTGAGAGGGGATTTAGGTCCGGTCAACTTTTGAAAAAATGGAAATATTCCATATTTGAAGTAATATTATATGTGTGATAATGTGTTAAATAATTTTAGGATACATGTCAAGTGTAGTCGAGTGCTTAATGTAAAACTTGATATGCAACATGTAGGTTTCACCATGATTCCTGGCACATGGATGGGTGCAAATACAAAGATAAGACACGTGGCCAGTTGCTGAAGAAATTCAGATGGAAACCTACATGGTCCAAGAAAAGTTCAGTAGCTGAGAGGGGAGGTGGATGGCCCCATATGAAAGGTAGAATTTTAAGAACGTCAGAGGGGGTTCTTGAGTGTGCACAGTGTTTAAATCCCCTCGCACAATACTCTGATGGGCTTTAGGTCGTGCGGGTATCCTTTCAACGTCCGAGTACTTTTAAATCCGCTTGGCCTTACCGTAAAACCGGGTTCATGTAGCTGAGAGTGATTTCATGACCGACATTCGTAGTGTAATAAAATATATATGAAAAAAAAACCAATATTTTTATAGCCATAGCGTAGATGTGTGTAAAAAGATTGATTTTTCTTCATAGCCTATTCAAAATATTTCTCAATGTTTTCCATTTTTATGGAACATTCCGACAAGGCTTCATTTTGCATTCGTAAACTAAGCCTATACAATTTAAAGTGTAATTTAACGTACTCAAGTACAACTTTTTACCCCGCTACAATATTGCCGACTTTGTACGTTATGTGTTTTATACGTTTTCGGCTTGTTACTTATTTCTTAAGAAGATAGCAACGTCAGATAAACTATAACGTTTTGAAACACACACTTATACGAGGGTTGTTCGATATGTAATGTTTATTGTATGGTATCTCAAAATCATTCGACTCAAGTAGTGAAATGAACATTACATCCCTTCAAAGTATTCTCCGTGGTTTGAAATACATAATTTCAATCTCTGAATCCACTTCTGAGATGTGTCACGGTACGCTGATTTAGGTAGACCTCTGGGGCAATGACTGATGGCTGAGCCAAGTGCTTGTCGGGACTTGTAACGACGACCAGATAAGAACTTTGTAATTTTTTGAAAAAAAGGAAAACAAGTCGCACGGGGCTTGATCTGGAGAGTGTGGTGGGCGTGGCATGACGGTAACCTTCTCCGACTTTAAAACTTGCTTCACAAGCTCAGATGTAAGTGATGGAGCATTATCATGAATTAGACGAACATCCCTGCATCCTGGCACAGGGCGTAGTTTATGATAATTTTTTATTTTTTCAGCTTTCTCTGTAATACCGACCTGTAACACTTTTGTCCTTCGGCAGCGGAATTTGTACGGTTATACCATCACATGAGAAGAATATGCAATATAGAACCTTCTTTGTGCTTGTCTTTCTTTTGGCAGCTACAGGCCTTCTACCGTGTTTAGTTAGCCATAGTTTGTTTCCAATTTTTCTTCCTGGTTCGAAATAGTGAAACCATATTTCGTCACCAGTGACATTGTTTATAAATTGTCTTTGATTGAATTTGGGAAACATTTTGAGCAATTGCTTAGCGGTTTGTACTCGTACCCCTTTTTGGTTATCTGTCAATATATGCAGAAATCTTTCGTACTTTCAAAATGAAATGCACTCGAGATAGTGATATGCCTTGGCAATATCACGTATCATGTACCTGCCATCACTTTCAATTATTTCCCTGACTTTTGAGACATTTGCCTTGCCTATTACAATGACAGGTCGGCCAGATTTTGCTGCATCTTTGACGGACTCTGTGCCTGTCAGAAATTTCTTTCTCCACCTACGATCTGTCTCATAAAATACCTTATCAGATCCATAAACGTCCCCCAATTCAGTAAAAATCTGCATTACCGAGCGAGCAAGTTTTGTGCGAACTTTCATATAAGCTCTAATTTCTTCAATATTCTCAACCCGTTACCCAACCATTTTTACAACAGTGGTCAACGCCTGGCTCTATTGAAATGACTGTAAGTTTAAAACTATGTGGTGCTGAATGTTCTTGTCTATACCGTTGGAAAGGTATTGAATAGACCTATTCAAGAGAATCCTCATCCACGAAATAGTGCAAAGCGTTATCGTGCTGTGATACAATACACATTGCATATTGAACATCCCTCGTAAAGTTACGTAGAATATTTTAGTTATTTTTAAACATCTTCCATGTATATAGATGATTGCAGTGGATTTACAAGAAAGTTTCCCGACACAATGTAGATTAAAATCATGGGGTAGGATGAGTCCACAACAAGGGATCAAATTTTGCATGCGACTATTTAGGAAAAATCTTTGAAAATATTTTCAAAAACAGAAATCAAAACAAAAAATAAAAAAATAAAAAAAAAAAATAAAAAAAGAAGCAAATTCAGGTTTATTCAAATTGTGGTATCCAGAAGTAGGGTGGGACTACCATAGGGGATTAAAGTTTTACATGCGGATATATAGGGATAATCATTAAAAATCTTTTTTCAAAGAACAATAGGGCCATGATCAGTCATATTAATATGCAAGCATCCTTAGATGGCGCAGATTCAAGTGTACTCAAAATGCGGCCTTGGGGGTAGATCGGACACTCAATAAGGAATCAAAGCTTTACCTAATAAACGTCTTTCGCATTCTTCATCGCAACAGCAGCATGGCTATGAGTATTCATATTAGTATACAAATATATTCAGGTAGGTGAAATTCAGTTAGATTTAATTCAAGAACCCAGGGTGGGGCTACTGTAGGAGTCCACATTTTTATGTGAGAATATACAGGAAATTAATCTAAACAAATGGTTTTCAATAGTAGCAGAACCATTGTAAATCAAAATGCAAACGCTCCTAAATTGTGTGAATTCATATTTTTTCTTTAACAAAAAATCATCTAGTTATTAACCCTGGGGTTATGGTGGATTCCCATACCCAAGTTTGTGAATTCAAGGTTTTGTCATGACCCTTTGGGACTAGGTTGGGGCCACAATGTGGGATCAAAATTTTTCCTGGGAGTAAACATTGAAGAAAAAAGAAAGAAAATCACAACAGTTGAACAAAAGCAAGACGAACGTGACTAGGGTGAGCGATATAGTCTTACACTAATGAAATACATATATCCCACCCAGAAACCTTTTTTTTTAATGTCATATCAGCAGTGATCATTATAGATTAAACTAACTATGATCATGAAAAATGGATAGAGATGGAAGTCCTGTCCACAAGCACCTGTGGTACAGAACAAAAGGAAAATAATATTCAACGAAAAACAAGCTAAATAAAATATAAATCAATGCTATATTTCATTGCTTTTGTAGGAAAACGTAACGTATATGTATACTGAAAGCAAAAAAAAAAAAAAAAAAAAAAAAAGCAAAAAAGCATGCTTTCACTGACAAGACAAGAGTAAACGATCCTTAGAATCTCTTACATAACCTGATCTTCAGAAGTGACAAGTTTTTCTGATCAAAAATTGTCCATCATTTGTTTTTTAGTGGCAAAAGTTAAAAGTATCTTTGACCATATTGTTATTAACAAAAATTTGATACTTTAACTTCTCCGGGCGAGAGTTGAAGTTTCCCTGTTACGATTACAGTTGACTTCAGTGCTATGCACACTGGCAATACAAAACCAATAGATACTGATGTGTGGCACCAATAAATCATTCGAAATTGAATTTTTCTTGAGGAATTTTTTTGTATTTTTGTTCATAAATAATGTGTTTGCATTGTTTTTAATGAGCTGAAACCTCATTTCGCATAACTGTGTGGTGAAATGGCCGCGATGTGTCCCTGAGAGCCGGATGTTCCGTCAGTAAAGCTGCCATGGACCTAGATTTCATGAACCTGGATACAATGAATTTTACAATTTACTTATAAAAGGCCGTTATGGGCATCATATTGTCTTGTATTCAGTTCAACTGCCCCACGTCTATAAATTCCAAAATTATATTTCATCTCTATGCAGGGCTTCTGACTACCTATACAGGAGTTTCCTTATGACCTCATTCCTGCCAACGCATCCCAGCAGGATTTCAACAATTCTTTGTGTAGGACAAGAGTCCTCATTGAACAAACATTTGTGTTGAAACGCCGATGTTAGTGCCTGCATCATGATATTGTCTTGGAGTCACCATAGACATCCGAGTGCAACCTTGCCTATGTAGTTTTCCACAACTTTGGCATACGGAGAGGTGATGCCATGGCCAATGGGTATGATAGTCTAACCGCCATTGATGATGAGGGAGTTCGGTTTGTTGGGAGGAATGAAGGGGTGCCTATAAGAGAGCACATAGTAAATACTTTTCTTTAAATTTGTACATGACTAACTATATTTATGCAGATAATATGATGCAGTCCCTGTAAATTATTCAACATCATGTTGAGGTTAATGGTCCATTCCAATTCTACGGCATACAGCAGATTTGCTATTATTTCTTGTATAGCATTTGCTATCTTATTTCACATGTCTGAAACTTTTATACACCCCCCTTTTTAAAAAAAAAATGATTTATTATTCAATTATTACTGAGTATTAAGTAAATAAGACATGTACTTTAAAATTTAAAAAAACCAATAATAATGTCAACCACGACTTGTTCACGTATATTAATTAACGCAGTACTATATTAAATGGATTCTATGCTTTCCATATAAATGTGTGTTCATTCATTAATATATATATATCTGTTATCATACATGCACCATTAAATTACTATGGATTTCACTTCGTGTAATCATAAATAAAAGTTGGCATATCATAAATCCACAACAGAGGAATACGTCGTAATTGCATTTTCACACCATGTAACACAATGCTGAACAAAGAGATTAAAGTCAAGGTGTGTAAACTGAATAATGTGAGCTCTGGCATACAAGGGTCATGGACACCTGACGTGTGTGGATAGTATATAGATCTAACGCACCGCCCCCTCTCTACGCAATAAAAATAGGTTAAGGTATTATTATTCAAAATCGACAATTGAACAGTGGTATTTATTAATCAGTTTGCAACAAAGATACATACATTTAACAATGGTTAAATACGTGTACAGAATTTTACAGTTGGATTATATGGTGTATACTTTGACTGAAAGCAGAGAAAGAGAGAGACGTATTCAACAGGTATAGACATTTAAAACCCGTAAAGGGAAAGTTGAAATTCTTATTGGATCTTCAGCACATTTTTTTTTACATTAATGTAATCTTTTCCTCTGAATATTTTTCTCATGCTTTTATTTTCATCTTCAAAATTTCCAGGTCCGGTCGTTGATTATCCAAATTGATGTTTTTTGCTGTCTGTCCGTCTATCTCTTCTGATGTTGAATTTCTTGATTCTGCAACAATGCATTGTTAACAAAATGGTTGTTTTTGATATCACAGTGAGATCCAGAATGTTCATGGCACTGATAATGTAAAATTCATTGTTGGTGCATAACATGGTTTAGAGTCTCTAAACACTTCATAAGCACCATTATTCAATACATGTATTATGAAGACCCAGCATTATAAATACTTCCTTTCGGAAGTGTCTCGGGTCCTTTGGCTGAGGATTTGTTGGCGTTGCTACTGTAGCTGTAGGTTAAATAGTTATAGGATTACTTCTGAAATTTAGACAATTGTTAAGTACATTTACGTTAATATATTTCATATAATAACTGCATGTAAAGTATAATTCGTACCATCAGTGTCACCCCCCCCCCCTTCAAATTCAGAAAAACTGGCCTTCCTTCCGCGGAATTAGCAATTGCGTCTTCCCCACATGACAAGGATGGAGGTACTGGCCCACCATCAGTCTGTCTCATAGACCGTTTTTCTCTTTAGTTATACAACAGAAAATAACATTTGATATTTTATCATTGCAATATTAATGCAAATTATAAAGTAGCTATATATTAATTGGGGCCTCCGTGGCCGAGTGTCTCAAAATCACAAAGCCTCTCACCTCTGTCGGCGCGTGTTCAAATCTCGGCCGCGGCGTTATGTGAGCAAGTTTGCCACGGTGGTCTCTTCCCAGGTACATTGTATCTGGGTTCTCTCCTCCACCAACAAAAACTGGACGCCACAAGATAACTGAAAAATTGTTGCGTGTGGCGGAAAGCAATAAATAATCAATCATTAATATATATTAATTTGTAGGGTTTGTCAATAGAAAATAAATTTAAAAAGGTATCATTTCTTATAGTTGCATTTAGAATCATAGTGTCGTATTTCTATTATTAGAACGAGTAATAGTGCATAAGCATACTGTTTGCATTAGCACTGTATCACTCATCTGTTTCTCACCTTTATATGCTTTACGTGTCAATGCTGCAAAGTTTAGACTTGTTTAATATACTTGCGTCTTCATTTTGAGGATTGAGGCAAACGTAAATCATTAAGAATAAACAACAGATCGTCAAACGATACCAAATAATATAAACCCATCAAACATACTCTTCATCGTCTAAAATTCTTCACCGATTAAATTAACCTAATTGTTACTTTATTAATTATTCCGATTAATGGTTAGGATGACATTCTGCAGATAGCGCTTTCTTGACTCCTACAGGGGTTTCATTGTTTGCTTGATGATTTTACACTAAAATTATGAATTCTCAACACCAGAACATAATACACATACCCCATAGCTTTCATGCTTTATAACAATAGATGTATACATGTAACACACGGAGCTCCTGTAGGTTCTACCTCTGTGAAACTGGATTGATTTCTTCTACATGTTTTAAGTTTTTGTCCAGTTCCCAATCCTCTGTACATAACATGCCAGTGTCAAATGCCATATGTTACATGTACTGCACACACTAGATATATGATTTCACCTCTGGTATGTCCAGGGATCCGTGTTTGCTCTTCTCTTAATTTTGTATTCTTTTAGGAATTATGGCATTGATAAATGTTCGTTATCTTCATTTTTCATGTACATATGAAAATGTTTTCCTTGATTTCATGAAAAGGGGGGTAAAGTCCGGCAAGTCGGTGTAGGCACGACTTGACGTAAAAATTCTAAATGTAGCTATAATCATTTTCTTTTTCAATTTCTTTTTTAAAAAAATCTTTAGACCTGTATTAAGCATGTTACCTACCTCGCATACATTTACATCCTCAAATAACCTTATATATTTTATCTCAAACTTGTCTTAACCCAAAGCCTTTCTGTCTTCCATTCTGCAAAAGCGACATCAATGTTAGCATTGTTGTTATCATCTATTTGATCGGGAACGTCTCATGATCTCCATTTCATATCTAAAAAGGTTTTCTGTGCGCTTCAAATCCTTTGTTAAAATATTGGTCTTCCCTCTTTCTGATAGCCTACTGCAGTGACTAAACAAGGCTTCTTGAATGATGTTTGGATCCCGAATGATTTCCACGTCGATATTCAATTCCTAACAATCCCAGGCCTTCTTGTTCGGTCATATCATGGCACAGTAAACTGATACAATGCGTTTTCCGTCTAAGTCTGGAGTTGTTTGAATAATTTTTGCAAATATATCGTTTTTGTGCCTGATTTAATGCAATTGTAAACTCCGTCTCAGTGGTTTTACAGTCTTTGTAGGATTCGAATTCCGTATGTTTTCAATCTGGACATTTTATCCGACCTTTTCCTCAATCGATTTTTGACACTTCTGTCATGTTGTATTTTTATTAATTTACAGGCCGGAAGGGTACTTACAAAAGTTCAATATAACTCTTTCATCAAAGTCATCAATAGGCTCTCCAGTAGAAAGACTGATTGATTGATTATTTATTGCTTTCCGCCACACTCAACAATTTTTCAGTTATCTGGTGGCGTCCAGTTTTTGTTGGTGGAGGAGAGAACCCAGATACAATGTACCTGGGAAGAGACCACCGACCTTCCGCAAGTAAACTGGCAAATTTGCTCACATAACGCCGCGGTCGAGATTCGAACACGCGCCGACAGAGGTGAGAGGCCTTGTGATTTTGAGCCCGATGCTCTAACCACTCGGCCACGGAGGCCCCTTCCAGTAGAAAGACACGGGATCATAGCCTTAACGCTGGGTATATTTTTCATGAAATCTTTCACTATAGAATATATGTGTTTCTGCATTCTGAAAAGAATCTCAAAATATCTGTCTCCCTGCCTTGGTTATAAATATACATATATTAATAAAGAAATTACGTGTATTTTGCCACACACTATGTAATTATTAAGAAAAACAAGATATGATTATGAAACATTGACGTTCCCATATTGCAGCAAACTTGACAACGGCAAAAATTAAACCTTTTTTATCAAAATTAGGTCATCAGCAAGGACCAGGTCACGAGGTAAAAAACTTTAGTACTCAAAGAAAGGTCTTCTTACAAGGAGTACGCATGTGAAATTGGAAGCCTTAGCAGTATCCGTTCAAAACTTATGGCCAATGTAAACGTTTTTCAAAAGTAGGTCAAACCCCTAGGTCATGAGGTCAAATGTTTTGGTATCACAGGGTAGGTCAAGTCAAATTACATACACGTGTGAAATATGAAAGTCCTATCACTATCCATTCAAACGTTACGGTCAAGGTTAAAGAATTTACGGACAAATACACAGATGAACATACCAAAAGTAATATACCCCCGAATCTCCGATGAAAGGAACATAAAAATCTTCGTCTGAAATCCTAAATTCCTACAACCGATGAGCATTTAACTTCTTTGAGAGCACAATCTGCCCTTAGCTTAAATTATTGTTGAAGAGGATGAGAGATTACACATTAGAAAGTAATCTTGTTCTTGCGTATAATGGGCGTGGCAGAATATCCCAGGGTTTTCTCCCTTGAATTTTGCTAGAATTCTATTTCAAGAATTGTAAACTGTATTAGATGGTAGAGAGGATGCGAAGTTCATAGTACTACATTTACCATCTTGACTTATTTATACTATGAATCCCAACTCGATATTTAGATTTATCGACGGCATTATATTCATTAACAATGCTCATATCCAGTCATCCTTTATGACAAATGAGATTGTTTCAGCTTTTTCATCGTTCACTTCTCACATTTATGTAGCGATAGTCTGTTATCAACTATTCTGTTATCAACTACATATGATGTCTGTGTTTTACCTCATTCGATACCTGAAGCATGATCTGAGTATGATCAATTTTTAAATTGAGGCGGGCTACTCATGCATAGATCATAAAAGCTATCACTGGGTCGAATGATGTCTGACGTGTTTCATACCAATTGTTAGGTCGTTCTTTACATACTAATTTTGACTACTGGTTACTACGTTTAACTGATCAAGTTAGAGGGCTTACGGCGGATCTACTCGGTCAACAGAGAATAAATACTCCTTTCTGGCACCTGATTTCACCTCTGGTTTGTCCCAGGGGTCCGTGTTTGCCTTTCTCTTAATTTTCAATACTTAATAGGATTTATGAGATTGATCATTGTTCTTCACTTGCTCTTTATAATATATGTTCGTAGTTTGACTAAGTGGGTGACAATGCTTTGTTATGAGAGAAGGTTTCCTCACGCTATTTTGTCGCATCATCCTGCAAAGAGAATATTCTGAACACGGCATAAACACATTATCCAACTCCAATGACTGTATGTCCCGGTAAAAATTAAAACAGTAAATTGTCCTACTTTGGTTTGAATGTCATTTATTACAAATTATTTCAAATCAAAGAGAATGTATGCATTGTTCATATATATATATATATATATATATATATATATATATATATATATATATATATATCATATCATATCATATTCATAGAGAGAATTTGCAAAACTCTCTAAAGATAACATGTATTATAAAAATGTACAAAAATAGGCAGGCGTTCAACAAATAAATTGATGTTACAGGGTTTCAAAAGTCTTGTTTAAAGTCAGAATGTCGCAAGTTCTATCAAGGTCTTTATACCAATCTATTTTACTGGTCATTAGGTCTAATGCTGTCTGGCGTGTTTCATACCGATTGTAAGGCCGTACTTTATCTACTAATTTTGGCTAAGGATTACTCCATTTACCTTATCATAACAGAGGGCTTATTGTGGGTGTGATGGGTCAACAGGGGATGCTTACTCCTCCTAGGCACCTTATGTCACCACTAGTGTGCCTTGCGGTTTATGTTCCCATGTTTGTATTCTGTATAGATTAATGATCATATTGATCACTGTTCTTTATCTTCACCTTTTTCATACCGTTCAAATTGCTAACATTATTCTTCGAAGAATTTCATTGCTTTTATTTTAAGACTTGCGTTTAGGATTCACGGTCAGGAGAAAGTTTTTATTGCATGCAGCTTCAGTGCTTACAGGCACGTCGAACTGTAACAACTAGTACAATGTACCGTAGATTTCATGAAGATCGCAACAAGACAAATCTAACAACTGGTCATGTAATTAAATGACTTAAAAAATAAGACTTACACGCATTACATTGAATCGATTAATCCAACAGAAACAGACCAGTAAAACTCATTAAAAGCTGTTTGGGCTGAGAGAGAAGACGCTATAATAGGTTCTGCGGAGGAGAGATCTAGTGTCCGGGAGAGCCTAATCGGATTCCAGGCGCTAAGCTGGATATGTAATAAGATAAATGAAAGTAAATATGATTGATTAAAAAAAATTCTCAGATCTTGATTGACCAATTTAGTAATAAATGAACAAATAACCATGTAATGATAAAATGGGGGATTGTTGTCCGCGCCCAAATTAAGTACAGCGTTTCCTTGAACTGTCCCTATTCATATTTAATTTACTCCCAAACTGTCAATCTTCACCAATTGTCTTCATGCCAGCTACATTTCATTTCCTGTGGACCGAAATCACATATAGTATAATCTTGTATGGCTATCTATGATAAAAAGGAATTTTGTAGTTTGTAATTTTAAAACTTGGGAATCAGAGTCTTTTTGACGAAAATAGGAGAAAAGTATACACGAAATCGCAAGGTGCAAAAAGAAATCAAATATTATGAATAAAGATATGGATTTTGATGTTGGATATAACGAAATATAGTTAAAAGGACAAGACTATACAGAATTTAGCAAAATAGTGTTAGCTTTCTTGATCTGTGGGCAAGTAACTGTGGCACTAAGCAAAGTTTGGCAACCTCTTAATTAGAAAAAAAATCAGATGAAAAACTCAATTTTGAGTCGGGTTACTTTTTCTCGAATGATTCCAAAGTGAGAGAGCAACATCATAACACAGGCACTACCGCAGCAATTTTGTTTCTGAGTATTACGTTACATTAAACCTTAGTTTAGATTTTCTCTTTGTGGTCGATAAAATAAGTTCTCCACTCAAAGTAACGTTATTGAGCGGTCAAATGTCCAGCGAATAATCGACTGACACACGTATCTACACTGGAGCCTAGGGAATAACGACGCTGGGTCGAAACCGGGACCCCTTCTAACTCAAGGCATAAATGTAAATAAATCCTTTGTCACCATAGTAACTATACGTTGTATTATATCTAAGCCAAAAATATCATATAGAAATGGAAAGTATTTCTGTCAAACGTTTCACCATTTACTACTGGAAATATTTCTTTCCACAGCCTCTCTGCCTTTTACCTCACCTTTCTATTTTCACCAACAATATAAATGTATGCAACGTTTAAAAAGTATTGACTTTTTAAAGTCGTTAACTTTAATTTTGTACCATAAAAATTCTCAAAATAAAGTACAAAGTTCCATTTTCTCTCTAACCAGCTATCTTCATCTCAGGTACAATTTAACGTTATAGACGCTAGCTGTAAACAAAGATGGCGAACCAGCTATCGTTGAATATAATTTGGTATCGGTTTTGTTATCTTATATATCAAGTATCTAAGAATTCTTATTATATTTTGATATAAAGTTAAGGACCAGCATTTATTATTAATCACAATTTGAAACATTGCCAAGCATTGATCAATGCAGTTGGACGAAAAGTTGAAAATGTGTATGACTGTGATATTGCATGCATTTATATCGGTACCATTATTTCTTCAATTTCTAATGAATAAATCCACTGAAATATATGGTTCAGCTGTTAAAGATAGCGAGCGAAGCAACTATCTCGTACTAATGAGTATATGTACACAGTTCAGTTATGTGATTTGCTCTCCATTAGCTGAAAAATGATGGGGATTACCCATAGTAGTCAGGGAAAATATCGCCGTCACTGCGGAACTACGGTATTTTATTTAGTGGATTCGTTTTAAGGACAACCCATGAATTATGTTAGTTTCTCCTGCTTTGAAAAAAAGATTTTAAATATCAGTTTTTAAATCGAGACAGACTACTGGCAAAGAAGTTAATGTTACAGGGGTTTGTACAGTCTTGTCAAAAGTCAGCATTTCGCAAATTTTATCAAAACGCAAAACGATCTAGTTTGCCAGTACAACTTTCCAATAGGTCAAATGCTGTCGGACGTGTTTCATACCAATTGTTATGCTGATTCTGACTACGGATTGTTCCGTTTACGTGATCGGAATATAGGGCTCACGGCGGGTGTGACCGGTCGACAGGGGATGCTTACTCCTCCTAGGCACAAGATCCCATCTCTGGTATGACCAGGGGTCCGTGTTTGCCCATCTCTCTGATTTGTATTTTCTATAGAAATTACGAGATTTAATATTGTTAGTTATCTTGGCCTTTTCATTGAATCATGGATGGCATATTGCAAGTATCGCTTATGCTTTGTTACCGATGACATCACGATACAATTTTTTGTCGCCAAATCGTTCCCGAATACATACGAACTTACCAGAAGTATTATGCAACAAATTAGACTTAAAAGTAAATTGTCATGACCTGTTAATTTTACGTACATATCCAAACAACTAATTATTTGCCGATTTTTGTCTAAATATAATTATTCGCTTTTTATTATTCGTCTCTTCCCGTGACTAACGGAAACTTGACAGCGTCTTCAGTCAACGAACTGTCATTGTATGTATGATTAGCTATTAGCTATAGCTATATAAACTTAAAGATAACAAGTGTAGAATAGCATATATTTATAACCAATCAAGTCTTCTAATACCTTCATATGTTTAGTTGCTGTTGATTATACGGGGTATCTAAAGTTTTGGAACTCGTCAGAAAAACAAGTTACAAAATTATATGCGTCACTTGGATAACTCGTGTATACAAATTAATCATGGATAAAGAAGATTCCTTAATATTTGCCTGGTTTGAAGTTTATTTTTCAGAATGTCGAAAGAGAATGCCCCTAGGAATTGGGTTAAATTTCCCATGAGAACACCAAAATATTCACAATATACCGTTTATTTCTTATACCGTATATGGTCTACTGATTTTGTGAGATATTCCTGAGTAATTCTAACTACTGCCTTGTATGAAATGATGTTATATATGATTACATGTTACGCAGTAATCACCAGTCACGTGCATTTAAAACGCCCCTCCCCCTTTTGTTTTGCTCCACCTCCACTTTTCTGGACATGTGAAGAACTTCTTGCGATGCATAGAAAGTGCATTATTTTACATGCAAAGATCGATTTATTAGCTGGTCAATTTTTATAGCAGTGGTAAATGGTAGTGGATATGCAAGGTTGAATCAATGAAATGAACTCATGTACTGAATGATACCCTCTTCCCCCTGATTTTAGAGTTTGCACAGAACTACATTTCTTCCTAACCAGGAATGTTCTCCGTTTGATCCACCCCCCCCCCCCCCCTCACCTTTACACGTTCACAAACGACACTAAGTACTGTGTAGCGTGTGACAGGATTGCGAGAATCGAAAGCAAGTTTTTGATTTGCCTAGCTGGTCGAGCGGTTTCGTGGTCACACCTGCTAGGAGATTTGGTTCCGCAGGTTGCGAGTTCAACCCTGGGTAGAGACGGAAGTGGGTATCCTTTTTCTGTGCTTTATATTAAGTCTTTCTTCATTTAGTTATGTTTATATATATATATATATATATATATATATATATATATATATCACAAAAGCAATTTAGGGTCTAAATGGCCGAGTGGTTAGACCATCGCGCTTAAGATTACAAGGCCTCTCACCTCTAGTCGACGATGGTTCAATTCTCGCTTGTGCCGATATATGTGAGAAAGTTTGCCAGTGTACTTTCGGAAGGTCGGTGATCTCTTCCCGGTTACATTGTATCTTGGTTCTCTCCTCTCCACCTACAAAAACTGGACGCGACCAGATAACTAAAAATATGTGAAGTGTAATCAAAGTCGATTTAGTGCAAACTCGACAATTTTCTTCAATTCTTCAGGATACTTAATTCTAAGTTTTGGTTTGTTTGTTTTTTTTTTATTTATAGTCGCCTGAGCAATTTTTCAGCTATCCGGCGACTGTCACTATTACCGGTGACGGGGCTGCAAATTTAGACCTATGCTTAGCACTAATGGCTTTTAGCAGTGAGGGTTCTTTTACTTGCCACACCTGCTGCGACACGGGACCTCCGTTTATAAGGTCCCATCCGAAAGACCCGTGACTCTCACTTCGTAATGCCGAGCTCTTGGCGAGGAAGCAATCACTACCTATTTTAACGTCTTAGGTTTGACGCGGCCGGCCCGAGCGGGGCTCGAATTCACGACCTTCCGTTCACGAGGCGAGAGCTCTACCACTGAGCCACCGTGATCGGTTTCTAAGTTTTGGTACAGAGGGTCAGATTACAGTACACCCTACCGTCAGTGGAATGCAAAGTAAGATGAGGAAGAATACGATGAAAGGTAAATTCATTATATTGATTACATCAGGAAAATATTTTGGATTCAGCATTATGCCATAAGGAATAAAATTGAAATATTAATTTATATTGTTATCGTTTTGGGTTATGACTCCAGCGTGGACACTGTGTGTTTTTATACACAACATAATATGGTTATATGAATAGCAATTGCACGCTTGTAAGGGCATTCTACCGTTCAATTAGAAAAAAGTATAATTTGTCTTTTATAGTTATTTATATTGATTATAAAATGCATAATTGTGTTTTTTATTTCATTTTTTTTTTTTGGTTTGATGTCGGGATGTATGTTGCAAATAAGCGTTCTAACGAGCTGCAATCCATCATCAATCCATGATTTATTTAGAATATAATTACTTTATATTCGGATAAATACAGTGAGGGAGAATATAACAATGGAGTAATAACAGAACACGAGTAAAAAAAAAATCTCTCTGATAATTTTAGATACTTGGCTACAGAATGTGAAATATTTCTGAAAGAGAGATTATTCACATATTTGATTTCTTGAGGTAAGTAGAAAAAGAGGGCGGAAGGGTTGGAGGGGGATACTTGATCAGGACGCTGAACAACTGCGGCCTGTCCTGATACATTTGTGTCGCCTTGGTGGCCCGTTTCTTTCCCACCTTGTCTATCGTCATCCATCGTTGATTTTGTACTAGAATTACGGTAGGAAAACAAAGGTTGTGCATTTTGTTTTCCCTGTCCTTTTGGATTGCATGCTTGGGGGTAGGGGTAAAATCTCTAAAGGCAGGCACGTAGAATCTGCCCCCACCCCTCTTTTTTGACAATGACCGTTATTTGTTATTTTGTGATGCGAATAATATATATATTGGGAGTCTGACCCTCTTCCCCCATTATCTAGCAAAGTATGAGCATCACTAGTAAAACACTTCAACCTCCATCCACCCCATACGTTTTAAGAAAATGAAGGTTGGGAACTGTTTTAAAGACGCAACCATACCAGAAGACTGTAAACCCCCACCCCACCCCCACCCCGTCAAAGAAGAATACTGAAGATGGGACAAGCATCTTGGATTATTGGTGATTTTCTTTGTATTTGTTTAGCTTGTCCAGATTTTTTGAGAAGCCAACTTCCACCTTTTTAACCCCCCCCCCCCCCCCCCGCGCCTTGAAAATGATGATACATACCTGAAAGATAATGCAATGTATAAAAATCATATTTGCTCCTAATTAACTAGGAAACAAAGTAAATGCATATTTATATTGGTCACGCAAGCATCTACTAAATTCAGCTGAGCTGTGGTGTTCAAACTGCAGAGGATTGTTTGATTATGTTTTGTTTTACGCCCCATTGAGAATTTTTCACTCATACTGAGACGTCACCAGCTGTAGGTGAAGTACCACAAATTTACACCTATGCGTAGCGCCATACAGTGAAAACGCATCAAATATATTTGCAAACTTTATTCCCTGTTCCTGAACATCTTGGAAACAATCTTGGGTTATAAGTTACACTGCACCCTTGTCAAAATTGTCAAATGCATAATCTCGGGGTCAGTGGTTAACGCCCCAGGAAATGCAATTCAAGTTAAATCTGTAAAGTTCCATTAAGTCTGAATGTAGAACTGAGTATTTTGTGATAATGAACACGATCCATGTCTCTTACGTAAAATTGTAAAAACATCTAGCACGAGGACCAGGGGTCCGTGCCTCGTGACGGGACTATAAGCATCATACAATGAAAATATAGTTATCTAAATCTGTAAAAATCATCTACTTCTGAATAAATAAGCAATTAGCATAATAATTACAGGGGGTTGTGATAGTGAGCATGGATGCCTTTAACTAAGTTGTGTAAGTCATGACTCTTGAACAATGTAAGTCATGAGTCTTGAACAATGCAAGTCATGACTCTTGAACAATGTACGCCATGACTCTTGAAAAATGTAAGTAATGTCTCTTGAACAAGGAGTTCAAGCCACAAATAAATGGGATCATATAGTGAGTTAAATCTTTAGATATCTTGTGTGGATATAAAATCTAGCAAAGATAGTGGGTGTGAAATTAAAACGAGGCTGGATGCATCCTCCAAGAGTAACACGTATAATTATGTGGGTGTTGTTAAAACGTGGAGCGGAAAATGGAAAGAATCAGAAACTGAAGAATAAGATTCATTACTGTAGTTGAGATAACACCAGAAAATAAGGCACATATGCTTTAGTTTGATTAAAATCAATTTAGAAATTTGTTTACAAGCGGTAAAACAATCTTATCTTAACATTCTGCATCATAAATTGATTATGGTATGTTAAATGTTTGCATAAAAATCCACAAAGAGTTTTACAAGAATCTTGTAATATAACAGGGGTGCTATGATGAATAGCGACTCTTATGGTTAGAGAATGAAAACAATACACAGGGTTTATATCTCCCTTACCGTGGCAAAACATCTTTATCGCACATAAATTGCAGTGTGTACTTACATTATTCGTGTATGTTATGATACCTATATTTAACATTCAGTAATACAGCCATACAGGGGGTGTGGTATGGATAAAACAAGGATCATTAATGATCAGCAAGTTAAGCAGCCTGTGTTTGATTCATTATTTTTAAACTAATAGAAACCGAGTCATCGTTGCACTCCAATTTTACATAGACAAGAATGTTGGCAGTTTATTTTAATTCTAACTATTGATATCTTATTATTTAGATTAATAATGAGATGACACTTTTAATTCATTTCCAGACTAAATTCTTTATTAGCCTTTCAGCTATTTCATATATTATGAAATAAATCTGTTAATTCCTCTTAATGGGGTCCAAAACTTGATTTAATCTCACTTGCACAACATAATAAAAAAAAAGCCAGTCTCACTTACACAACATTTCTAATTATCATCCAGGTAAATGTTTTGGTTATAGTCTGTTTCACGAAAGCTATGATATAATATAAAATGAAAGTATTCAATATCAAAACATATATAAAGTTTAGCTAGTTCTTTTAAAAAGTGTGTAAGTATTTTCTTTTAAAAAGTGTCCAAACTGATTATCTGTGAACTAAGATAATTCTCTTTCATGTTCCTTAGATTGGGATGATTGTGTCTTTGATGTTTCTACAATTGAGATGATAATTGTTTTTTTTTTAAGTTTCTTTGAATGAGTTGATTGTTTCTTTAATGTTTCGTTGATTGAGATGGTTGTTTTTGGGTTTTTTAAGTTAGAAGTTTCTTTGAGTGAGTTGATTGTTTCTTTAATGTTTCGTTCATTGAAATGGTTGTATTTTAATGTATCTTCAATTGAGTTGTCGGGAATTCAATGACTTCAGTTATGGAGCTATATAGTTTCTGGACAGAGTAAGAATGTACATGTAAAAAAATATCATGGCGAATGTCCAAGTGCAGATAGATTTCCTAGATAATGGCAGAGGGGGTCATTTTTTACTTCACAATGGCTATAAGTTTTCAGTCTGAACAAGTAGGAAAGACCGTCGCTACTGGAGATGTATTGTTCGCGAATGTGGTTCCACATTAGTCACTAAAAACAACATTGCCATCAATTTTGGTAAGGATCACAACCATGAAGCTGACCATACCGCTTTGGCTGCTGAAGCATTCGTATCTGCTGTCAAGACACGATGTAGAGATGAATTATGCCCAGTGCCTACAATATACGATGAAGAACTTGCTAAGCTCCGAGATGATGGTTTTGATGAAACTGTTGAGGAAATGATAAAGAAAATACCAACGTTCGATAGCTGCAGATCGTCTCTTTTTAGAAACCGATCAAAACTTGTTCCAAAGTTGCCTAGAACACAGGAAGAAATAAACTTAGACGAGACTTGGCAAAAAACTGCTGCCGGTGATGAATTTCTCTTGTGCGATGATACAGAGAACCAACTTAGGATTTTAATCTTCGCAACTGCAGAAAATTTGTGGCATTTATGTAATTCAGACTTTGTGTTTGCCGATGGAACCTTTTATTCTTGCCCGGGCTTATTTACGCAGCTGTACACACTTCATGGGCATGTCAATGGGCCCGTTTTCCCATTTATCTATGCTCTGTTACCGAATAAGTCTGAACCCACATACCGACGATTTTTTTCGCTATTGCATGGTGCTTTCGAACAGAGAAACTTGATATTTAGGCCGGAGAACATCTTAATGGACTTTGAAGTTGCGGCAAGAAATGGTTTAGAATCTTGTTTCCCAATGTTAAAAGTGAGAGGATGTTTCTTCCATTTTACTCAGTGTGTTTGGCGTAAAACACAAGAGTATGGCTTAGCTGTGCGGTATAGAGATGATGATGAACTGAAAAAATTAGTTCGTCGTGCTGCGGTTCTGCCTTTAGTGCCTCTTCAATGTGTATCTGACGTGTGGTTCTATGCTTTGGATGAAAATGAGGACATCACACCAGAAGTGACTAGATTCAAAGATTATATCACTTCAACATGGATAGAAGGCCAGCCTCTTCAGCTATGGAACCACTTCGACAGTGATGGGCCTCGAACAACAAACAACGTAGAGGGGTGGCACAGCAAAGTCAACAAGCTCTGCCGTTGAGCTCATCCCAACATCTTCGCCGTCTTGTCCTTAATTCGTGGGATTCAAAGTGCAAATGAAGCAAAACTTATTCAACTTTTAGCCGGAGGAAAAAAGCGACAAAAACGGAGGAAATACCGCAATTTGGACTCTCGATTACTTGAACTCAAAGGACGATATAATCGTAATGAAATTAGCGTGATCGAATATGCAGATGCAGCTTTGAATAGACTGTGACTGTCGGTGAAATTTCCACATGTCAAAATATAAATATGTTGTACGAAGGTGATGGGATGAACAATAATATAATATTTCTATCATATTTATTGTTTTATATAGTTTATATAACTCAAATTATTCTGATACTTATGCACTTCTAGAAACAGACTATAGTAGAAAGTCCTTTGTTCTACCCTGGTCAGTACTTATCCGTTAGTCTCACTTACACAACATAAAATTTCTTACCTGTGGCTAATTATTTTCCAAATGTTGTGTAAGTAAGACTACATGCAAAACGTCACCTTAGTTTACACTGATTCTGTTTCAATCGCTTTCGTTTTCGCTGTATCTTATCGGGTTCAACATGTACATTTGTATCCGCAGAATGCCGGCACATGTATGAACTTTCACTTTACATCAAATGAGACAAACCATAAATACATGTCGGGCTCGTTTGCCTTAATATTTGACGCGATTCATATACGTTTATGTACATTATAGCAGGCGTAGGACTAAAATCAAGTTAAAGCACAGTTATCTTAAAAATCTCTACTTCAATTAAAAGATTAGATAATTTTAAAAGGCTATTTGGAGACAATTGTGGAGAAAAATTATTCGATCTTCTTTCAATTTTGTTTTCGGGGGAAGTGGGGGGGGGGGGGGGGGGGCAGGAAAGGAAAACCTACTTATTGCATAGGTTCATAAACTCGTTTAACACACAACGGTGCTGTTTCCGGGTTTATAACACAGTTTCTAAAAAACAATAGGTACTTGTAGTACAGGATAATATCAATGTACATTATGAAGGGTCATATGAGGTCAGCGAGTACTGACATAGATATAGAATTTATTTTTATCACAAACGATTTTCAAGCCTATTATATGTATTCCTTTTTTATTTGTTGTTGTTATCGCTAAAAATTGAGATTTTAAGATTGAAATTTCAATTACCTATCATGTTACTGTGTTTATCTTCAGATCTCATTTCTTAAAATTCCTCAACGACATTTTCAGACGATGCAAAGAGGTTGAAAATCACTTCCTTATACAGAAACATGAAATGGAAAGTAACTAAAATATACGTTTATCATTAATTGTGTGATAAATAAATTCTTATACTCGTGCTTATGGCATATTGAATTTATGAAATTCGTTACCAGATTTAAATATTTTCCTTGCCAAGGCTCGGGAAATATTAAATCTGGCAGCTCCTTTCATAAATTTCAAAAATGTCATAAGTACTCATTGAAGCTCCTTTTTCTTGTTTCAGGAAAAAAGTTTTAAAATTTGAAAGGTTTAATTATATTTTTTTTTATTTCTGAAACAAGATACAGCCACAACTGGAGGGAGATGGGGATCAGAATTAAAAGGGGGGGGGGGGGGGTACTTTATAAATTATGTACAGTTGATATGGGCAGTTAGTAATTAACTTTTTAGTATCAAGAGATATACAGAGTCTTTATTTGATCGGGAAAAAACGTGACTGCTTTTATTTTTGAGATTTGCATACCAAGACGGTAAGAAACGCAAAGCTAGTAGTGATAGAAAGTTAGTTTAACAGTCAAATCACTTATTTGGAGCGAAGGGCAGTGTCACCTTCGTGCACATTAATTGCTAGAACCGGCCGAAGCTGAATGTAAATTTACATACATGAATTATGACGGACTGCTCCGAGATTCGTTGAAGGCGTTGGTCCAAATATCCAGCCCAGCTGAATCTCAGCCGAGATTACGCTTGCGTAATATTTTTTATAATAAGTTTTAATGATTTTGAAATACATATGCGTTAGTATGAGGATTATGAAGATTCTGGATCCTGAGCATGACTTCCTGTTCTCTCTGTAATTTCTACTTCCCTTGTTCATATTTTACAAAATGATGATTTCATATTATCATATGCAATATTTTCCGTTCCGTTTTCCGTTTCGCGTTTTAAGAACGCCTCATTCATGTAACGTCCGAGTTGAGCTTCCGGTCCCAGGGAGGCTTTCTATGGCTTATAATATAAATAGATTGTGTCCATTTTAATAATACTCTCTATTCCTGAACTTCTAGCACATGCTTGGTACAAAAGCTGCTTATGACTGCAGACTGTATCATGACTCTGGAACAAGGTTACTTTGCTCAAGGTCACTATTAGAAAATTCGGTATGGCACACGATTCACTCGATAATTCAATTATATTACCAGTTTATTCGTAACACAGGTTTTACTCATGAGCAGATAATAAAGCAGTTAACATTTGACAAGGGCATCCTATTACGCACACGTATTGATGCCCCGTGTACGTGCTCCATTGAAAGAAAAAAGGTCAAAAAGTCTGATGGTGCACGAATGTATGTCTCTTCTGTAGGCTCTGCACAAGTATATTACCTATCTTTTTACTGTTTTTAAATGCTTGTAAATTTCTAACACAGAAAACGGTACTTTTGATATTAACGATGCGCATAGTTTTCGTATAAAGTTCAAGTCAGGACACAAAATATACAATGTCTTGGAATTTCTCTGATACAATCGTGCATGTCCAATTGCCAAGAAACTTCATTCATAACCCTTTTGTCTGATATTCCAGCAAGATCAGTGACAAGCCCTACCGCTAAGAAAAATAAAAAGGAAAATTCTAGCTCCCAGAATAGAATAGCAGGATTCCGTGTATCGAATTCCTACCATTTCGACTCGACTTGTTATTCACGACACTTTCCTGACATTTCATCATTATTGTGGGCGTATGACTGGGACGAAAAGACAAGCCATTCAAGAACTTTATCATTACCCTCAAGGATGAAAGTGCAATGTTGTTACATGTGCTTGAGTATGTATATGGTGAAATAAGGAATTTAGTCGATCTTTGATGAATCGATTTAGTGGTTAATCATCATATTGACATTTTCATTTCCTCCTTTGGACAGGATATAAAGTTAGTAAGTTCTAAAGTTACAGAAAAAAATTGGGAGATAGGGGGGATCCCGGATTAAAAAATAAAGCTGTGCTAAAACCACTCAATATTTAGAGGACACGGTTACCGCTGTTCATACATTGTTATAATGCATCATATAATTTTCTTACTTAAGATATGAAACTGATAAATGTTACTGATTTACAAGTATACGCGTGAACAGCGATATCAAATCACTTTCAAGTTCTTTTCCTCGGAAATAGATTGGCAAGCAGAAAAAAATTTACGCGCGTAGTTTTAAATGCCGATACGGAAACAAATTAAAATAGTGTCCAAAAGCGCATTAACACGGTTTCACATTTTCAATAAACACCTCAGTCGCCCTAATATTTTCCTGTAACAAAAAGGCATAAAAAGAAATTACTTACACATCTATCAATTCGTCTTCGAAAATGCTTTAAAAATTAACCGAGATGTATCGAAGACTGAGAGTGAAGAAAACCAATTCATCGTGGAACTCGTGCATTGAAGATTTATAAACAGATGGTTTAATAGAGAATTCATAATTAAAAACTAAACTTGAGAAGATCTCGCTCGGTGGTTGGTCTCACGATCAAGGTTGAAATATACATCAAAGGCATTAACTTCAGTAAGAAATTTACACTCACCTCCCCTCATATATCAATTGGAGTTCAATTCATCTATTTGTTTTTAATTTTTTTGTTTTTAAACAGAATATTTGAATTATCTATGGACGATTATGATAATGATTTTTATCATGCCTAGTTAGTATGTTTTTTAAACATCTTTCTTTTATCCATTTTTGCTAATCTACAAAGTGCACTTTAGAATTCTGATATGCTCAGATAAATCAAATAGCATCCATCTTGTGTGTAACTACATGCCACATTTACATAATGATTTCTAAAATCCTATACGTGCACGGCATTTATCATTTCCATCAGAAATAGTCGTGTTACATGCACGCGTGTGTGTAGAACACTGAAATGAAAGTTAACGTCACATGCATGCACCAAGATGTATAGCAGTGCTGATTGTATTGCAAAATTTAAACTTGGCATAACCGTTACTGAAAACACACTGCCTTGGTGTTACAACACGTACAAATTGGTGATAATTAACGTTTGAGTGAATACAGAGAATGACTGTTAATACGAAACGGTAAAACGGAACGTCCCGGAAACTGCAATAGCAGCACTGCCCTTAGCAAACTTATTGGAGATACAAAAGCATTCTGATATAATGAATCGTTAGACAAGTCCTTCCCAAATCAATTTCATTCGACGTGTGAATCATTGAGAAAAACATATTTCATTACAAAATGTTTACGTGGAGGAGTGAGTAAGAGTGAGACTAGCGGTCGATACATGATTTTCACATTCGCTGAAACACTCCGTGACCTTCACAGGACACACAGTGACCTTCACAGATATACTGAAATAGATATTCTATTATTTCTTTTTTGTGTGGTTTTATTTCTCATTCAAGAATTTCTCACTCGTTTACAGAATTTACTACACGTAGCTTTAAGTAAAGTGCCACAAATTATGACCTTTTCATGCATTTTTTACAGCGACATTTGTGAGGAACTCCACAACCTACAAATACACACAGTACCATTTATTTACTGTTTGTAGAAATAGAAGCAGTGATGGATAAAATTATATCTGAATTTCAGATGTATTCGTTTTACATAGATGTTCATAAAAAAATCAATTCAGTACTTTCAGTTTGTTTAACAAGCAATGGTTCGTAAACCACTTAGAATACAAGATAACGTGTGAAATGATGCTACAAAAGAAGTACAACATATTAGATTTTATAAATGCATTTTATTATAAACGACTAAAATCGTAATATTTCTATCTTCCGATTTCTTGAAGTTAAGATAGCTTTGTGAAACGGCCTTGGAATATTCTTTAGACACTCTTATGATCTATCTTATGACAATCTTAAAGTGGTTCTGTCCAAACCAGTCTTGATCCTTAAGACTTTGAACATTGATAAATCCCACAACTTCTTTGGGAGAGTTTGGATGTAACAAAGTTGGGATCATGTGCCTAGGAGGAGTAAGCATCCCCTGTCGACTGGTCACACACACCGTGAACCCTATATCTTGATTAGGTAAACGGAGTAATCCGTAGTCAAAATCAGTGCGTAAAAAACGGCCTCAATTGATATGAAACACGACAGACAGCATTTGACCTAATGACAGGTTTTATTAGCAAACTATATCGTTATAATGACCATAAAATTTGCGAAATGCTAACATTAAACGAGACTGTTGGGACCTCTGTAACATCAACGTGTTTGTCAGTAGCCTGCCTCGATTTAAAAGCTGACGATGCGCAGGACAAACTCTCGCGTATCGGGTCATTTGAGAGATATAAACACCTGATGCAGGTGATAACTAAAGAAGTCATCAACCTCCATAGGCAGAATGGCCATGACTAGTAGGTTACATAAATGCTTACTGATTTTTAGTTACTCAAATGTCATGGCTTTTCTTTTAAAGTCCGAGGTTTTATTGATTAAGCTTTAGGATAATAATGCACGGCTAGTCCATGGATCTAATAATTAATTAGTCCATGAATCTATTGATTAAACATATGCAGAACAACCCCATGCGTATCGAATCAGTTGAGAGACATAAACATCTTATGCAGGTAGTAAGGAAATGTTGCTACATAAATATGGGAAGTTAAGGGCGGAGAAGCTGAAATCATCCCATTTGTTATGAAGCTGAGTTGTTAGTTTATCGTTAACATCTATATTCAATAAAATATCTCAGTAGCAAATAAATGTGGAAGACACCGTGGTGTCTTTTATTTCGAGTTCACTGGGAAATATAGATTTGACATATGAATAAAAATAATTATTGTTAGTAGAAGAAGCGTTGTCGATATATCTAAATGGCGAGATGAAGGCCACAGCAAGAGATTTGTTCCTCTCATACAGAAGGTTTTGAATAAATTCTGCCTCATAAGAATATAAAAACAGGTCAACTAACAAAGGAACACAATTCGTGCCCATCGGAATTCCACCACACGTTTGTAAGACCTGATCACCAAACATTCAAAAATATTGTCTATAAAGAACTCCAGCACCTTTTTTATATCAAGTTCAAAGTAATCAGAATGATATTTAACAAAGTAATTTTTTGAATGACTGATCACGTGATATGAATATTTCCCATTTTTGTTGAAGAAGCAACTGCGTATGATGTCGCTGCGTTTTATTTATATCTCCTTATTCGAACCTCATATTACAATATACAAAGTTCAAAAATGTTTAAAATATTATATATACAGGTATACTCAAACGATGTATTCCTACATGTAATTGTTCCATTAATATAATATACATGAATATTTATAAAGAACATTTACAATTTATAATTGTTTTCATGGCCGAAAGACCCGTTAATTTTCCATTTAATGCTTGGAGCTTAGCGAACAAAAGACACGATCTACAATGTATGTTTAACGTTTTGAGATTGACATTGCTGGAAATTGAACCCAGGGCCTCCCGAACACAAAGCGGGCACTTTAGCCTCTGTGATTTTATATTGTTAATAAGGTATAGTAGTAAAATGTGTTAAAGAATTAAGTTGGGTTCTCCCTTACTTTTCCTTACAATAAATGTACTCTGAAAATTCCTCCTTCAAGTTGTGTTTATCTCTGCCGTACGCAAATTTGTCTGCTTTTCTATTTACACGTATATAAATCAATGACCACAAAGAAATGAAGTGAAAGATGTGTTAAATCGATCACCTGGTATAAAGTTACCTTAAAACACAGCAGTTTGTAATGTTCTACAGAATCAGTGATGATAAGAAATGAAGTTACAAATGATGAACATCATTCAACCGTTTTTCACAACATTTCCCACGAGTCCGACCACCGCATACTTCGGATATTTTCCCGACTCTTGCGAGAGAGGATAATTGCAGGCAGCCTCTCGAGCACGTTTCGGGCACAGGTACGACCATGGAGGTAAAAAAAGAAGAAGATATAATGTAAACTCAAAGCTTTCATTTAAGTAAAAAGTCAGTCAAACCATTAAAAAACTAGCAAATTTACTACACGGTGATTGGCACGAGTCTGGAATAAACACTAGATTATAGCTTCCCTACATCGATGATTGATCGTAATTAATTTAAACGTTTCTTATTTGCAACTATCAAAATCTGAACCTCTTTTTTCTTGCCATCTGTTCAATGCAAAAGAACACCCTTTCTTGAAATAAAATTGAAACATATGGAGGAATGGTCGCAATAAAACGGTAGTTGCTTACAAACATTCTTTGAACAGAAGAAAAAACCGTGCGTAACATTAGAATGTTTGAAAAATGTATGTATTACCTTTTCTGCAAAACTGTAGTAAGTAATTGTTTTCTTCTGTTTTATTTCTTCTAAGTAATTTAAAGTTCAGAAGATGAAATGGGTTATTTTTCAATCGAATAACCTGACTTACATGCAACAATGTGTATGAGAGAGAGAGAGAGAGAGAGAGAGAGAGAGAGAGAGAGAGAGAGATTGATGGTATTTGTTTAACGTCCCTCTCGAGAATTGTCACATCCCCATAAGAGAGAGAGAGAGAGTGTAAGAGAGTTTTAGAGGGAGGAAGGAGAGAGAGAGTAAATAATTTGGAATATATTATGTATACATTAGAAGAAAAAGTAGAAATTAGTATACATGTAAATTTGGAATTTAGTTGCAGTTTGTAAACTTTAATAATGTTCACATGGTAAATATATTAGAATCCAACATTAAATCCGACAGTTTTTTTATTATGTACACATGTATTTTTAAAGAAATAAATTTCCCTTTTGAAAATACCCGAATCTATGAACCACGAGGCTTCATGCAAATGTACCCCCAGCGCTTGATGAAAAGTCTGCCGGCGTGAAGCTTTGCGATGCATACTATTATGTATTTTCAAATTTGAATTCATTTTTTTTTTGCACATATTTAGCATACACCTAATACATTTACCATCTACGCTGCTTTTTAAAAATTAAAAAAAATAAATTTTTTAAATTAAAAATTTTGGTCCCAAGCCCACCTTTCCAAGCAGTATCAAATGTTGCTTAAAATTTAAAGATGCGCAGAATATTTGTTGTTGTTATGTTGAGCATATTTACTCACAAAGTCTTAAACGGTCACATAAAATACAGGTGAACAGTTTTCCGATACAACTGAGCAGTGTTATTGGCTAATGATTTTCAGACAGAGAAGGATCAGTCTTGTTTTTATGGATTGGTTTCACAATTCATATCTGCCACTCTTCTGGTACAACACCGGAGTCGAAAATTACATTAAAGGGTCATGGACACGATTTGAGCTGAAAATTGTCAAATTTTATTTTTCAATTTTCAGGAGTCTACAATGCTTATCTAAGGTATTTCTAATGATCAACCAATAGAATATCATATGTTAAGTTACAAGTGAGATACAGCATTCACAATTCGTTATGTAAACAAGGTTTGTGCCATGTTTACATTTACATATAGATTGCTTAATAAAATATATTATGTTTAAAACAAAATGAGATGTTACAAAGACTAGAAACTGTTAAACTGTGTTCAGAATGAACATGTATATATAAAAAAATTTGCTTTGAACAAAACTTGTACTAGTATATTTAACCTGTGTAAAAACATGTCACAAGCTTTGTTTACATAACAAAAAATTGTGAGCTTTGTATCTTTCATGTAACTCGACAACTAGCAATCAGATTTTTGCCGACTAATAGAAATATCTTAGTTAAGAATTTTAAACATTAAATATGGAAAAATAAAATTTGAAAATTTTCTGCTCGAATTGGGTCGAGGACCTTTTAAAGAAATTAACAAATAATGGCAAAAATATTGTAAAAGTGGGACATTTATATTTGTTGATAATTTGGTCGTTGCAGGTACCAGGGGCTTTGCTATTTTTAACTAGTCTTGCCTTCTCGTAGCCTTTCGAGTACAAAATCACCTGACCGTGACAGCTCATCAATCTGTCGTTGTTATGTAGAAAGTTATGGTAAACGTTATTCCTAGCATTGAATATTTTGTTAATGCATGAGAAAATTTGTCCAATTTACTGTCAAATTTGAACTGTAAATAGGGTTGACCTGTCTGGAGTCTACTGGTTTTGTGCTCAGCTCTCTTGCTCCGTCCGAACTGGTCGATATACCATGCATCAGCCATTTTAGTCATCTTGGGTGGTGCCTTGAGTGTTTGGAAGTCTTTGTGTCTCCTTTTCCCATATTTTCAAACGCGACACGACACACACGGAGCAAGCGTATGGGAACCACTATCATTAAATGTTATAAACGTGCAAATCATAAACATCTTAGAAATTATAACTCAAATCGAGACACTTTATTTTTATATTAGTGTCTGCCCGCGAATTCGATGACCGTAGCCGAGAAAACACTTGTCACAAAGCAAGGAACTGTCTCGGCAAGCCTCGAATTTCCCACAGAGAAAACTATTAAAATGCAAGACTTTCAATCAATGTACCATTGCACATGTATTTATCAAACACACAAATGTGTACCACCCGTCATTGGGCCAATTGCCGTCTGTCGTGTTTCACACCAATTGCTAGACTGTTCTTTAGACACTGATTTTGACAACGAATTACTCCGTTTACCTGATTAAGATATGGGGCTTACGGCGGGTGTGAGCGGTCGACAGAGAATGCTTACTCCTCCTAGGCATCTGATCCCACCTTTGGTATGCTCATGGGTCCATTTTTGACCTGCCATTATCTTTATTCTTTATAGGTATTATAAAATTGATCACTGTTCGTTGTATCAACCTTTTCTTTTTTTAAATACCGACTAAATAGTGTTCCGGCACATTTTGCATCTTATTGATTAGACTGATTGATTGATTATTATATTGTTTTACGTCCCGCTCGAGAATTTTTTCACTCATATGGAGACGTCAACATTGCCGGTGAAGGACTGCAAAATTTAGGCTTATGCTCGGCGCTTATGGCTTTGAGCAGAGAGGGATCTTTAACGTGCCACACCTGCTCTGATACGGGGCCTCGGTTTTTGCGGTCTCATCCGAAGGACCGCACCGTTTAGTCGCCTCTTACGACAAGCTAGGTGTGATGAGGATCTATTCTAACAACCCGGATCCTCACGGGGTTATTGATTAGATACGTCATAGTAAAAAGTAAAAGGTAGAAGAAAACATTCATTATCGACTGGGTTCTCTGGAAAATGTGTTTCGTCCGACATTATAATCAAACTATTATCTTCCGCCTAGCGGCCTCAAATAACTGTTTATTCAAGTCCAACAAAACCTACGCTGCTCTTGAACCTTAGCAGTAAATGTATAGTATTTACCGACCAATCGAATGACTTACCGACTTAGTACAGGTGCAAAGCTATATGTCCCCATTCGTCGAAGGGAAGCATGCCAATATAGGATTCTTTACTTTATCATATACTACCATCGGAGAACAAATTGCCAATACAAGAAAAAGATCGGGTTTTTTTCAAAGGAACTAAATGGAAGGATCGCGTGAAATAGATAAAATTTCACGTGGTCTGTCAGGGAACGAATCATCGAGGGATAAGTTTGTTCCATGGATTCTGGAAGTCTCGAATTACCCTTTAGTCTTTGTGACTTCCGTGCTGTTATTATTTAGCTTGAAGATTTCATAGTGACATGGACTATATTACCAGTATTTTCAATTGTAATTGTTTATGTTGGATTGCTGAATAGATTTATGCAGCGACTTTGGCTGACTGTGCTTATTAAAGAACGGAGGAACGGGGGGGGGGGGTGCTCCTCTCTCTCTCTCTCTCTCTCTCTCTCTCTCTCTCTCTCTCTCTCTCTCTCTCTCCACATAGTTTGAGTTTGCAAGGTTATGATAGGGAATTTGACGGGTGAAGTTATCATGAGTGTAATGGAAAAAAATCAGTGCTTCGGGGAGTAGGGTTGGTTCACAACTGGGGATCAAATTTTACGTGCCGGTATTAAGGAAAGATCTTTAAAAATCTCAGGAACAACAGGATTATGATTAGTCATATCAATACCCGTAAGAAGGGTTCCCTGGGACATATCGAACCGTAAAGCACAATGAGTACATTGTAGAAGGTCGGATCTCAATTTCCATTTTCATGAAATGGAGTAGAACTTTTCATAACATTTACAAGAAATGTTGTGGAACCTATGGGCCTCTTAAACCTGATCCAAGGTACACGTGACCGTACTGTCAGGCTGATCCATTTTTATCACTCAGGCCTTATATTCATCCTTTTGTAAGGGCGAGGACTGGTTCTCCTACTGAGGTAGAAGTCTTTCTTTCCATGCTTGGCGGTCCTGTGGATTGATACCATCCAAGCCTGTACGACTCTAGGTCTCTAAGTTATCCCACGACAGCTTTACTCTGCCTGGAGCTCGGTATCCAGTGACATTCAGTGAGTGGACTCGTGATATCCACCCTGTACTATGCTCAGCATGACCTAGTCATGATGATGATGATAATGATGATGATGATGATAGTTATTTGTAAAATAATAAATGCTTTTATTACGCCTTGTATCAGATCAAACAAGAGGTGAAATATCGAATAGGAGTCATTGATCTGTGTCCCTCATGAGCTAGATACAAAATTTACAGCCATTCACCAATACAAGACATGTATTTCTTTTATTATAAAGTCAAAGTATCTCATTTGTTTCACGTTAATGGTTTATTCATTTCCTCATTGTAAGTCAGTGTAAATAAGAATCGTGCACTTTGTCAAAGTTTATTCAAACGGATCGATTTATGCCAGAGAAATGGTTCAAATTATGAATAATCCAGTTCATGGTCTTTAACAGTAAATCAGAGACGAATTATTATAAATATTGATGAGTAGTTAATACAAAACATCCAAAGCGATTTTCCATATAATACCTGGTCCGCCATCTTTATTGCAGCTAGAGTGCTACAAAGATATACTGCACACTGCATGAATATTATGCAGTCATACCCTATGTGTTTAGATCTCTTCATTATGTACGTACAAGGATCATGTTGTATAATGAAAATGCCATTTCAACATGCGATATTATATTTATACAATGTTATAACACATATGATCTGTATATGATTGATTATATATTGTTAAACGTACCTCTCGAGAATTTTTTACTTATATGGAGACGTCACCATTGCCTGTGAATTGCAAAATTTAAGCCTCTGCTCGGCGCTCCCACCACCCATTTAATCTCTTCTTACGACAAGCTGAAGATCCATTCTAACCTGGATCACCACGTGGTATCTGTATATGAGATAGGGTGATCATTGTGAGGCGAAACATTTCGAAAGTATGGGGTGTATATAACTAACAGTAAACAATCTCATGCTACAATACACGTGTGATTTAAAGAGATGACGTAAACGTTTAAGATTAAAAATGTCCTGGCAAAATATTACGCGAAAGTATATGTGTTTTTAAATCACACGACCATTATATATTTGTTCCTTACTAAACCGAAATAAGATGTTTCTTCCTGGAAGATCATTTTCATAACTCAATGGAGGAGATGTTAATATTGAAGAATTAATAAATACACAAGAAAAAAGTGCTTGAACATTACCATAGTGTGTTAAATATGCAAATCTAGATAGGGAAATAATTGATATTTAGAACTTCATCCAGTCATGGAACATTATCCACTGTTTCAGCCAATAAAATTTAAAATAGTTGCCAGGAAAAATGATGCCGAAACAATTTTCTTTTTACCGCAGAAATTAGATAAAATAGTGCATAACAAATATTGTAATGGATAATAAATATGTAAAGAAATGTTTTGTAAAAAGGGTTTGTATTTACTAATATGAAATTAAAAATATACGAATGTATTTCTCCTGCTATATATATATATATATATATATATATATATATATATATATACATTACTTATATACATAAATATTTCACAGAATACTTTACTGCATGCTCCGAATTTTATTCCTAGTGTAGATAAAATATTAAAAAAAAAACTTTCTAATTAATCAAATTGTGAATGGTATTGGAGAAAGAACACACGAACATGCTCTCCTGCCCTGCACACTCGAGCTCAACATTTGCTGAAATCAAACCTGAGTAAGCACACGTCATGCAATACCACTGCAGTGGCCAGATCAATATGTAGGGTAAAGGGAAAACATTCAAACTTCAAAAAATACTCTATTCTTCGTTCCGCCCAATCACTTCTTTATAGTATGACTATTATTAAGTTATGCTATTTTAGAATCCTGCCATTGTTACTTTGGATTGATTGATTGATTAGTTGGGGGGGGGGGGGGGGGTTACGCCATTTTGGCAATTATTTCAACCATTATTAACATACCCAGTATATATATATATTTTTTTTCAAAATCATAAATCACGAAATTCAAATGGCCTTTCACATAAAACATAAAAAGTACCGATACATCGTTTGTTAAATAAATCGTATACATATTCTTTTATAGTGATACATGCAGCTGTAACTACAGAGTGGCAGTAAGCAATGGTGACCGTTATATAACAGCAGTACACGCTAAACATTTGGCTAATCTATTCATCTCTGTCGAAAACAATGTCTCGTTTTCTTGCTTTCTGATGGTGAACATGTCGGATGACGATCCAGATAACGCATCTCTACGGTGTCTGACAGGGCTGTTCAGGTACAGTTTTTGCACTTTAAAGTCTCGTTTAAAGTGCAACGACAAGAAAAGAAACTGTGCATAACAATCAGCTACTGATAGGAGAAGAATTATTTGTGTTCTAGAAAATGACACCCAAAGCTATAAGATAGTCATTGTAAGTGATACAAGAATTGGAAAGCCTTGTCATGGCTACTTTTACAAGAAAAAAACCCTGTTGGTATATACCAAATAGTCATCTATACAGTGTACGGGAAAAATATAATGAGTGTGTCATTTTTGCTGATAAATTCTGACAATTGCTGTTATAGTGTTGTTAGTACTGAGCAAGTTGTGACAATTACTGTTATTGTGTTGTTAGTACTGAGCAAGTTGTGACAATTACTGTTATTGTGTTGTTAGTACTGAGCAAGTTGTGACAATTACTGTTATTGTGTTGTTAGTACTGAGCAAGTTGTGACAATTACTGTTATTGTGTTGTTAGTACTGAGCAAGTTCTGACAATTACTGTTATTGTGTTGTTATATTGAATGGGTTCTGAGAATTCATGATATTTTTATTGTTGGTATTGATAATTTATGTTGGTACCGAGAATTGCTTATATTCTGATATTTACTGATAAGTGTCGAGGAAAATAATGTCAATACCGAGAAATGTCATGGCTATTTATAAACATGATGAAGGTGGTGTTTAAAATATGTCTTTCCAAAATATTTTTTATGATGGGCATATTGATTTTCCGGTTATTGAGACAATTACAACAACACAAAATACTAAATATATACATGAAAGAACCCAAATTGGGGATATTTTCATTTTATTTTAATTTTCGAAAATCATGTATGCTGATTAGCCATGTTTCATTACAATTCAATACTGTTTTATCGGAAACTGTTCATCGGAATTGTCTGGATAATATAATGACGTATGTGTAACTTGTATGTGGCATGCAAATTCCAAGTGCCTTTTGACACCATACCGAGGGTCCGCTAATCCGTATATTTGAAATTAAGTGTTTGACTTCTAGCGAAAGGTGAAAATAAACGAACAGTGATCAATCTCACGATTCCTGTAAGGAATACAAAATAAACAGTTGGAGACATACGGCCCACTGGACGTACCAGAGGTGGGATCAGGTACCTTGGAGGAGTAAGCATCCCCCGTCGATATATCGCCCCCACCGTGAGCCCTATATCTTGATCAGATAAACGGAGCAATCCGCAGTAAATCTCAGTGTGTAAAAAAAAAAACCGGTTTACCAGTTGGTATGAAACACATCAGATAGCATTTGACCTGATAACAGGTTGTATTGGCAAACTAGATCGTTATAACGACCATAAAATTTACGAAATGCTGACTGTGGAATGGGAAACTGCCGAAACCAACTTGTTTATCAGTAGCCTGCCTCGATTTAAAAAACTGAACATACACAGAACAATCTCTTGCGTGTCGAATCGGTTGACAGAAATAAACAACATATGCAGATGATAATGGAATATTGCTACATAAATATGGGACGTTGACGATGAAGAAGCTGAAGTAATCCAGTTTGTCAGAAAATTTAGTTTTTAGTTTGCTATTAACATCTATGTTCAATAAAATATCAAAGCATTTAGCAGATTTTGAAGACTCTGTAGTGTCTTTTATTTCGAGTTCATTGCAATATATCGAATCGACATATGAATGAAAATGATTACTGTTACTAAATAAAACGTTGTTGATACATCTAAAGTCAAGTTGAAGGCCACAGCAAGCAATTCATTCTTCTTGTATATAAGATTTTGAATAAATACTGCCTTTTAGAAAATATAAGAATAAGCCAGCTAATAAAGGAGCACAATTCGTGCTCATGGGGATTTGCAACAGACTGTTGGAAGACCTGCTCATCAAAAACGACAAAGATGTTGTCAATGAGGAATTCCATGATTTTTTTAATATCAACTTCAGAGTATATGTGCGTAGAATCAGAGTGGTGTTTAACAAGGTAATTTTTTGAGTGACTGATCACTGCATAATCTGTAGATATGAAAATGTCTTTTTTTTCTATTTCGCTGCACAAGCAACTGTTTATGATGTCAAAAAGCCTAGTCTTTAATTTCTTTAATTGATCGTGAGGAATGGTCGTGTACAGTGTTGAAAAGACGTACGTTTAAATGTTGTTGATTTGGAAAAAAAGATTTGTGATTTCAAATTTAACTAAAAGTTCTTTTTCAGAATCAAAATTTGATTTACACAGTTCATTCCTATGTTTTAGCGTAATAGTTTGAAGTTTCTCCTTTATAGCAGTTGATATTTTCGTGAGGAGCAAAGGAGTAAATTGGATCAGTGCGATGTGCACTTGCAGACATAACAAAAAGGTCTTTAAGAATATAACGTTGTTCTCGATAGCAACTACTGTTTATCTTAGCTTAATAAGACATTTACAGCCATACTAGACAATTTCATTGCTCACCTTTTTAGCATAGGGTATTCTCCAAATAGTATTTCTACCCACATATCAGCTATGAGGTATGTACATAAAATTATAGGTTTACTGGATCCATCAGACTCATTTTTGGTTCGAAAGATAGTGGAAGGATGCCACTAGTCTGTTCTTAATAAAACCACATAATTACCGATAACTGGTCCCATTCTTCAAAAGGTAATTAAGGGTTCACAATTTTCATTTCACAATGAAAAGGCCAAGATAACTAACAGTATTCAATTTTGTGATTCCTATAGAAAATACAAATCAGAGTGATGGGCAAACACGGACTCCCGGTCACACCAGAGTTGGTATGAGGTGCCTAGGAGGAGCAAGTATTCCCTGTCAACCGGTCACACCCGCCGTGAACCCTACATTCCGATCAGGTAAACGGAGCAATCCGTGGTCAGAACCAGTGTGTCAAGAACGGTATAACAATTGGTATGAAACACATCAGTCAGCATTTGACTTAATCGTAAGTTGTACTGGCAAACTAGATCGTTATAACGACCATAAAATTTTCGAAATGCTGACTTTAGACGAAAATGTACACATCCCTGTAACATCAACTTCTTTGCCAGTAGCCCGCCTCGATTTAAAACTGATCATATGTAGAACAAGCTCTTGCGTATCGAATTAGTTGAGAGATATAAACACCACATGCAGGTGATGATGGAATATTGTCACATAAATAAGGTACGTTGACGATGGAGAAATTGAAATCATCCCGTTTGTCATAAAATCGAGTTGTTTGTTTGCCATATAATTCTCTCTAAGGCGATTTTCCTCCTGGATTTCAATATATTGTTACGCTTGGATGAACTAGTAATAAAATCAAAATCTTTAGAAAGCAAAGTTATTCAAAGGGATGATATATCATTTAAATTTGATCAAAATCCATCTTCTACAATTATTGTAGTGTTACAGATTTTCAAAATTAAGAAGTCAAAAGACCTGTTTCACCTCAAAGCATGAAAGAATAGTGGCATATGCCCTGCTCAAACCTTAAATAAATATGTACAAACGTTTGAACATCTCTCGTCCAGAAAAGTGAATCTGTTTCCTATGCGTTTGTATCAGAACACCTGCACAACACAATTCTGTTCGTTGGTTTAATTCCAAATTTGTATAAAGGACATAGCTTTAGAATTGGGGCTGCAACACTTGCAGCACAACAAGACTGAGTCTTAGTCGGAGTAGACTCTAGTGTTTGGTATTTCTCTTGGTTCTTTCAGGTCTTCCAAGTTTGTTTTTATTTCGGATTTCCAACGTTTTGACTTGAACATCACTGAAAGACATTATTTGTCGAAATGCGCATCTGCTGCATTGAAATCGGTACCGTTTATGTTTGATATTCAAACGATGGGTAGATGGAACTCGGATGCTGTACCTAGATATATCCGATTACAAAGCTTTACTATACAAGATTTGTTTTGAATAATGTTCTTAGTTACTTTTCACACAGGTCAGAACTACTGTGTGTAAGCTAAACTCTCCTTTAAGAAAGTATTCTACCATTATTATTGCTAGAGGTACCTAAATTAATGAGGTTGTTACTATGTAGGTCAGAAGTAATTACTATGTGTACAACCCTCTGTCATTCATATACATGTATGCATACGTGTAGAAGTGGCAGCATGCACAGGTCAGCAGTCACCTGCTGCGCATCATTATCAACATACATGTACTTATTATTTACATTGTTTCTATAGCATAGTGCCCACTGGTTCTCACGCATTGAAAATATTGAATTCTTTATGCTGTTACATATGTCATCCGTTAAATTATTAGCTGTATCCAGGCTACATCACATTGAAAATAAGATTATTAGTGCATGTATAAGGTTTCCCTGCACTGTATGTGTGGTATGCAAAGAGCAGCAAGGGATAGCCCTAGTGGATTTCTTTATGTTGTTGACTGCCTCATCTTTGTTGGTGTTGCTTGGCATTCAGTTCCTCTGTAGCTGTCTGCTTTTGGTGGCAGATTCTTTTTTATTTCTACACCCTATTGTTTTTGGTGTAAAACGATAAGATTGTAATATTATTTTATCCAACAACTGTTAAACATAGTTTTATTAACTGTGTCAGGGGAGATCTCTCATTTGTGAGAGTGATGTATCTCTGACAACTAATATTATATAAAACGTATTGAGATATTTACAACTATACCAAATACTGATATGTTCATAATTACTTCCGCCCCGTGGGGATCCGGGTTGTTAGAATAGATCCTCAGTACCCTTTGCTTGGCGACTAAATGGGACGGTCCTTAGGATGAGACCGCAAAAACCGAGGTCCCGTGTCCCAGTAGGTGTGGCACATAAAAGATCCCTCCCTGCTCAAAGGCCATAAACGCCGAGCATAGGCCTAAATTTGCAGCCCTTCACCGGCAATATTGACGTCTCCATATGAGTGAAAGATTCGCAAGCGGGACGTTAAACAATATTTATTCAATCAATCAATCATAATTACTTCAAACGTGTCTTAAAAGTTCTCTCTTAAATGGAAGTATGATTGATTAATTGATTGGGGTTTAACGCCGTGTTGGCAATATTTCAGCCATTTTACGGCGAAGTATAATTAAACGTCAGTATTTCTTTTAAATTCTTCTGTAACAAGATATTTAATAATAAGTAATAAGATTGTTTTGGTTTTTTAATCAAATGTTTTAACCTAAACTTAGTTACTGTGAGATAGTTTTTGAACATTTTTTTTTATTAAAGAATAAAATCATTCTATAAACTATTATATAGTGATATTTTGTTCTGTATGAATCTTTTTGACAGACATATTTTTTATTGACGAACAAGATAAGGTTAACATAAAATTTGACCACTTACTTCATTCAAAATATGACTATAGTATGAAAACTTTATTACAACAGAAAAACAAAAGTGAAGTGATACTTGTCTAAAATTTAAATATGATGTTTGGCAATAATACACACTGAACTAGCTACAAACTATCGCTTTTAACCATTTTCCGAATGCCTTCTTTCTCATCGCTCTTTATCTTGAATTTCGGACACTTTTCAGTATAGGAGACATTGAGCGGAGCCTAGAACCACAGTGACATTCACATATAACGTGTACTTAACTCCTATGCATTAAATATGTAAATATGGTGGTGGTTCTCGATTCCGCTCTATATTTTCTAAGTAACTAGTTTCTAAAATGTAGATCAAAAGGAGGCTATGAAGGAAATACGAAATATTTGTTGAATTTGTAACTGTGTTATAATCCTAATATCTGTAAGATAAAAATCAATGTGCATTTCAAAACGAGTGTAAATTCTACTATATCAATTGCACATTGTCATTCTGTTGAAAGATCGTGTTTAAAAGGGGGCTATGTATACTTATTAACATATCTTCTTTCTGGTAAGATTGTTGAGTACAAATCTTTCCTTTAGTCCGTGGTACTGTTTCACACTTCATTTCATCTTTGCAATATATATGATCATAGATATTGCTTATTGAGGTGTTTTATTACTTCTAAGAGCCTTTCCTTTAAAATAGACCAATTGGAAGAAAATGGTATAATTATTAGTAAGGCTAGCATTTACTCCCACATTTCCCACAGAAACTATTAATTGGAGTTATTTCAAAGCATGTTCAATTGTGTTTAAGGATTGAGAACATTCTCTGCAAAACGCAGACTAAAATAGACCTTTGGCCGTGATGAATTATGATGTGGTTTCATAGAATTCCTCAACAGCATGACAATGGAAGTGTAGGAGTCAAATTTATATAATCAGTGAATTCAGCTTCCTCTGAATGACGTCATGTGAATCATCGAATGCTATCAACTAACTACTTTATCGTTGAAATGTAATCGGTGCATCTCTTTCATTCATTATTGTAGAGCTTACCGTTTCGATCAATATCACATTCTATATTAAAAGTACATACTCATTTCAGAAAACTGAAATGCATGATATGGGGCTGGCCAAAGAACATGACAACCGATTAAAATCTTCTGATGTATTCTAAGCTTTCATTTTTAAGCTAGAAAACGTTTTGTCTCTAACTTAATTAAAACAACTGAGAGTGGATTTTATTTGGGTCATGGGCTCTTAGGCTATCAGTTCTTATAGGGTTTTCTAAACAGTCACCGACAACACAAGCAATATTCAGTTTTCCACCAATTACATACAAACTGTCGTTACGTCAAATGCTGTCTGGCGTATTTCATACCAATTGCTAGGCCGTTCCTTACATATTGATTTTGACTTCGGAGTACTCCGTTTACGTAATTAAGATATAGGGCTCACGGCGTGCGGGTGTGACCGGTCAACAAGAGATACTTACTCCTCCTAAGCACCTGATAACACCACTGTTGTTTCTGCCCTAATCTTGATTTCTTCATCAGATTCATGAGATTGATCTCTATTCATTATCTTTACTTCTTTTCATGTAGCCTATATATATATCGTTGGCCACAAAATCGTTCTCTATTTGTAAATAAAATACCTGAAGGGATCCTATATACTTAAGAATATAATTTACAAGTATGGATAACCTGTATCAACAAGTTGCACATTAGAGGTTTTGACATCATAGACAGTTGCTTTTTCAGCAAAAATGGTAAAAGGAAATCTAGTGATCAGTCACTCAAAAAGGTATTTTGCTAAATACCACTCTGACTCCACGCACAAGTACTCTAAAGTTGATATTAAAAGATGCAAGAGTTCGTCATTGACAATATCTTCGTAGTCTTTGGTGATATGGTTTTCCAACAGTCTGTTCAAATTCCCATAAATGTGCTCCGTTATTACTTGACCTGCTTTTATATTTTTATGAAGTAAAATTAATTCAAAAGCTTCTATATGAGAAGAAAAAATATCTTGCTGTGACCTTCAATTCCAAATTAAAATATTTCAACGACATTCCATCTATTAACAATGCTCATTATCATTCATATATCCCAGTGATCCCCACTAGTCATCCATGCTTCGAAGTTAGATATTTTATTGAAAAATAAATGCTGACGGGTAACTAACAAGTCAACTTTATGACAAATGGAATGATTTCAATTTCTCCATTGTTAACTTCCCTTATTTATGTAGCAATATTTCATTATCAAATGCAGATGATGTTTATATTTCTGAATTAATTCGATACGTAAGAGCTTGTTCTGCGTATGATAAGTTTTTACATCGCGACAGTGTACTGAAAAACAAGTTAATGTTACAGGGGTTTGTACAGTCTCATGTAAAGTCAACATGTCGCAAATTCTGTAGTCGTTATAACAACCTAATTTGCCACCACATTTTTCCATTAAGTTAAATTCTGTTTGACGTGTTCCATACCAATTGTTAGGCCGTTCTTGGCACACTGATTCTGACTACGGATTACTCAGTTTACCTGATCAAGATATAGAGCTCACGTCGGGAGTGACCTGTCGAAAGGGAATGCTAACGCCTCCTAGAAACCTGATCTTACCTCCGGTATCTCTCTGATTTGTATTTTTTATAGGAATTGCGAGATTGATTTCTGTATGTTATCTTAGCCTTTTCATTCAATCTTTGTTAGAATATAAAAAGTTAGTCTTGTAATTTGTAATGGAAAAACAAGTCCTTTAAATATAGCTGTCTTATGAAAATCATAATTTTGGAAAATATTCCAAAATATTTAGTAGCATTCGTTCAAAATAATGAAAATAATTATTTACTTTCTGAAAATATCTTCAAAAGGAACACATATTTCTACCTGCAGATATATGCATAATAATAATAATATACAATGTATATTACTCATTTTATAAAACACAATGTAATATTATTCCTACTGTGTTCTAATTTAATTGATTCATAGGGCAAGTCGTTTCATACTTGCATAAACTAACTTCGTAGTATTTCAGGACATCTCATTATTATAACCGATAGAGAGGACTATTTTCAATACATATGAACAAACAAAAAAATATATAAAATATAGTTGAATAATACAGGAGTAATACGTACACTTGAAATAAGAAGTCTTTAATCTTTTCATTTTCTTAAGTTTTATGAAATAAACGTGCATTTAAATGCAATTAACTTTCATGACACAATAATTATTATTCAAACTGATAAATAAATAACAATGACTACGTCTTACTGAATAGCGACTTGTTTAGAAGTAAAATGATAAGATGAAAAAAGAAATAGACTGGGGGGTTACAAAACCTTATTGAATCTGATGAAACTCAATTTAAGGAACTTTCAGTATCTGAGATAGAAATGCGTGTTTCTACTTCCAATAAGGCTGAGCACAAATTGAAATGACGTATGCTTTCATTGAAGGAAAATCTTGCAACATCCCAACTTAATTTAGGCAAGAGATTTGAATGTGTATCAGACAAGGAACTACTAGAAAACATTGCAGATTACATGTAAATAAGTGTTATACATATTCAAATACAGCATAAAACGGAAGTAAAATGTTACAGTACAAAACAACACAAGAGCTCTGACTTTCATCTCAGATATTTTTGGTCAAGAATGCTTTACTAAGAAGAATAACAAGTATCCACATAGGCAATATTATGTCCGTGCGTACATATCTAATTCTAATTTAAATTATGTTGGAAAAAACAACTGAAATAATCCCAGTCTTATTCACCTTGGTACATACAACTTGTACACGAAGAGTCATCTATCAATGAAAAAACCACATATATGATAAAGGTGAACATAACGAATAGTAGTTGACCTTATTAATCTTATAAAGAATACAAACTGAGTGCATGGCAAACACAGATCCATGGAAACACCAGAGGTGGGATTAGGTGCCTAGGAAGAGGAAGCATCCCCTGTTGACCCATCACATCTACCGTGGGCCCTATATATTGATCAAATAAATGGAGTAATTCGTTACCAAAATCAGTATGAAGAGAACGGTCTAACATTTGGCATGAAACACGTGTCATTCATGAATACAATTTGTCGTAGTCGTGTTCGTGTTTATTATGGAGACAGGTCTGCACATCCGCACTGCAACTGATGTTGGTTTTCATACAGGATTTGTGTTGTGAGTTGGTTAAACATCCATGGGTGAGAGTATTTCCAAACACAGTTTTTTCATATATATAACTGGAATCGTTATAACCACCCTTCATTTACCCAAAGCCAGAGAAATTGATATGATCATAATTCATAGTCCGTTATATGTAGATTTCTATGTATATCAAAAAATATTTGAACGAAAGTTACCATAATTTGCTATGTAGGAATTAGAACCCTATTGTGATCCCACCGTGATCTTGGGGTGGTGTATATCTACAGAAAATAAGTATCAAAACATAAATATAGATGTTAATTCTTTGTTTGTATGTTGTTTGACGTCATATCTGGGAATTTTCACTGATGTAGAAGTGCCACAAACCACACATTTTGAACTATGAATGGCGCTTACGACCATAACAATGAGTTTTTTGTTGTGCCAACACCTACCGTTGCACCGAACCTTGTAAGATCATATCCGAATTGCCCTTCCATCTTTCATGCCGGGCGTTGGCAAAGAAGCAGATAATTAATTGACATGGCGCTAAGACCAGGAATCACACCAAGGCCTGCTGGTAGCGAAGTGAGTGTCCTAACCACTATGCTACATTAGCTGGTACGATTAAAATAAAACTCCGTTAATGATCACCATTTCAAAAGTGAACGGTCACCTTTGCAAAGCAAATGATAACCAATGCGAAACATACGATCACTACGATGCAAAATTATACACATTGTTCGAATGAAAACTAGGTGGCGTGCAAGTAATTAATTTATGTATTCAGACAAATCGGTCCAACTTACGTTCTACATCACTGCAATAGTGACCGTTCAATTTGCATTTTAATCTGTTGTTTTATTCTGTCTGTATAATTGGCTATTTATTGCCCTTTTGCCTAGAAGTATATATTTACCGATTTCGCCTCGCATAAAAGCGAAGTGATATTGAATTAAAACTGGGATGCTTGATCACTAATTTGACAAAATGCACTCTTGTAGCTTTTTCAAAATATTTTCAAAATATTTTCCTATATATTTCAACAACAAATATTAAACCCTACTGTGGCCCTGGGTTCATGATTTGGACAAATGTTAAAATTGAATCCCATTTCTTCTAATACTAAGTTTTTCTGGTTCAGAGAATCTGGAGAATAGTGTGTTTGAAACAAATGTCCCTGTTTTTACCTATTCTTAATTACTCCCACTTGTAGGGAGCATGATCCTTGTTCTAAGATGAATCTAATCCTTTTTACGCAAGGATGTTATTCAAGGCAAATTTTGTTGAAATTAACCTCGTGGTTTATGCGAAGAAGAATATGTAAATGTTTATAGAGATTGACAAATTTTCGATCAGAAAGGTTAGGTGAACTAAAGTGAAATCCACAATAGAATTAACAAATACTTTATCAATAAGTTTAATGTCAAAATGTAGACGCATGCACTTCCGTGAATTGTATTGTAATACAAAGCTATTACACTTTGTTGTAAACGATCTCGTTCTATATGATGCCATTAGTACAGAAGAACAGCGATACATCCGAAGCCCGGACTAGCGTTCGTGACATTGCAAACTTTATCACATTCATAGTGGATGATTTGTCTTTCCAATCTCTGTCTCCAATAGTTAGTGTTGGAAAAAGTACTCATTAAATACGTTTTGATATAACACTTTGTAGTGTTGTACACTCAGTGGACCCCTCAAAAAAAAGAGATACACTCCGCCCACACCATTCTTCTGGGTGTGCATGCTCGGAGCCACGCAGTCAGGTTTCTTTACCTGTGGCCTTTGGAGAGTCTAACATTACCTTATCCAAGGAATAATTGATGTTAGTTATCACGTATGAAGTTAGCTTTTTTCGATTGATGTCGTCTAGTAACTCATCCACTGATTTACTGAAAAAGGAAAACCTAAAATGTTTAAATACCGACCTTTTCTCATCAAAGTTGTCTGAAATATATCGCATCTCACTGTATTCATGTCATATTTTTATCAATTGTTAATGAAGCTCCACCAATTATAGCATTAAACGGCAATGTCATATAAAAACAAATAAATCGAACCATACCTAGTTAAGTCGTCTCGAAAGTGTAAAAATAATTTCGACATATATAATCCAGATTGTAATGGTGAATCTGCTGCAGCTGTCATATTACAGGACGCAAATGAAATGATGAAGTTGTCTCCCCTAGGCTCTAATAACCTTCGCAGATGATCTGCAAATATTAAAAGAGGAATATTAACTCTTATCTATCTATCTATCTATCTATCTATCTATATATATATATATATATATATATATATATATATATATATATACAAGAAGAACGAAAATTGATACTAAACAGAGTAAAAAAAAAAGATGCCAAAAATTACCGTTTTTGGTTTTGGTTTTTATCACAACAGGAGCATACTTCCGTTTCCCGTCAATAAGCGTAAAACACTTCACAATATATACCGTCGATGACCACAGATTCAGAAAGTCACATTTAAATCTAGACGTCTTATTTTCCACAACCTTTCCCTTTCTTCTATTTCCATCATTCCGTTCGAGGATCACCTGATATTGCAGCGGTTGTGAGTAGTCCTTGGGAAGAACAGGAGTTTCCCACGTCAAACTTATCTCAGATGCAGTGACTCTGTGTTGTAAATTCGCTGGACCTTTATAAAGAAATGATGTTTATAGAGAACAATACAGTGATGATAGTGATGTGTGTTCTAACATATCCCACATTTCTATGCACTGATATTTTTTTTTATTTCCATGTTACTTTCATTTCATTTAATATGCATTTTGGTTTTTTTGGGGGTTTTTTTTTGAAAGAAAGAACATAAATGACGCACCCGTTGTCCAAGATTGTACAGACAATACATTTAAATTGCCATTTAAACAGAAAATGAAACGGAGTTCGGACAATACATTGTCACATTCGAAGGTGCTTGTTTAAAAAGAAATCCACAGGACATGGTTATGATCGCCAACACTAAGTAGTAATTTGAAACGGAACTTAAACTTGAGCTGTGTTGATTGATTGTTTTTTGTTTTTCGCCACACTCAACAATATCTTATTTATCTGGTGGAGTCCATCTTTTATTGGCGGAAGAGAGAAACCAGATAAAATGTACCTGGGAAGAGACCACCGACCTTCCGAAAGTAAACCGACAAACTTTCTCAAATATATCGATGCGAGCGAGAATCGAACCCGCGCCCACTGTAGTGAAAGGTCTTGTGATGTTGACCGCGATGCTCTAACCACTTGGCCACGAAGGACCCCAACTTGAGCTGTAGATCTTAATTATAGCTTAAGGTATAATCTAAAAGTGCAGTGGAAAATTGTACGGAAAACTATGAGGGGTTCCCATAGTCTAAAGATCTGGAAACTTGATCTTTAATTAATCAGCTTAAGATTTCCAAGAAGTACTAAACTCCATTGATGACGGAGGGAGGACGCGCTATATACCACGGTCATTTTGTGACCAGGGCATCATAATATTATGCACGGCTATGCTCAATTTTATATAAATCCTTGTCATCCTTTTTCTCTATAATTATTTTGGAATATGTTTTATTCAACATGAACATTTAAAGGCCTGGTTCACGTTTTCTTGAATTTTGTTTTTATTTTTGATGCTAATCTTTAACGTTGCAACTCATTTAATGCTTCCAAACAAATCATGGACCTTCTGAATGCAAGGATAAGAGCAATATTTTAGCGTTAACATTGTGACTCGAGTCTGTGTTTACAAACAAATCAATGTAATGAAAGGTTTGTAATTTAAAGCATCTTATTTATGAAGTTTTAACCTTTAAATTACACATTTTACCTACTTGAATTGTGATATATATATATATATATATATATATATATATATATATATATATATATATATGTGTGTGTGTGTGTGTGTGTGAAAATTAGATCGATATCCATTTATTTCGAAACCTTTGTAAACAATAACATACCGCAATGCTTGTTCACAAAACAAATAATAAACTCTCTAAAATGAGCTTCTATCATAATATATAGCCTTAATTTTTTGTGATATCATTTAAACACATTAGTCAGGAGATTTTGATCATTAAAAGTGAAAAACAAAATTTTGGGAAAATCATGAATCGGTCCCTTTAACAGTAGCACTCTTTTCCAGCAAAAAAACCAATTACATGCATTTGTGTCTCGCAAAGATTGTATATTTGCATAATATAATTTCTGATAGAATTACTGTCGTAGCGATTCTACTAATTTACCTCAACACCTCCAATGGATTTCACACATTACTCGAAAGACAAGGAATGACTGTAATGTGTCATTAAATTTACTTTTGAAAGGTACATATATGAAAATGTATTCAAGGAATCTCCACATATGATACATATCTTTTTTATCTAGCGCGCAGTCTATTCGTATTTTCTCTGATGGCAGATTTTTTATCACAATTTATCAACCCTTGCTTGTCTTTAATTATTCATATTTTCGGTTTCATCTCAAGGACCACTGAACTGAATTGAAGAAAAATGTATTCTTTGGTGAGAGGATTCAATTTTCTTCATTCACGGATCATTCCCCCTTCAAGAGAGACAACTGACAATGGTTAAAATACAACGACTGATTAGGCAAACATTTTCCTCTCAAGAATCACAAAGACAAAATATGTCAAATCAATATGCAAAGCATCTTTGTGTAGATTCAAACTTCAAACAATGGCCATGGAGCCACGAAATGGGGTTTAATATTTACACAAATATACATAGGAAACATCTTTAGACATCTTCTTAAAGTAACGGAATAAGTCATCCAATTAACATCATGTATATTAGATTATAGTATTTTGTGACAACTGAGGCAAAGGTATGGATACAGTAGATTTTTTAAAAACGTGTTTATAAGGGGATATTTATATAACACTTGTACAGATCTCTTAAAACCAGAAATTTGTCAAATTATACAAGCACTGACATAATTACAATTACAATATCAATGACCTTTCTTCAAACCGCGGCACCACAAGGTAGGTTTAATGTTAACACCTATGTGATGTTCTAGTTGAATGAACCTTAGCTCAGCAAGACGATTCATTTAGGCTTTTTTGTATATAATGTTTGTATTTTAAAGATGTGTATTGGATTTCAAGCAATCATTCTTGCTGGTTTTTATATGAATTGAATGTGAATGTTACAGCCATATATATGCTGCTGTATGAATTACTAATGCTGCTGTTATAAATTACTAATGCTAAAGTACTAATGTAATAAATTACCAATGCTGCTGTAATAAATTACCAATGCTGCTGTAATTTACCAATGCTGCTGTAATAAATTACCAATGCTGCTTTAATAAATTACCAATGTTGCTTTAATAAATTACGAATGTTGCTTTAATAAATTACCAGTGCTATTGTAATAAACTAACAATGCCGCTGTAATAAATGACCAATGTTGCTGTAATAAATCATCCAAATTGCCGTAATAAATTACCAAACTGCGGTGTCTTGAATGATTTGATTGATGGATCTCCTTTTTCTTTGTTTTGGACCAATACCTCGTACTGGACATCTGGAAGTAGTTCCGTCAGATTTACAGAACAACTGGACACCTCCAATCGCACAGTTCTCTTCATGATGGTAGGGTCACATTTATATTCTACAATATACGTACTTTCCGATCCCTCCGATTTAAAGTTATGTGACCACGTAACAATTGCTTCGAAGGATGAAACAACAGTGATATCAAGATTTTCTGGGTTACCTGTTTAAAAAACGAATGAAGCAAAGTGTTTCCTTTTATATTGATGTAAATTATCATTAATGCAACTTCATAAAAGACAACCCTGTAACGACATATTGATGTAGGAGTAAGTTACCTTTGGGCAATGTTCTAACTTTTATTTGCTGTGTGTACACCTTCTTTTGTTTGTAGATTGATACATGATAAACAGTATCGCTTTCGAGGTTCACAATTTCGTGGAGTTGGCGACATGCAGGCCCCAGTCTGAGGGGCACTGGTTTGAACTGTTTCTTTGAAGCATCGATTGACTTACAATGAGCTGTATAAGTGGACACCATTTCCCTGTCTTGGACATCTACCCACCAAATTAACTCACAGGAATTACACGATTTTGAGGAAGCAAAGAGCCTCAATGCTTTATCTGAAATGTATAAAGGTACTGTATCAAGTATAGGAGATATAAAATAGTCAACAAATAGAAACCAACAATTTGAAGTCTATTGGTATAGTTAGTATTCAGAGAGGAAAGTGCATATTATTTTTAAAATGACTGAAACTCTGGGAGCGCAGTCCCCCAGTGAGGGTGCAGAGTCGATGCTCCCAATATAATACAGTAACTATACTTCTATAGTGCGTAAAACACAAAATATTTTGTATTTAGAGAAGGATGATCACAAATACAGATGTATATTTATTATTTATGCAACTATATGTTAACATTGGAAGAAGAAAGATGAGGTTCAGTTTTTTATTGTTTAATACACTAGATTGCTGGTATTCTTATCAATATGAATCATAAACTTACCAGTTTCAATCCGAGCAATGACGGACTCACGAACCTTTTCAACAGAGGGATCTAAATCAATCAAAGGCGATTAAATTTCTTGGTAAAAATAGTATACGTTAAACTCTAATCAAAGGAAAAGAAATTATTTGAAATATAAATAATAACTTTATTAGCTTTTTGATGTCTTTAAATTACCGGGTTTGGTAATGGGTGAGACTTTGACATAGCGGTAGTTGAACTCTGGGATGTAGTTGACAGGCAAACTCCGGCATTCCTTTTCTACATCAAACGATTTTGTGCGATTCTTTCTGAAAGACAAACTCTCCGCGCAGCAGACGGTGAACTTTTCAATAAGGTTTTGTTTATCAATTGGAAACTGCCAGTCAACCCAAAAGACAGAATGTGATTCTGCAATCGCTGCCACATGCGTAGGTCTCAAAACATCTGAGAAAAAAAGACTGATAATGTCACTGTATGTTATATAGAAATCGATGCTCTACCGTAAATCTGGATATTTTGCGTCGATTTATTTTTGCGACTTTTTAGTAAATAACCGGTAGATGCTAAAATTAAATCGACGCAAAAAATTCCATCGTACGAATTTAAACCGTTTCAGTTCTGTCAAACCTGCAGGTATAAAATTCAAATGGAATTTAATACGACTGTCGATTGATAAACTATCTACAACCTACCAGATTTGTTAGGCATGGGTGACATCAAAATAAATAGTCAGTGTTGATTACTACTTATACACATGGGAATTAGTCGTTGGCAGATCTTGGAGGGTTTTTTTTTAACGGTAGACTTATATGTTTGCGAATCCGACTGATTCGCAAAACGCTAAAAATTAATCGACAGCAAAAATAACCAGATTTACTGTTTATTTATTCATTTTTTGAAATTATATTATGGAAGTTAACGCAGGATATGGATTCGGTCAAAATATAGACAAAACGTTTGAAAAACGTATCACATGAACTCTTACCTTGAAAATTTGGAACGTGACAACTAACAGGAAAATACATTTTGTCATAAGCCTTTACGGTGACTTTCACCACTTGCTCTGAATATGACTGCAATCCATTTACAACACATGATGTTTTCTTTGTCTCTTTTTCGGATCGTTTTGTTATAGTAGTTTGATCCGTCCAGGAAATGACGTAAGACAAATGATTCGTTTTCCTGATGTCGGGGGGTTCCCAGAACACCGATATCTCATTACCCGATATTCTTTGTGCACACAAACTCCGGACCTCTAAAATGTCTGTATCTGTCACAAAATGCAATGCAGAAGTATCAACTGTATTAAATATAGCGCAGTCTGGTTTCAATTCCAAAGAACTAGGATTAGGTTCACTTTATGAATAAAACGCCCCTGTCAATTTCCAGCTCAAGCAAATACCCGTTTGTTACTAATTTTACACATTTTGATTACTTTAGTTATAAAAGATATATGTATGGAACAACGGGACCTACATAGAAATTCTTCATTTTTATAGTAAAATTCTGGTTTGGCCACATAATGATTATGTTACTGAGGATTTTAACATGAACACTCTTTGATCCATTATTATTATTATCATTATTATTATTATTATATAATGTTTATGAAGTTTTTCAACAATAAAATTATTATCAAAAATACATGTAATGAGAATGTGAGTTTAATGAACATGTCAAAATTAAGGCAGTCTGAAAGACGATTTGAGAAAAAGGCAATTTATGTGAGATCACGGTGTGTAAATATTGTGAAATTACGTCGTACTAGTAAATATGTATATTTAACCACAAAGCATCTTCAACGTATTTTTCATGTTAATGAGTGAAAATCAACAAAATTGATGTTTTCAGATAATTCATAAGATCGAACAGTAAATAAGGTCTATTTATGAATTTTGGTAAACATGTATTTGTTTTTATTTTTTATTTTTGTTTTTGTTTATTTGTTTTTGTTTGTTTGTTGATTTTTTGGTCCTCAATACCTTTCACGTTAGCCTTGGTTTTAAGTTTGGCATACACAGAATTTCCGTGAGGTTTGCGTTCCTTTCCTTGGACTGGCGTAACGTGAAATCTGTAAGCGGTGTTTGGTTCTAAATTGTCAAACTCTACACGAGTGTTGGGCTGGACCAGTTCCACTATTTTTTGTAAGCCTTTGAAACACTCTATGAGAAACTGGACATTATCCCTCTCGAAATAACGTGGTGGTGTCCATTCCAGAAGGACCTCTCTCGAGGAGTTTTCCACCACTCGTACATCAGCATTCTTCATCGATGGCACTGTAAGACATGTGACATTCAGAATAGTAAGTAATTTTTAGCCTTTCCCTGTTGACGGTTTGTGTTACCGTACACTTTCAATAAATAGTATGACATTTTAAACTATTAAAGTTCTTTTTTTTTTGTTTTGTTTTTAGTTCTTTTTTTGTATTTATTTGTTTTTGTTTTTTTTAGAAAATACTGTAGAGTCATTTAAATTCGTGGAGGTCAATTTTAGGGGATTCTCAAGATTTTATAGTTTCGTGTTTAAACGTATCTTGAAGAATATACACTGTGCATGCATTTCCGTTTTATTCAAACATACGTATTGTGTATTTTGTTAACATTTTATATTAGAGGAATTGAGTTCAGTAGGGAAATTCAGTCCACTCGAGATACACAATGTCACAGTAATTTACGGGTTGCGGCATGACCAGGAGCTACTTAGGTCGTGTGGTCGAGTCCGGCTTGTATTTTGATCACTTCATAGTTACTTCCCCTAACTCACTGCAGTTAGAATAAGCTAAAGAATCGCGGCTCTATCGGAGTATATCTTGAAAACCATGACAAAAACCTGTCAGCTACTGCCCTGAATGATATGGGTAAGTCTAAATTTGTGGCACTTCACCTAATGTTAATAACTTTTCGAAATGAATGAAAAATGCTCAAGAGGACGTAAAACAAACAATGCGGCTTGTAATCCTCATGGTTATGTTCTCGCTTCCTGTCCGGTAGACGCTTGTACTGGGATCAATTTCTGATGCCGGCCACTGCAGTAAACATCAGGTATCAATACAAGCAATGACCGTGATTCCCTAAAGTAAACAACATTAGGAGTGGTTGGTTGTATATTTTACGTCCTGTCGAAAACTTTGCACTCAAATTGAGACGTCACCAGCTGAACGCGAAGTATCACACGCTTAGCACCCAGGGCCGTAGCAGTGAGAGCACTTTTAAAGATCATATCCGAAAAACCCACTATTCTCATTTTTGAATGCCGAGCAATTACTACCTATGTTTGACGTGACCATGGCACAAGCGGGACACAAACTCACAACCTCAATCTGCGTTACCGCAACCGATGAGTCAAGGGTTTTTCGAATATGACCTTTAAAGGCTATGGTCTTGAGTGTTAAGCATAGGTCAAAGATTGATTGATTGAATATATATTGTTTAACGTCCCGCTCGAGAATTTTTCACTCCTATGGATACGTCACCATTGCCGGTGAAAGATACGGTTTCATCCGAAGGACTGTCCTATTTAGTCGCCTCTTATGACAACCAAGGGGTTATAAGGATCTATTCTAACAACCCGGATCCCCAAGGGGTAAAGTATTCGAAATTGGCAAATTGGGAACATATTCTGCTTTGCGCACAAAGCAAGCTGTTTTTCAATATCAAAGTCTGTAATATCGAATGGCGAAGTAAACAATGTGTAAATCGTAATCATAAATCCCTAAGACATATACAAGTTCGAGTGTAGGGCAACACGGACCTCCGACAAAGCGATGGTAGGATCAGGTTTCATGGAGGAGTAAGCACCCTCTGCTGACCGGTCACACCCGCCGTGAGCCCTTAGTCGAAATTAGGTAAACGGGATTATCCGTAGTCAAAGTTAGTATGAAAAATGATAGTCTAACAAAGGATAAGAAAGTTACAAGGAGTTTCATCAGTTTTCCATTAAAGGTACACCGCACTCTTTATCTGACGGAGAGGGGAGGGTAAAATATCTATGGGCAATATATGATTTTATGATTTTGAATGTATCAACGCATAATTGCTAGAACTTTCAATAGTAAGGTAAGTTTTTTTCAGAGTCAGTATCGAAGGTCACACATGTTGTAACAAACATTCTTTCACACACACATACACACACACAACAAGGTAATTTTGTTCATTTGAGTAAAATAAAATAAACTTGGTATGTAAGTGACAGAAAAAAATCTTGAGTAGGCTCCCGCAGACTCCTATGTAGCTTTGAATTGGTGAATGTATCTCATGATTGTAGTGCTTGTCTGCGGTCATCATTGCTATCCCTCTTATATCGTCATCAGTAATCCTGCGTTTCTAAGGCGACATAAGGCAGGCAACGGAAACGCCTTGTAATAAACGTACGCACTGTCAGGTTTGAGGTCAGACGAGCAGCTTGGCCACGTCATCCTGGCGACAGACTCCTTCTGCAGTAATTTCTATAGACTATCAGTTTCACGACAAGCAAGCACTGTCATTTATTAGATTATTTAATTCTTTAAAAGAACTGTGGTCTATTAGATTTGACAATTCCCTACAAGCACTGTCGTCTGTTAGATTACATAATATTCTACAAACATTATCGTCTGTTAAATTAAGTATTACTCTACCAGAACTGTCGTCTGTTAGATTACATAACATTCTACCAACACTGTCGTCTGTTAGATCTAGTATTACTCTACAAGGACTGTTGTCTATTAGATTTGGTAATTCCTTACAAGTACTATTGTCTACTAAATTAGGTAATTCTGAGGTTACAGACTGTAAAGAAATAAACGTTGTTCCAATATTTTAATTCATATAATGAATAGTGCATGACAATACTGCTGTCCTTTGCAGTCAAGATGTATTCCTTTTCAAACCACCAACGATCTAGTTTTCTTTTGATCAAGCTTATAATCGCAACAACAAGCATAACATTTACATGTTGGATACAAACAAGGGGCCAAACTATATATGTGAAAGTGAAACGAATCAATTGTTATCTATGTTTGATTCTTATATCAAATTTCTAAAACGTTTTCTGTGAATTCATATATCATTTGAAAGGAAAAAAACCCCAAAACGACCTCTTGGTGAATACCCCATAATTTCTTGATCCGCAGCTTGTTTGTTGGGTATGTTAATACCACAACATACCAGAAGATAATGCAAGAATCAGCAGATCTAATGTTTAAACGCACCTCAATTGATACACACTTTCAATAAACGTGAAGATTTTATAGTATTTGTAATATAATTATGACATGATCTCCCTTTTCTTCAAGGGTCATTAACTAAGACATTAAAATCCTGCATAAGGAAAAATGTACTCACAATATGCAATGTGTATAGTCATACCTTTTGTAGAATGAAGGTGTTTGACGTCTACAAGAATTACTTTTGGTTTGTTGCCAAATTTAGTCTTGGTGTGTTTGTAAATTTCATGAAAATACACCATTTCTCCGTCACTTCCATAAATCCCATGATAATTTCCGAATCCTATCACTACGCACACGAACATTTCAAATCCATCGAACATTTTACTTCTCTCTAGAGCTTTGAACCAGTCTCGGACCTTTTCCCGTGGCTGATTTTCCAGTTTGACAACAGTTTTGAAACGCAAAATTTTGTCAAAGAAGTCATATATTTCTCCTGAAACAAATAGACGTAGTATACAATCTACTCCGGATATATTGAAATAAATCAACCTGATTTGTTCATTATATCCAAAGTCCAATATAACTAATGTTGAACCATATAACATTACTGTGGATTAACTTCTTACTACAATATAACTGATAGTTCAATATAAGTGGAATAAACTGTAGATTTGGAAGATTTTAGATACAATCCACTCGGATATATTGAAAATCAGAGGTTCGTTATATCCAAACCTAAATATAACTGATGTTGAACTATACAAATAATGTTACTGAGGATTTATTTTTTTTTTTACTTCAATATAACAGATAGTTCAATATAATAGACTTCAATATAACAGATAGGTCAATATAAGCGACTTCAGTATACGTAGAGTAGACTGTAATACGTACATAAACTGTTTACCCAAAACATAAAAAACAATGTCATTATTTGTAAGATATATGGTTGTTCTTTGTTCTGTATCATTACAAATATCAGATTTCCATTGATAAATGAATACATATACAAGATACCATTGTCTGCGTGTAGAAATTAATTGTGTATTCATCCGCCTTGTACTAATCACTACTTACGGGCTTTGATACTTTGCTCAGCGTGTAATCCATCTTTATAGTCATTGATTATTATGACACAAATTTCTGCAAGACAAAAGCATCAATCAAAATTGATTGGTTCTATATTAAATACATTAATGCCAGAAATTTTCTTTAGTTTATTTAATGTACTATTTATTTGCTTACTTCTTTGGGCATACGTAACAGGGGACGTTCGAGGCGATGCAAGATTATATTCATCATCGTCCTCCTCCTCTGATACATCTTCTTGTTGTTCTGACCACACAAAGATTCGAGAATATTTACATCAAAGGCTGGTACGCAAAATCAGGATGATTATATACGACACATAAATTACCGAGAAACATTGTAAATAAAGCATCATGCTGATGAATGATTATATATCAACAATAGAATTAGGAAAGAAATTACAGAGTCCAACTAAGAGTGAAATACCCGTCTTGGCATCGACTTGTTCTGCTGGGGAAATGACCTTCTCCCAAAGGGCTGACACCTTAACTTCGTATTCTGTCTCCGGGGCCAGGTTTTTGATTATATAACTGAATTTAGTGCTTTCACCCCTCCGCCACCCCTTCCGTTCTCCTATCTTTCTCCATTGAATAATGTACTGTATGTCGGGGAATTCTTCTTTGGGAAAAATTTCCCATGTTATTTTCATTTCTTTGATTCCTGGAGTCACACTTAACTTATGGACCCGAGGAAGTTTCGATTTGTTTATGCGGGTTGGTCTCTTTTCTGCAATATTATAGATTTTTGATAACTTTCACGCTATATGTAGCAATGCTAAGATCCTTTATTCTCAAATTAATAATAATAAAAAAAATACTAAAGAGCATACCTTTTGCCTCCCTTTGAATAGGGACTGCAGAGGCCTGTAGAGGACGCTGTGGTTGTTGTGTAATAGTCCTCTCATTACCACTCACGTTCTCGTCTTCCTGGTCTTTGATTAGATAATAAGATCGCTCTCAGGTTTTACATTGTAATATATTGAAGGTACTACAAGTGAGCTAACGCATCTACACTCTCATATATCTGATATACTTCTGTTTATCTGATGTCTTAAACGTCTGTTTATCTAATATTTGTTGCTTCTGATATCTGAAATTTTATACTTCAGATATCTTGTACTTCTGTTTACCTGATACCCTATTTATATGTCTATCTGATATCCTGTACAATGTACTTCGGTTTATCTGATATCATTTACTTCTGTATATCTTAATCTTATACATCTGATATCTTATACTTCTGTTTAAATAATATTTTGCTCTTCTGATATCTTATATATCTGTTTATCTGATACTTTATTTTTTTATCGGATATTTTATACTTATGTTTATCTACTATGTTAAAATTTGAAGTTTAAAAATTTACAAGCTTGAGAAAACGTCGCAGTAGAAATAGAAGTAAACCTTTTCTTACTTGTTCTGTACTGGATCAGTGTCCGATGCTGTTTTGAGACGAAGATTGTAATACACATATGCATAATAAATCTTATCGACAGAATTGTCCGTTTCGACATTTCAATTTCAATACCAGTATAAATTTCTTTAAAAAGATTTTTGATTGTACACAAAAGTTGTTTGTATCAAGTAATCATTACTGGGCTTAAAAAACGATTTAGTCTTTAATTCCAAATACTAAGTAAATAGTTTTTATTTCAAATTAATAATTTGTAATTTGAAATTGATATTTCGTAATTACTAATTCATGATTACGAACAATTTCTTTCGAATTGAAATTCAAAAAATATAGCTTATGCAAAACGTATTTGTGTCTATATATTTTCTATGAGGGGAAAGCGAAAAAAAAAATCCCGATCAGACCCGGATTCCAACACAGATTACTAGTCTCCAACAGGTGTTCTACCACTGAATTACATGTATCTGGTCGGGTAGTTTAACACCTATGGTTGGTAGTCCACCCTTAATTTTTATTCAGGTCCCGAAGAGAACCAGACTTTACCGATGCAAGCATATCTAAATGTCAAATTTAGAGATATATCACATCATTAATGTTGCGGAAAAGGAAAACAACACAGCTAACAATACCAGGGTTTGAACCAGGTACCCTTGTCTTTCCAGACAGGTGCTTTACTAAGTACCCATCGAGCTCTAGTATACATTCACCGTTGGACAAACAGGTCTGACCATGTTACGCTACGTGAGCAGAACTGGTTTCAAATTTATATGTTTTGGATCCACTATCCCATTGCAGTGGATTAAAACATGTAATCTAAATTAGGGCGCCGCCTATTGGCGGACGTCTTATAATGATCAGCCTGTGCATTTCCGGACTTCACTGCTTATCCCCGCAGCTATTGATTTGTAAATTTATACATGAATTTATATCAATGGGTTACAGCTTGGGATTTGTTGACCTTAATTTGGAAGAGTTAGAGACCAACATCTGGAGACCATTTCGTCTTTCCAACTGTAAGCACCGGTGTCTCTGGACCTACATTTCCTTTGACCCACCCTTTTTAATGTGCAAAATGAAACTAACGCAGATTTCAAATGCCATTTTCCGCTTTTTATCAGACTCTTTAGGTTGTAACTTTTACTGAATTAGATATAAAACAGCGTCGTAGGAACAAATTATAGTTAACAAACATGAGGAAATACATGAACTTTGATTTATAAATAGTCGTGATCGAATTCGAGCGCCGCTCGTGTGTTGACTACATCGGACAAAAGACAATGGCTGCTTCTTCACCAACGCTTGCCAGCGTTAGATGTTCGAGTCGCGGGACGATAAAGACCAGGGTCCCGTGTCACGGCAGAAATCGAAACTTCTCTAATTTCAAATATTTCTGTAGAAAATGTGAGTAAATGTGGAAACATGTAAAACATAGCAACATTAAAAACGGACTTAAGTCGGATTGATCTAAACATTTAGTGTTGACTGGGTGTTTGTTTTCAGAGCTTGCCCGTATAGAGACACGCTGTAATCACTTAAATACTTCTCACATATTGACTAAACATTGCTCTAAGTGCATCTTGTTGGTAAATAAGTATCAAATACTCTACAGTAAGGAAGTTTTCAAACATGCCCGAAGTTTGCCAAAACTGTAAAAATTTGAACTCTTCAAAAGGAGGTAAAATAATTTACTTGTAGCATATATTTTATCCTACCTGTACGACTAAAAACGTCTCAATATGAGTAAAAAAATTCTTCAAATTACATAAAACATTTTTTTTTCTAAATGTATTTTTTTTAAATTGAATTAGTTTATGAAATGATAATTAGTAACTGTGAATATAACGAATAGTGATCAATCTCATATTAATTATGCGTTTAAGTATACCATAAACGACGAATTTTACTCAGAAAAGTCAGTATATCATTTTAGTACAGTCTATTTTCGCTCAATCAATAAATTATAGGGTACCAAATTCACCCATTATCGATAGATTTAAAGAGTCTGACATTTATGTTTGTAAAATGTTAAGTCTGTCATGCTATTTCCACACAAATCTTGGAGGGCATGCAATTGTTAGATTTAAAGGGACACTCTAATGTTAAGGTATTGATATTGTGTCTTTATCTTGCGCTGAAAAAGACCGTATCTATACCTAATATCAAATTCCTTCTTGATTTAATGAGTTGTACATGCAGAGTCTTTAAGCCAAACATGGATGCATTTCATTATCAAGAAAAATCATCGATCGTCATTCCAAAAGTTTGTCTGCAAATTTAATCATTATATATACCACAATTGCAACTCTGATACCAACTGAAAAATGTAAGATTCCATGAAAACCAAACTGTACTAGTTGCAGAAATATGATGTCTGGACGGCTTTTAGCATGCATAGGTATTTTTGTAATTATATTCGTAGCATTGGAAGGTAACATACCAGATTTAGCCTCTTCGGTCTCCATTAGAAATAACTAAAGAAAATTGTTAAAACGTGATAAAACATAAAGAGTATTTTGTTTGTTCATTTTGCAGCATAAAATGAATAAGGTAAGATTTATGTTAATTGAACTTACCCTAAAGAATGTATTTTCACGTTAGATAGTCCGTGTTGGGATGTAAATAATAAACAGTGGTGCACGTTTTTAAGTGTTCATGTACTTATGAATTCGATATCTTTTATCAGTCGAAGATTGGTGGAGACATTGAAAAAGAATACGAATATGTTGCTATCTAATGCCCGCCTTTTGTTTACTTACAGAAGTCAGATGTAACTCAAACGATAATGTAGAACACGATGATTGTTCGGATTGGGGTATTTGTGACTAGTGATATCTTTTTACAGACGTTCATTGTATTTTAGATAATTAAACAGGTGGCTATTGTTTCTAACCAACCAAAACAAAACAGTCTCAAAAAAAAAAATCACACCAAAACACGGCATCTTTCAATTAAGAAAGCTTGCTGGATTGGAATTTTCATTTCAAAGACCGAAAGCTATTAGAAATTGCATTACGATGTAACAGAAAATATACACAAGTACATCGATAGAACGCAAAGTTTATAGCAATGCACACCGGTTTAAATTGGACATTATAGCAATAGAACACGCAATTTATAGCAATGTATACCAGTTTATAGCAATGAACATCGATATGACTCAACGTTTATAGCAATGCACATCGATATAACTCAACGTTTATAGCAATGCACATCGATATAACTCAAACGTTCTAGAATTGCGGACCGATAGAACTCAAAGTTTATAGCAATGCACATTTAATTTTAAAAATAGCAAATCATTCTTTACCTATTTCTCTGAGATATATGGACATTTCATCATCTCTATCTGGAAACGATAAAATCATTATTGACAGTATTAAAATCTGACAGAACATTAACACCTACTTCTGACTAACAGACGTAGGGCTAAATACAGTTCACAAATATAGCGGTTTTTTATTTATTATTATTTTTTTTTTTACAATTTCCCCTAATTTCATTCTTAAACTTATGTAGTGATTAAACTCACTTTTATAGATATCTGGCAAACTCCCAGCATGGCCTTCAAAGGATCCTGTGAAAAAAAAGTATTCAAAATATGTGAAGCAATGAAGAATCCAAACCACATTGCAAAAATTATATTCCTCATCATATCCCTGCTATATATCATTTGAGGAAAATTATATTATTTAAATTGTAAAACTAATATAAACAAAGATTTGGAAATTTTGAACAATAACTGCTTGTGTATATATAACAATACACTTGTATATATCAAAACGATACGTGTCATAAAGATTATATAATTTAGTTTTTAAAACAGTGTTATGATAATTGAATATTGTCACAAGAAATATTTACAATCAAACTTTTTTGTGTAAAAATCAAGTAATGTATTGTTTTACCTTCAGGAAAAACTTTCATTCTTTTGAATTTTCGCGCTGAAACAAGAAAGCTTTATCACAAGATTTCTGGGCGTATGTTATGTGAATACAAAATGTGTGTTGATGAGATCTGTATATGATATCCTACAACAACCTCTTATCGAATGTAAGGCTTTTTCGTTGATGTCAAATTTTCTAACGTGACGTTCTTTTGAGTATGCAAAGAAGATTCAATAACATTCTGTACTATCTGTGTACCGGAAGTGACTACCAAATCCCCAGGTTTCTACATTGGGTATTGTTCACCCAAGAAAGAGTCGAGATAAAATCAGGAATGAAATAGTTTTCAATCTAAATGAAAAAAAAATATAAGAATTTGAAATACAAAATGGGCTGTTAGGCAGTATTGCAGAAAATATAGCTATAAAAGGACAATTATTGGGGTTGGTGGGGGTTTTTTTTTTTAAATAAAGATTATTTTTGAGGAAGAAACTGATGTAGATTGTCAAGAGGTAAAAGAACAATTAACCACAAAAGCAACGGGATGCTATATGACATGTTTATATTAGTCAGTTTTCGTATATCGCAAAGTATTTAACTTGCATTCAAGAAGTACCCAGATGATAATTGGCTTTTCTCTTTACAGAGCGGATCTCAGTTATTTGTATCGATGACTCTGTTGCAGATCCTCTCGCATTACCATTTGATACCGTGTTTCAAAATCAAATAGTGTTAGATTGTTCTGGAGACGATTGCAGAAACGATTCATCTCTCTGTGCCACGAGATATAATAGAAGCGTGATTGACCGCATGTGCTTCCGATAGGTCTTTTATACATCTATATACCATTACATTGCAACTATCATATTATTTTCTCATATATGTGCTACTGGTCTAACATGGTAAATGAAAACTGCACATCTTTATCTTTCAAGAAATTTGCAAATATACTAGTCTAGAGAGTGAAGATAAATTACGTTATATGAGGTTTTCCCGATGGAACATATGTCATATGCTAGACTATTAAGTGATATATGATTGACGAGAGGCGAAGGACCAACAGTGTATTTTACAGGTGATGTGAGTTTTCTTCAGTAAATGTTTAACCGATTCGCGTCTACTCTATTGCTCATATACCTACGAATGCAAAGAATATGGTGAAGATAACGAACAGTGATCAATCTCATAACTCTATAAGGAATCCACAATTAAGAGTTGTGCCATCATGGACCCCTGGATACACCAGAGGTGGGATCAGGTGACTAAGAGGGGTAAGCAATCCCCTGTCGACCGGTCACATCCGGCGTGAACCTAAATCTCAATCATGTAAACGTAGTAATCCTGGTCAAATTATTGTGTAAAAATGGCATAGCAATGGGCATTAAACACGTCACACAGCATTTGATCCAATGACAGGTAGTATTGGCAAACTAGATCGTTATAACGACCACAGTATTTGCGAAATGCTAACTTTAAACGAAACTTTTGAAATCTGTGTACCATCAACTTATTTTGTTAGTAGCTTGCCTCGATTTCAAAACTGACCATACGCAGAACAAGCTCTTACGTATCGAATCAGTTGAGAGATATAACACCATATGCAGGTCATAATGGAATATTGCTACATATATATGGTAAGCTGATGATAGAGAAACTGAAATCGTCCCGTTTGTCGTAAAGTTGAGTTGTTAGTATGACGTGAACATCTATGTTCAATAAAATATCTAAGTACGAAGCAGATGTGATGACTTTTATTTGGAGTTCACTGGGGGTACGTATATTGAAAAACAGTGAATAAAAGGCGTTTTGAATTTTTTTTTCTGCTCACCGTTGCGTTACGTTTCATCAGTACAATATAAGCTAAAAATAAACATTCATTAATGTATATGTTAGCTTACTACTGTAATATCCGACTTGTAACCGTCCCGTGATAGCAATGATAGTTTTCGTCAATGTAATTAGTTAGATTGGCAGTGAAATGTCAATATTAACATCTTTTCATGACATTGCAGTGCACTTTTAAATTAAACATTATACAGTAACATTTTATTAAACTTTTTGATATAAATATTTACATTTCAAAACAAATAATATGAAATTAACTGAAACGATTTATTGCTTTGTCCTTTAAAGAGGAGGATACACAACTAATATTGAAATTATTTGTAATAGAGGGTTTACAAGTTGTAGTGATGTGTTTCGTTACTAACCCATCTTTGTATTTCGCTATCCTTCACAGCCAAGCCAAGATCTAGAGAGCACTTCTTCTCTTTCGTCCTGCATCACACATCGTAACCGTGTATCATAACCGCGTATCATACGAATTTAATAGTGGTCTCCTTTATATCCTTCTTTGATATACAGAAACATATCTTATTAAGTTTTGTCATATAACTATTTACATTCCAAATTAATACAATCTGGGAGAATTATTGCTTTGTGTTGTAAAGATACACAGCCACTATTCAGATCATTTTTAATAATAATTCTATAAAAATGCCGTATCATGCACATCTAAACTTTTGATATGATCTGTTTAGAAGAGACTTTACCTTGATGGACTTGACGATACGTCCTAATTTTTATCCCATGCTTAAAGTTAGCCCTATTTCGCCTTACGCAAAACGTCATCCATCGCCTGAATTTAAAATATATCTACTGTGAACACAATAATAATACGTTCTATGTACTGTGTATGGAATAGACCAATTTATCGTTTTAAATGAATGGAATTAAGTCAGATAACAGATTAACAGACTTATTGTCTTTCTCGGCGTTAAACAGGGTATCAAAGAATTCTATTAAAATGCCGTCTATTGCGAAACAGATGAAAGGTTTATTTCTTAAAGGTTAGCAGTCGACTAAATGACTAAAGTATCCTGGATGTCTTAACATGGATTCTTCTAATGATAAAGAGAAAGAAGAGCTGGAAAACGCAGATTTGGGGAAAACTCCACGAAAGGTATGTTTCATATTTAAGCATAGTAATACGAAATTGGTTAGATTTACTAAGTCCGAATATAATCAGAATGTGTCTCTATCCATTAGACGCTACAGACTTTGCCAGAAGAACCGAGTGACCTGAAAAGTCCAGGTATGCTATTGTTTATCATGCATAATACCTTCTCAAGAAGATTTATTATCAACGTTTGTTTTATGTAGAGTGTGTGTCTTTGGGGGGGGGGGGGGGGGGTATATCACTCAACACTCAACATACGAAATTAATTTGTGTATTCAAATATTATGACCAGATATTTATTCTTAGACGAGGTCCTTACGCCGACTAACCTGAAGGCTAACATAGCAGCAAATGAAATACTGTTGTCTTGGGGACCTCCGCAAGGTTTGAAAGGGTACCAGGTATCATACGAGGTGGAATGGAAAAAGACAACGGATACAACCTGGTCCAAGGCTGTTACCAAGGAAACTAGGTTCCACTTAAAAAACCTGTCCGCGGAGACAGACTACGATATGAAAGTATCCGCGTATGAGAGGACCACCGAACCTCTCCCTCCCGAGGAAGAGCCAGAAGAAAAAGAGAAAAGTAATCCTTGAATATATATATATATATATACCTGTGTGTGTGTGTTTGTCTGTATGAATATATATATATATATATATATATATATATATATATATATATATATATATTCATTATTATTGTGTCATTGGTTGTTTTATAAATCAACACGTTGTTCTTTGGTGTCGTTTCAGATCCATTCGAAAAGATGACATTATTTCCAGAGGGTTGGTATATCATAAAAACTTTAACATATCTGTAAGATTATTATATGATTTGATATTACATCGAATATCCTTTCACATCGATATCTACGTGAAGCATGGAAAATAAACTTAGAACATAAATACTGTTGCGAAGTAAAGCGACTTTTGGGAATTACACCCGTCCATCCGCTGCGTTTTCAAACTTTGAAATTTTGGCAGGATTTTAATATTTAGCATGTGTATCACGGGCTACACGTGTTTCGTGGATTATTCTAATCTTTATTTTTATCATTAGGTTCGACTGTAAGTCAAGCAGGAAGTGAATTGGAGGCATTCACAGGTGCGATATCCACTTAAATTCTTGTCAAAATTCAATATTTTGTTTTTAAAATCTGAAATTAGGAAAATATCTTATATTCCCCCATAGAAAGAACAAAAGAAATTTCCAAACTATTGGCTGAAATTGAGAGAACATTGGCGTTTCAAAAACGTAAGTATTCCAATTTTCCTGCATATTTTGATAAAACTATGATTATGGTTAAGGCACCGGATCCCAGCTCTGGTATACCTACGGGGTCCAGTTTGTCTTTCTCTTCATTTTCTCTATAGCATTTATGAGATTGATCACGGTTCGTTATCCTCACTTTTCATTCCATCAAACTTTCTATAGGTATCAACAATGGTGAAAAAATACCGAAGTCTTTGCAATCGAAACTTCATTTAGGTAAGTTGATTGTAAAACCACTGAAACACATCTTGAAGTAATAGAGCGGTATAATGCTGAATCCGAACAAGTATAGTTTCAATTTTTGGGGGAGAAATATGTACTTTTATTATTATTTATTTATTTATTTATTTATTTTGTTGTTGTTGTTGCTTTTTTTCGAAGACTCTGCTTCATATTATATACGTATGCATATATTTGTAAAATTTGTTCTGTACCTCGAGTATCACTGATGTGATTTAAGTGTAATGAATTAATTTGAAATATGAGCCGAGAACACAAGGATAATAATCATAAAATTACGTTACTGTAACCCAAAATACTAGTGTACGCTACAGTGTTTACTATATCAATTATTATACAATATTTTGAATTTTATAGACATAGAAAAGCGACTTTCAAACCCTGTCCCCTTCATGAAAAAAGAAAACCCTTTGATATTGGTATTTTGAATACCTTTGGTGATATTCGAATAAATACTTTAACAAAAGTAATCATTAAAATCTAGGATAACAAAATAGTTCAAATGATAAAAAGTTTGAATCATCTTTCAAAGACATGCGAAATATACAATACGTAGTGTTGTAATACATGTATATCTGTAAAATTTTTATTTATTTTTTTTTTTTTTTTTTTTTTTGAAAATGCACTTGAGAGAAAAATAGACAAATTTGGTTTCAGAATCAAGAATGAATCTGTCATTTTTTTTAATTCATCGTTGTCTTAGATAAAACCAGTTGAAGATAACTTGAGTGTGACCACCTGAGGAAAAATTGTGGCGCCAAACTACGTAATACTAAAATGGTTCTGTATCGATCAACAGAGTAAATGGAGCTAGATGACTGCTTAGATATTGATATAAAAATGAACATCACAATTTTACAGTATTTGGGACTTCAGCAACTGTACTGAAGTACAAATTTTGATCCATGCCTGGCAGTCTGGGTCGTTGCAGTGAGAGTTCTTTATCGTGCCAACGCCTGTTGTGACACAAGATGAGCTGTGACTCTTGCTTCTAAATGCCGAGTTTGCTTAAAGAGTAGGCGCACCCCATATGAGTGAAAGATTCCCGAGCGGGATGTTAAACAATATACAACCAACCAAAACCAGTAGGGGAAATCTACTTTGTAGGGGAACCAGCGTAGAAATTTGATATTTGCGAAATAAATGGTTTTCAAAATTGAGCAGACAGTATCTTACTAGTTCAATTTGAACTTTGACCTTTGGACCTCAAAATCAATAGAACTCATTTACTCCTTATGCCTCTAATGACAAACAAGGGTTACTGAGGACCTATTTTAACCCGGATCTCCACGAGAACTTGTCTATCAAGTGTTATGTCGAAGGGTTCTAGAGATATTGAGCCGACAATATCTTACTATATCCAAAGTAGTCTGACCTTTGTACCGCAAAGTTCATAGGAGACATCAACGTCTTAAGTGTAACAAATGTTTAATGTCGGTCAAGCAAAGCGTTCTAAAAATATTTTTATGTATCTTCTTACGTCCAAAGTACATTGACCTTTGACCTTGTGATCTCTAAATCAATAGGGATCATCTACTCTTACGGGGAAATCAGTATAGTCTATCTAGCAAAGGACTAAACGGGCAACACTTAATTTACCGACTGACAGGTGCAAAGGACTGAGCGGGCAACATTTGATTTACCGACTTACAGGTGTAAACTAATATGTCACCGTTTTAAAAGGAAGGGACACAATAATTAATTATTTGACACTATGCTGTTTTGCTGGTGTAGAGAAGGAAGTCTTACAGTCTATAAGAATACTTATCGAGAAGGGACCGAGGGCTTGACTTGGGATAAACGTTAGGGATGATATTAGCAAAAGAGCTCTAAAATCGAATTACTTCAAGCAGCTTGCAACAAGTAGGACGGTTTAATGAAAACTAGAAATTATATTATTAGATGTTATATTCAAATGAGATCGCCTCAACTTTTGATTTACTCTGTTGGTCGAAGTATGACCACATATATTATGCAACTTGTTTCCACAAAATATGGAACACTTCATATATGGTAGTTTCCTTGACTAGTAGAGATATTCATGAACGTCGTACATGTAATTGTACGTGTGTCTTAAACCTGTACATATGTTTTGAATATGTTTACGTTTTTGTATCTTGAATATATACGTATGTTTTAACTATGTTTGCGTGTTTGTATCTCAAGCATGTACACGTGTTGTTTACAGTTTTGTACCTTACAGATGTACATATGTTTTAACTATCTTCACGTTTTGTATCATAAATATATACGCACATGTATGTTTTGACAATGTTTACGTTTTTTCACCTTAAGTATGTTTTTACTATGTTTATGGTTTTTTTACCTTAAGCATGTACATATGTTGTTTACGGTTGTATACCTTACATATGTACACATATTTTGACCATGTTTACGTTTTTGCTATTTATTTATGATAACATCAGCGTACTGTAGTCTTATTTTTAAAACGGAGCTAAACATACTGTTAGTAAATATGAGATATATTTAAATGTTGTATAATATGCCTTACGTAATTCATGTGTATTTTTTTTTCTGTTCATCACACAGATGTTCTAAAACCAGTGAGAAGGAAAAACTGCCCAAAAAGTAAGAAACGTGCATTTATAAGATACATTTTTATATATCTTGAGCTTATATGTAGGTTTGAACAGTCAAAGGATTGTAATAGACCCCCCCCCCCTTTTTTCTGATACTTATTGAAAGTTTCCCATGAATGAAAACTGAAGATAACAATGATTAGTCTCTTTGCAGGGATTCTTCTGGTAATTTCTAATGAGATGTTTGCAAGATCTCCTCGATTAACAGCAGCTACAAAGGTTCAAAGTAAGCTTCTCGTCATGTATATGAATTTTGACCTCATTTTGTTTTCAAATTTGGACCGAAAGACATTGAATAACATTTGACGAAAACTGAGTATTGAAATGCTGGATTTCACAATACAGACCTATTGATGTCTGATAAAGATTCGCAACAATACATTAGGGTATATAAATCAGTGTATAGAATATTAAATGTGAGATTTGTAAGTGTCTATAGGAATAATTCGATAGAAGAATGGATGGTATTCCTGAGTTTTATCAGTAAATTTTGAGAATATAAGAATTTATCTCAGAAAAGTGTAACAAAACAAAAATTATCTATGCTGAATCAACACTAAAATTTTGTTCCATAGGAAAGTTGAGTCAACATCGAAGATCAACAATGTATTTGAACATTTTATAAATGTTGTAAATTGACAGGGTGTTAATAATTCGATTTTAATTATAAAAACATAATTTTCTGAACAATGAAAGAATTCTTCATATGGCTTGACAGGTTTATTTCGCTACAACTATTACTGAATCATAAGGAAATATAAACAGATAAATGCGTTTTGAATCATCCAATTATTCCCGAAACCATAATATGAGTTCCCGAAACCATAATATAAGTCGCACTCTAAAAGCATTTTAATTTCATTTACAGTAGGAATTACAATATTTTATCATTCATGAATGCAAGTTCAATTATTTTCCATCTTAATTTTTTTGTATAATCTATGAGTTGTTAAGAACAGGGAGAACAAGTTGTTACAAGGTCGTTTTTTTTAATTTCCAAGGTGCAAAGTGGATTTTGTGAAATGAAGGCCAGAATAGAATGCATAATTAACCATTCTCTCAGCTTATCCGGGTCGCTATCCAACTTTATTTGGAAAAGTTCATGAACACAGGCGACTGTTTCATGGTGGTAAATCCTTGCGCCGACAAAAAATTGCCCAAGTCTTTATCCTCAAACCTTCGTTAGGATAACGTAAAACAAAAACACCAAACAAAGAAACAAACAAACAAAAGAAACCAAACAAACAAAAAACAAAGCAAAACAAAACAAAACTCAGTCCACATCCCTATATGACGTTACACATAAGAGCGCGTAAAATATCGAGATATATATATATATATGTATATGTATATATATATATATATATAGTCTCGTTCAACCAGACACTCGGCTGCCTCCGACGAGCAGATAGTCTGGTAAAGACACCCGATAAAACCGGTTACCCATAGAGAGCGCTAATGTAATCTCGGTTTGATCTTAACTAATGATTTAGGCTGTGCGTGTAGCATAATCTGTGATACCAATATATTTAATTTTAATATTGTAACTTTTCCAAAATTTTCATTATTACATAATTTTGCACTACGTATGTTCGGTCGAAGTCTTATGAGGTACGTACACATTTAAATTTGTTTTTTTTTTTCTTTAATCAGTTTTAAAATAAAAAACTATTCACTTTTCTGTGTAACAATGGTTTTTAAACTCTCTAATTGTAAATCCTTTAGGTTGAACGGCAAATTCAATCTATTACAAATTTCGTCGGTAGTGTTTTTAACTGTCATTTTGGATGTGTGTTAAATAATTCAATCAAATTAAATACCATAAATTTTGGTAAGCCTTGTTCTGATTTTACACACGTTATCGCCCGTCTTTGCTAGACTCTCCGCTCGTCGTAGATTTACGGAATAGCCGAGCGTCTGTTTGAACGAGACTTAATTAAAGTGTAAATAAATTTATAATCACCCTGTTTGAAAATCGTCCATTTAGGGTGAAAGTAAAATTGGCGAAAATAAGAGGTGGTTAGAATTTACACTGTTTAGAATTTGATTTAACCACAAGTCAGATTGTGTGAAAATTACAGCATTTTCAACGTTGAAAAAAACCTCAAAATTTCAATGTTTAAATTTATCTTTAAAAAAGATCGTTGTGAGGTCAATCTTGAAATCATGTAATATCTTCAACGTTGTTTGGCATACGAAAAACATGATAGCTATACGCTGCAATCATTATTCATGTTGAAATCGCATTGTGTACTGTTGGTTAAACAGTAGAGAAAGAAAGATAATCTCTCTAAAAATTTGATAGGAAATACAGTAAATGAATCGAATGAATGAAAATAGGATCGATATATGATAAAATACATACAATATTGAATATATTCATCTATGGATTTTGCAACGTAAATACACGTTACTTATAATGACATTCATATTGATATAGTGGATAATTTTAGTGATTTGGGAGTTATTGTAATCTTTTTTTTTTACAACGGAAAATTTATTAGAACTCAAAATATCTTATCATCACAGGGAAGCAAAGCCAAGTTTCATATAATGAAAATATGTAATGAAAACACACTGAATATCGAAACTAAATTGCATATATTTGATATATATGTTAGAAGGGTTTTGAATTACTGCTGCCAAAAATACAGAAAAATTACATTTTAAATTTTGTAAAAGAATTACGAGCATCCTAAACTTTATATTATTATCAGAATTGGGAAGATTACCTTTAAATATCGTAAGAAAAGAAAGAATTTTGAAATATGGGGTTAAACTTATAGCTACAGACAATTGTATTTTTAAATCACTGCATAAATCGCATGTTAGAAGATACTGATACACATCACAATTGGTTAACTGATATCAGGAACTTACTGCAGCATTTAGCACTTAGATATGTTTGGAATGAACAGTATTGTGAAAAGAAATCGTCATTTCTTTATACTTTTAATCATTTGTTAAAAGACGCATTCATTTTTTTTTTGAAAGGTCGCCAAAATGTAATCTATGCCAACACTTACCGATTTATTTTTTTTATATCTTCAGTACTATTTAAGAAAATGTGAACCACATAATTTTGCTACAATACTGAGTCAATTTTGAAGTCTTCACATGAGCTGTTGTTGAAAAGGGCCAATACTCAAACATACTAAGATATCAAAGAAAATATAAAAATGTGATTTACGAATACCATTTCCTTCTGTCAGGTCCTTATTGTTCTGATTTACGACAACTGTAGTACTATTCGTTATCTTAGCATTTTCAGTAAACGATATTATTTTACTCAATCATTCTTGTTTAAACTTCTGCAACTTTTTTTCAGTAAGAAACAGAAAGTCATTTCGAAAACACAACGGTCCCATTATAAAATAGTCAGAGGTAGAAACACACACACACACACACACACACACACACACACACACTACATATATATATGTAATCAAGGAATAAGTATAGAAAATCTACACAAGTAGTGGTATAATAAAAATATCACAAAATATACTAGTATATTCAATTCGTTATCTACATTTTTTTCCATTATACTTTGGGGGTATTGCTATACAAAAATAATGACTTTTTGCATAACATTTGTTTTTCCACCATGTTGATTTGAAAAATTGGCAATACTCTTAGAAAGTCAATAAATAAAACACGTCATTTGATAGAGTTTTATTATTCTTGAAGGCGAAATTACTCGACTGTTTGAACGCGATTGGAAAGTTGAAGGCGATCACGTGAGGAAAATAAAGAATGGAACAAGGGCAACGATTCTGAATGAAATTGACAAGCTTCGGCAGAGACTCGACTTTGATGGTCATAAAATGTTCGTTTGCATCATCCTTAGTTATGGCACTATGGAGGGCTTCAGGACGATGGACGAAGAAGTGATAGGTTACCAGGAAATATTCTCTATGTTAAATGGAACCAATTGGTTGCAATTCAGTGAAAAGCCTAAATTTTTCTTCATTGATGTCCATCCAATTAAAACAGAAAAAACCGGTAAGCACTATTTAAATCATTTTCACACGGTAAAATATCCAATGTTATTTTCTTCTCAAGTGACAGAAATTGAAAATGTACGTGTTTTTTGGCATGTACCGTGTATATATCTTGTCGAAAATGGCAAGCTGAAGAGCGCCCTCTGTACCGGATGACGCTAACCCAGCGTTGTTAAAAGCAAGCACCCACTCAACTTGTAGAACCTACGAGTGAGATATTCAATTTATTTCTGGAAATGTTGAAGGCTCCAGTGCAAAATGGTAAACGCAATCCAAGTTCTTAAAAGGAGACAAAATATACCACATGATTATCTTTAACAGGCATTTTGAGGACATATTCGGATATAAGGAAACATCTTAATTAGCAATTTCACTCGTGTTAATGATTAATTAACATCAATCCAATCCCGATTCCGACCCAATGATTCAATTGTAATTAACTGTTAAACATTACAAATGATTTTACAATGTAGTAAAAGTATTAACGAGAGTAAGGAAATTTGAGTCGTCTTCTTTAATATATACGTAAAACGTTGGATAAAAGGTGACAAAGGGTTCCTGTATAAATTAGAAAAAAAGAGGAGTTCACTAAGCTAGCTATGCAATAGAAAACAATGTGTTGCCATTAATGGAATACAATCAACTTACCCAGAAGTGTGTATTAGGACCGTTATTCATTAAAAAATGAATATAAGAAGCGGTGATTGATCTATACTTACTATAAATACTATACATGTAGAATCGATAACAGGTCAAACACGGACCATTTGGAAAACACTAGAGGTGAAATCAGGTTCCTAGGAATAGGTATCCCCCTGTTGCCAGGTCCCACCCTCGGTAAGGTCTCCGTCTTGATCAGATAAATGGAGTAATCTCTAGTCAAATTCAGAATCAAATGAACGGCCTAACATTTGGGATGAACTTTTCCCGACAGTATTCACCCTATAACGGGTTGTATACTTTGTGTCTGCTAAAAATATCATTATAACTATCATAGAAATTGCGAAATTTTAACACTGTAAAAACAATTAATATATCAGTAGCCTGACTTGGTTTAAATATTTACCCTACGCAGAGCACGCTGTTGGAAACCGGATCAGTGAAGAGACACTAACATCATATGTAGGTGATGAATGCTACTTCAATATAGAAAGTTGAGGTCATCCCGTTCGTCATAAGGTTGAGTTGTTAATTTGCAATGAATGTCAATGTTCATTAAGGCATCTAGATATAAATCAGATGGAAGATTATGTATTTTTTTTTCAAAATCAGTTTCACTGGAATATCGAATCTACATGTGAATGAAAGTAGACAAAATATCATCGATGAATCTACATATCTCTTCCCGGGTACAATGGTTCCTGGGTTCTCTTCTCCACCAAAAAAAAAACTGGACGCCACCAGACAACTGAAAAATTGTGGAGTGTGGCGGAAAACAACAATCAATCAGTCTAATATGTCGTGATTGACCTACATATTATATAACGTTGAATGTGGAATTAAATTGTTTACAAATGATATTATCTGTATGCTGTAGTTGAAATACATTCACCAGTATAACATAATACTTATGAATGGTAAAATAAAAGGCTGGTAGATTTCAATGCTTTAAAACATAGTAAATTAAAAAAATAAGTTTCACTCCTTATACTCATTAGACCTTAAGAAGAATCCCATGCACAATTGTCAGTGATTTGTCAAGGAGTTTACATAAGGAATGAAAGAAACATTTACTTATTTTATACAAGTTGACGCAATCTACCCATTATAACCGCGAAGCGATTTATGAAACAGCATAAACTGTCCGAACTTACTTTATATCGTATAAAATAAGTAACATTTACTTTATTCCAGTACACTGCGTTTGATATTATTTGGTGAATGATTATAATGAAAATATGAATTATATATAACGCGAACCGATATTGCCGTAGCAACAAAATGGAAAATGAACAATCAAACATACTTTGATATCATTACTAGGACGTCGTATAGCAGAACTAAACGCTGACTTAATTTATAAGATATAAAGAATCAATTTGTGTGTTACAAATTAATTTATATGTAAATAAAATAACATTAGACGTTTATAATCGTTTAAGCATGATAAGAGACCAAAATTTACTTTCGACGGGAGCATCTTACAAAATTTTCATTTTTTTTTTTTTTTTCGTGAGCCCCTTATCAGAATACGCAGACACATCTGGGACAATTGACCACATTCTTTGTCTCATGAATGTGAGGGCATTTAGTTAGAAGCTGCCAGAATAGCAACAAGTGGACCATTCTATACACAGCAATTGAGTAGGGAGGGGGGGGGGGGGGGGCTCTCTTTATTCGTGGACAAGTCATCGTTATATTCCGTTTCATAAAATACACCAAACAAAATCACCCGAACATTCAGAAAACCCCTCTTCCCTCATAGGTACAACACAAGACAATACAACTCTTTGCAAGAAATTCAAGTTAGAACACCAATTTATTTCAATTCAGTTTTCCTACATACTTTGCACCCACCACTGGAACCAGTTGTCATAAATCATCTACTAGTATATTTATTTTCCAAGGTCTACGTAAGGTCCAATCTACCCCAAATCCTAAGCTATTTTTGTTGGTATATATGTAGTAGAAACATTCAAATTAGAGACTTGTACAAATATTTGTAATCATCCACTACATGTGCTTATAACAGTGGAAAGTGCTGAACATATGTGTTTCGGTAATAATTTCGGTACGGTCAAGTAAATTCATACTTTGAACCATTCGGTTACTATTTATTTTTAAATCCATTTTTCATTATTAAAAGGTTTTTCAGTTGTTTTCAGACAGGTTTTCCTTGAAAGCAAAGTATTTTCTGTTTGACTTTTAAAAATATATACTATATTTAATCTACCATTTACAGTTAACTTATATTGATATGTGAAAGGATTTTTTCTATTAAATACAGTATCCAATTGCAGAGAAATACCCTAGTAATAATTTTTTTTCTCCAGAATATTTTGTACATGTAAACTACCATGAGTATCTGTACTGTCTAATATTCAGTACTGCTGTAAACTAATCTAACGAGACTCTTATCCAGGAAGATTAAAAGCAAGTATTTAATGATAACTGAGTCTCGCGTTTGGACCTTGATCTTGCAAGGGACATGGATTCTATCAGATAGAAAGCTTATTGCTCACCATCGCTGGTCTCTTCCCTGGCGTTTATACACGGGTCTCTCTGCAGGTCAATACCCTCAGGATGTTCATGTCAACGAATTGTCCCAAGAAGAACTGGAAGTCACGTGGCAACCCCCCAAATCTTTTCCAAACACTGACCTGAACTATCTCGTGAATTGTTACAGCTTAAGTGAACAGAGGATTCATACAAAAACTCATGAAATAATTGCGAAGAAAACAAGCTGTGTACTCGACAAACTCCAAAAAGATGTGACATACAAGATAAGCGTATGGTCCGTACAAGCTACGACACAGAAAAAGCGTGGACTACCCACACAGACGAAGTATATAATCAAGGAAAGAGGTATGCAGATTGCAGCAAATAATAATAATAATAACAATAATAATAGTAGTAGTAGTAGTAGTAATAATAATAATAATAAAATTACTCATATCGTCGTTCAAAACACAACTGCTTCATCACAAAAAGTTTTCTTAACACAAGGTACGATAATTGCTGACATACAAGAGAAGCCTTTCTATTACATCATAAAATATTGTTTGCATTTGTTCAAGTATATGTACAAACTCTTAACTTCCAGCCGAAGAACCTCAGAAATTAACGGCAGTTTCGTCTTCATACGACTCCATAACACTGTATTGGCCTCTTTCATTGGAAGGCCGACAGCCGCCTTATTTTGCAAAATACAAAGAAAAATCAGCAAGTAACTTCAAAAGAACTGAATTACTTCTAAATGAAAGCGAGGAAAATCAAATCCATGTTTTGAACTTTTTACGTAGTAACAAAGAATATGTAATCAGGCTGTTTGCAGGGAGATTGAAAATTTTGAATGAAGTGACTATCAAAACGTTATCAAAACGTAAGTATTAAATCAAAATTCCTGTGACTCTTAGGATCATTTCTTATCAATGGTTTTACTACATCATTTTTTTCTCCCGGTCAGATCAGCCTCAAGGACTTTCATTGAAACATATAACCCCATTTGAGATTCAGCTGGCCTGGAATCCTCCAAACATCTCGATCAGAAAGACTTACAAATACATCATCTCGTATCAATCGAAAAATGGCCCTGAAAGTACAATTCAAACGAGGGAAGAGGAGCATACACTGACGGAAATGATTCCTGATGTAGTGTATACTATATGGGTAACAGCCGAAAAAGATGGCACTAAAGGCGATCCAACAGATCCTATAGAATGCCATACTCCAAGATGTGGTCAGTAATTTTTAATTTCACGTCACGTGGTATAACTCATAATTATTTTAAACGACAATGCACAATTTCCTTCTGTTTTACGGCTACAAGTTGCCAGTAGTTTCCAAAACAAACAATTTACAGTTGATATATTTACTCAAAATATAACCGGTCGCAGTAGCTCAATGGTAGAGCGTTCGTTTAGTAACCGGGGTTAGTGGGTTCGAGTCTATCTCGTTCCATGGCCGCGTCTAACCCAAGATGTAAACATATGTAGGAATTTGTCCTTTGTCAACGGTCGGCAATCACGGGTCTTCCTGATATGACCTTATATAGGGAGATTCCGTGTCGCGGCAGATATTGACATACTAAAGAACCCTTACTGCTACAGCCCTTAGCGCTAAGCATAGGTCTAAAGTGGTACTTAACCTACAGCTGGTGACATCTCAACTAAACATTTTAAACTTCTTGATAACTACAATTCCATTTGTTTTCTTATTTGACATATTTGATATAACGCATCTTTCGGACAAGGGCGCATAAATTGTAAATGTCATGACTCCTGTATTCCTGGGGGTTTACAGGCGATGCAAAAACTGCCAAAGTTCAACAATTTTCAATAAGCTTGTCCCCTTCTACGCACATGTGCAAGAAAAATTATATGCATAGTGATGGAGAGCAAGAAGCAAAAAGGTAGAGGTTCTGACTCTAGGGGCTGGGGCCAAACATGGTATAAAGTATCTATGTGTAAAACATTTAAAAGACATCTTGTTTAATACTGTAGACTCTAAATTAAAACTAAATAGATATCTAGAATGAGCAGGTAGCCGTTACCGAAAATTTCATGATCCCAAGGGTAGTGAGTTTGGTATCAGGTTGGAACCAAAATGGTCAGTGATGAAATGAGTTAACAATTGAACATTTTAACTTCTTGATTAAATAATATTCCAATTTTTTCAAATTTGGTATAAAGCATTTCTGGGACAAGGGGGACATAAATTGTAAATTTCAGAACTCCTGCATCCCTTGGGCCTTTCCTTATGGGTAGGATAAAACTACCAAATGTGAATAATTTTCAAAACATTCTTTTCTAGAACAGCACATGTGTAATAGAAATTAAATGCATAGTGATGTAGTTCTCTACCGAAATCGTAAATTTTATGGGTAGAGGTTCTGACTCCAAACTTGGTATATATACATATAGTGTATATGTGCAAAACATTTAGATAAATCCTTTTAATGCTATTAATACTAAATTGAAACTAAATAGATATTTACATTTAGAAGGAGTAGATAGTCCTTTACCAAAATTGTAAATTTCATGATCCTATGGGGTAAGGGTTTTGGTTTCAGGGTAGGGTCAAAATTATTATAGTGATTATTGTCGTTTTCATTTGAAATACTTTATGAAGTTTGCTGATGTGGTATAAAACTTAAATGCATATTTAGGAAAAGCAGAAAAGGATGTACCAAAATTGTGAATTATGCAACCCCAGGATATTGATTCTAGGACGGGTCCAAATTAGTCAAGTCGCGTTAACGTTACATATTTTGTTATGTAAAATATTTCATCACTATAGACATTTTCGAGGGCATTTAAAAAAGATATGTTCTTAAAACTTATGCATACTTTTCTTGAATATTAAAATTTAGCTTAGATATTTAAAACAGGATGTTTTGCCCTAAATTTCATAGGCCTTGTGACTAGTGATACTCATATGAGCGATCACGCCTGTGGGTCTCTTGCTCTTATATCGTGGGGGTGCCGTCTTCTACTAGAACGTTTTGACTCAGAAAACCCATTCATCCATAACTTCAAGCTTACATTCTTCTTATTCATCACTACTATTAATAATAATTATAATAAGTTTATATAGCGCCTTATTACTCTAAAGCGCTTTACAAGAGTAAGATGACGTAACAAAGAAATAAAATGTGATTACAAGAAATTAAATGACAATCTGACGTAAGATCTTGCACTTGTAAAATAATCACTATAAAAATAATCAATATAAAAACACTTTAATTATATCATTTTATGATTTTCTTTTTTTTCTTTTCTTTGTTAATAATAGGGGGCAGTCACCCAGTATATATTTATTTTCAGTAGTAAATAAAACCTGATCGTTGCAAAAAAAAATAAATAAATAAATAAATAAACTAAAAAAGTGGGGGGGGGGGGGGGGGCTACGCCCTCCTGTCCCTTTTCCCTGATTTTACTTGCCTATACGCCAAGACTCGAGAAAGTCATACAATTGTGCATAATTAAGCATAGACGACAGACAAAGGAAATTGTGCCATTTCTTTTTAAGCACACTGCAACGTGTATGTGTGACATATGATTTCAATAGGTCCCCAGAACCTACAAATAGATGCCCACGAGCGCAGCATTCGCGTGTATTGGGATGAGGCCATTGTACCAGCGGACACTGAAAGTCTTAATTATAGAGCCCGCCTCCATAATGAAAATATGCGACCAATGGAAGCCGAGATAATTAGTACTCCTGATGCCAAATATAGTTATGCTTGTTATTTCCGGGATCTATGGACTGACACGCAGTATACTCTAGTCATAACAACAGTAATAGACGAGGGAGATTGGGATCCACCCACGGAACTGCAAATCAAAACCAGGCGAGGTGAATTATAGTTCAAGCAAATTCTTAACAAAATAAAAACAGAGAAGCTGAGTCAGAGAGAGAGAGAGAGAGAGAGAGAGAGAGAGAGAGAGAGAGAGAGATTAATATTTTGTTTGATTTCTTCAGATCCACTTACCAGTGATCTTGAACCCCATGACAATAATTTCATGGTTGCTTATTCGAACACACTTGGAATGGAGGTTGGAGAGAAAAAACAAGGGGGGATATTTTTACCAGCTCTTTTTGAGAGTCTAAGAGATTGCTATGACTCGTAAGTTGAATTTGCTGGTAACTGATAGACATGATATTGTAGTAATCCATGTTAACATTATACAGAGTGCGATTTATTGATGACAAAGTTTCGCATTTTTTTTGTTTGATTTGGTTATGTACTGCTGTTTGAAACACGGACATTTCCTAACGATGCACACACACACACACACACACACACACACACACACACACACATATATATATATATATATATATATCGTTCCCTATTTAAAAATCATTATTTCACAACAAAATTTATGAAACCTTAACATCAGTCATATACTGATATCAAAAAGCATCTTATAAACCCATTACCCAAAAGGAAATAGTTTCTTCAGATTTTGTGGACCAAAAATAGTTACTTTAATACGAATATGTAATTTCATGAAAAAGCTAATTGTTAAGAACAAGACGTTTTCGTTGAACAATTAAATTCTCTCAGGATGAAACTATGTCATTAAGTAAACTATAAGGTGAAAGAATGATTGAGTTTTGCCATTCAGTCACCTTTCCAGACATTTCAGCGGGCTTAATGGACGTTTCATATTGGCTCGTACCATACAAACAAAGGATATTAAAATGATTCAACGTCCCTTCCTTTTCTCATCGTTGCTGTCAGTCTCTTCATAAATGTATGGAACATTCCTGACTTTGTGTTCAGCTTAAATAAATCTAACTAAGGGAACACATTAAAAGTATTGATTGGTTAAAAATGTTACAAAAATGTATGATTGAGATAAAAATGAATTAAATCCGCATTATTTTGTAGAAAAAATATCAAAGAAATAATGGATATTGTAGAAGAGGAAGTACAGAATCGAAGTGCGGTAACGGGAAAAATAAAAAAGGTCGTTACAGTGAATTCGTTGCTGTCTCAACCAAAGTTCTGACATTTTGTTCGCACATCATGGGGTGAATAATGACGGCTTTCATGAAGACACACCCATGTAACCTCCTGTCGCACAAGTCAGACAACCTTCCTGGGGCTTACAATTATTACCGGTGTCATGATTTCATTCATAGCAACATGATGTATCATTCATCAGTATTTCGTTTCCACACAATATTATCCATTTATTGCATAGCTTTCTTAGGGATCGTTAACCCTTGACCTTTAAACCCTTCGTGTTCTAACAGAGCTAGATCTATATAATGTCAGAGATCGTTTGTTTCTAACACAGCCAGATCTATACAATGTCGGAGATCATTTGTTTCTAACACAGCCAGATCTATATAATGTCGGAGATCGTTTGTTTCTAACACAGCCAGATCTATATAATGTCGGAGATCGTTTGTTTCTTACACAGCCAGATCTATATAATGTCGGAGATCGTTTGTTTCTAACACAGTCAGATCTATACAATCAAGAGGTCGCTTGTCCTGTATGGATGGTGCAGAATCATGAGAATTAAAAGTGCCGTTGTGATCCTAGATACTACACATTCCTAATTACATTGTACTACAGTGCAATGTCCCTCTACTTCAGAATCTACGCTACTGTGTCAAATCATGTACAGAGTATCTAAAAACATGTCCATATATTGTCATGATTTAATGTTTGTGAAAAGAAAATATGTGCAGTTCACTCTATATCGTCTTTACTAGGAGAATTTGAAATTAAATGTTATGGAAATTAGTTGTCTTCTGTTTTCAAGGCGAGATTATTTGTTTGTGTTTTTTTGTTTTTTTGTTTTTTTTGTTTGTTTTTTTGTTGTTGTTTTTTACAAGGCGAGATAATTCAAGTACTATGCATATTGAAAAACGATTTCTCCCAAATTCGGAAATACAATGTACGATTCTGATCATGTCATCGTCCCAACGTCCTGAAAAATAAGTTGGAAATTCGAATTCTTAAACTGATGTTCCTTTGAAATATTGAAATTATTTGATTTACTCGTACAATATTTGCGATTTCAGCATTATAAACAAAAAAGAATAGAATTATCATAGTAATTGATGTCAGTGGAAAACATGAAGCCAGTAGGTAAAAATTGAACGCAGCTCTGGACCTTAAATCAACTGCATACAAAAATGTCACAATTTTACTGACCTTTTTTACATTCAAAGAAAGACTTTTCGTGGATATATTTATCAAATACAATGTAAAATGCTTTTAAGGGGCATGGACACAATTTCAGATGAACATTTTTCCATTTTTAATATTTACAATGCTTAACTAAGGAGTTTTTTATGATCAGCAAAACGTTGTCAGTTGTCAAGTAACTAGAGAAATACAGAGATCATGATTCTATGTTATTGTAAACAAGGCTCGTGCCATGTTTATTTTTACATAGGTTACATATACTAGTAAAAGTTTTGTTTATGGCAAATTTTTCAATTTACATGTTAATTCTGAACACAATTAACCAGTTCTAATGTTTGTCACATCTCATTTTGTTTCAAAATATATATAATATGTTATTTTCTATCAAGCAAGCGATAGGCAAACAAAAACATGACACGAGTCACTTGTTTACATAACAAAGAATTGTGAGCTTTATATCTCATTTGTATTTCAACAACTGACATTGAAATTTTTAAAAACCATTAAAAATTGTTTAGTTAAACGTTATCAACGTTAAAAATGGGAAAATAGAATTTTAAAAAAAAGTTCAGTTCAAACCATTCCCACGCCCATTTAAGACTTTTTAATCGTTTTAAAATAGATCGAATAAGAAAGAAGACCAAACAAAAGTTCAAACTGCAGACACAGATTGAAGTGTTGTCATTTTTGATCTTGTGACATTCCATTTGTATTTAATGATTTCTTGAATTCCGCCATCTTTTGCCAATAACATTTATGTACAGAATAGTATCGTTTAATGTTGCTCATGTTTGAAAGCACACAGACACACCCAAACCTTGGTGTGCCTCCACTATAATCATTCTGAGAGGTTCAGGTCGCGTTTAAACAAATTAAAGGTTATTTTATACGAAACAAAATAAGCCTATATCAAAAAAATAACTCACGCCCCTTCTTTTTCCCATGCCTCTCGGACATGGATTCCAGTTTTCTTAAAGCAAATGAAGGAAATCGGAGCTGCTTGGCTAAGTCCCAACAGATTTTGCAAAGTATGTACCGGCTTTCCATATTATTTTTGGTGGATGCACGATTAGTGATGCATAGTTTGCCAAAACCTTTAGTATTACTTTCGATAGAAAAGTAACTAGTTAAATAGCAGAGAATACAATGTAATTTCTAGTATTGCATAGAATACTAAATAACGGTGTGTCCCGTGCGTGTGGTATACACTCTCCCGTTAAGGAGGATGTGTGTAAGACTTTAGTGATTACATTAGTTACATTTAGAAGGCACTGTTGTGCCTTACTGCACGAGATCGACAAGCATCTGATAAGCAAAATCCTGCATCAGTTCAGAACTCAGCGGCACTTCTTATCACGTGGACGAGAATGTTCGAACATGTCATTCCAGTTCTGGTTGACCTACACTGCCTCTCAGTTCAATTCAGAAGGAACCACCAAATTCGTGTAGACGTCTACAAAGCACTCAACAATATGACACCGTATTACCTCAAAGAACGTGTGACATTATATACACCAAATCGGCCTCTTTGCTCGGAATCAGTAATGTATCTTGATGTCCCACGGACCAAAATCTACACCCAGCGACAATTTGATAGAGCTGCGTCCACATTCTCGAACAATTTATCTTTTAATCTGGGAAACACAAACTTCCTATTATATTTGATATTGAATTTTCCTGGTATGTCTTAATCTTTTTATGTGAAGCGCTTTAGAGGAAGTTCATAATCAGTAGGACTCTCTACAAATGTTTTTATTCTATTATATTCAAAGCATAACATGTTATAATTCTTAATTGTTTAAAGGTTTTAACATATCCAACCCATCCCAGAACAGTATACTAAATTTCTGGACTGGTGGTGTTTCATCATTGTTATTTGCTCTATGAATATGTGAAGAAAACAAACAGATCAATCTCATAATTCCTATAACAAATGCAAAATTGAGAGTCGGCCGTGACCGGACAACAGGGGAGGCTTACTCCTCTAGACGCGTCTGATCCCACCTCTGATGTTATAGGGTCCGTGTTTGGTCCAATTCTTTACAGCATTTATGAGATTGATCACTGTTTGTTATCGTCACTTTTTCATTCAACGCACACACATGCGGGTGATATTGAGATCGGAATGAATGGTTTTTGCATTGAGGATTGTATTAAAAATAGAACTGGAATGCTTACTGTTAAAATTGTCAAGGCAGACATACATATTTATGCAAGTGTTATTTTTAAACATACGCAGACTACTGAGAAATTAGTTAAAGCGACATGGTTTTCACTTGTCTCGTTTGATGACAGCATTTCGAAAATTCTGATGTAGTTATAATGATCTACACAAAACCTGCCATTGGGTCGAATGCATTCTGACGCGTTTTATACTAATTGTTAGGCCATTCCTTACATACAGAGTTTGACTACGGATTAATTTGTTTACCTGATCAAAATAGAGGGCTAACGGAGAGTGTTACAACAGGGGGTGCTTACTCCCCATAGGCACCTGACACCACCTCTGGTGTGTCCAGGGTTCCGTGTTTACCCAACTCTCAATTTTGTATTCTTTATAGGAGTTATGAGAATGATCGTTATTTGCGTTATCAAGGAATTTAACTCATCAGCTTTTGAGCAAAACTGAGCAGGATGATATAGCCTCTTTCTAAACCTATGTTAGATCTCTTGGAAATTGAACTTTTTTACTTTCGAATGTTGCAGCTTCCGGTAGGTACAACATGGGGAAATACAATGTTGTGTCACGAACTGCCACAAATTAAAGTAGGAAGAGTGTAAAAGGAACAAATGCTACACTTTTTCTTTGCATGACATTGGAGAAACCGGGTCAATCGGATATACTGGGATCCCACAGGTTGTAAGGTTGTGTTCTCAGCATTTCATCTGATACAAAATAAAATATTTTAAAATGTTGATGTTCTACAGATTTGGCTTATCGTTAGCTCTGCCCCGTCTCTCCGCAGAATATGTTGATTTAAACAAAATACATACTCAAAAATGTTCTTTCTAGAACGAAATAATACTGGAGACAGATTCCAGTATAATGTTTTTACATGTCCAATGTTTTCTCTCAAGATATCTTTACCAATTTTGTGGATAGCGATAGCCATTTTCTCATAAATGCGATGCAGTTGTGAGTAATACGTGTGTAAATCTTGATACATATAGCTGATCAAGATGTAGGCTTACAGCGGGTGTGACCGCTTATTCCTCCAAGGAATCTGATCTCACCTCTGATACATCATCCATGGACTCGTGTTTGCTCTACTGTGAATTTTGTATTCTTTATAGAAGTTATGAGATTGATCACTGTTTGTTATCTTCACCTTTTCTTGTAAATGCATGAAATTAGATATATTTTTCAAAACAAAACTCTAATTCATAAAAAAATTCTATATTAATTTACTCGAAAATTTGTACGCAAATTTGATTTTTTGACCAGCAATTTTTATCTACATCCCCTATTTTTTCAAAGTTCCATCTTAAATTATAAAAACGTTATCTTCAGTCGAATGTTATGAAAATTATGTAATTAAAAATTTCTCCCCAATGAATTATGTATCGGTACTTACAACTGTATATACAACAATGATTTGGCCATTGTTTCTACATAAACAAAAGGAATTCTATAGTCAAAATTACAAGAAAAGATTGCAAGATGTTTGACTTTTAATAACTGATTTTTCTTGAAATTCAACACAGAATTCATTCAGGATGTAGAGCGAAATGCGTATTTGGTTCATTTAGATATTGTTGTAATAAACAAATTATACTGAGACATTTCACATGGTCTATCAATACGTGTCTCGTTGTGTGAATACTGACATCTGACGTGACATGCGGAGCTATACGTGCAGAGGGTTCATGTTTGTTCAACTCTATTATTTTGGATCCTTATAGAGTTATGATCAGTGTTCATTATCTTCATCTTTCCTTTCTGTGACTGAGTTCAATGTTCTTAATGGACAAACGCAATGAATGTGATAATGCCATGAGTGATACGTCACAGCTTTGTGTGATCGAGCACGTTCTCCTGAACTGTTGAAGTACAGGTCCAATTCGGAATTTAGGATGAAGAATACACAAGAGAAAACGAGATGAAGGAAAGTGGAGAATATATACAATAATGTTTTGAAATAGGAAAGTTTCTATTTTACCTTATTTAGTTACAAATAAGCTTGAGTAGAAATTAATCTAAAAACAATTAAATTCCTACTAGATTTGAACCAACGATCTACAAATGAACAGTCGACATGTTAACCAAATGAATAAAACTTATGATAAGTCACAACGTCCAATTTCTGTGTCATCTTTGATATTGTTTTTACAGTCAGTTCTTTTACCTTAACAGTCTTACCAATTGAAACTGATGGACCATGGACAAGCAAAGGTAGTGGGGGACCTCTAGGCCGAAGCATATGGCCATTAATGCCCATCAATGTATACTTTTAAAATGCATCTTCAAAGTCATCTTTTTAAGATGACATTCGATTATAGATTACCAATTGCATTTATCGTTATTCTACATAAAAAATCTTAATATGGCCATGTATTGAAAAAGTATTCTCTACTCCCGTGTATATTTGACAAAAACTATATGAATGATAATGATGTCCATGAATCCCTCTACATACATTGTAAACTTCGATGCTGTTGGTCCATGGGTTCAGTTACAAGGACTGAACCAATATCGGCATATAGTGAAAATGTATTAAATCTTAGAAAATCTTCTTCTCTACTCACATATATATTTGAATAAAAGTAGATGCATGATTATGATGTCCATGAAGCTTTTTACATGTAATTAGATTGTGAAATTCATGACTCCTGGGTCAGGGGTTCAGGCCCTAGGGTGTGAACATTATGGCCGTACAGAGATCTTAGAAAAAAATCAGAGATCTTAGAAAAAACCTTCTCTACTCCTAGATGTATTTGACAAAAACTAAACACGTCATTATAATGTCTATGAAGGTGAAATTCATGACTCCTCGGTCAGGGATTCAGGCCCTATGATGGGGCCAACATGGTCAAATAGTGAAAATTAAATATTAGAAAAAATTCTTCTTTGTTCCCATAGGGAAAATATATAGGAGAAAAACTAAATACATGATTATAATATCCATGAAGCTTTTTACCAAGATTGTGAAATTCGTGGCTCCTGGGTCAGACTATGGTAATATAGTGAAAATATAATGAATCTGAGAAATTCTTCTTCTCTACTACTACATATACTTCAGTAAAGCTACATACATGGTCATGATATCATGAAGTCTTTTTACCTAAAATGTGAAATTCATGGCTACTGAGTCAAGGGTTAAGGCCCTTGGGCTGGGCAAATATGGCCACATGATAACAATATATGAAAATAATTGGGGAGTGTTAAAATGATGCTTTAAACTTCCATTTCCCTCTCTTCTATAATTGGATAGGAATTGTATGCATTTTAAAAGATCATAAACATGTGCACAGATGACTCTACATTGAGGCTTATATGGAAATATGAGACTTATGGGCCTCTTGTTTACATTATACAGTGCTTTAGAGTCATTTTACTAATTATATTAGGCGCTTTTTCAATATTGTACAAACCTGTGGAGACAGCTCAGTGGATGCTTCTAACGGTCAATGAATCCTATTGGAATCGATTACGCAAATGTGACGTCACATATACGTATTTTGCTGATTTGACGTCATACGCTCGTGTCCTGATCGTGGGTGGGCCGGAAGAGTGCCAGTTTGCTTATATCGTCTCCATAAAACATTACAGTGTTAATATGAACTCCAAACTGCCTGTAACAGTGTTTTGAATCATCCCAGCTTCCAGCATCCCAATAGCACAGACACGATCATTTTCAATCATACGAGGCATCTCTCAGTCAAAATTTTATTCCAAATAGCAATGTTTCTCTGTTTCAGTACGTTGAATACTGTCAAAAAATGCAAGAAATTCTACACGATTACTAATCACAGGTCGCTTAGGCTCGAAACTCCAAAAAAGGGTGTTGTGGCCAAATCGAACGCGTTTGCAAGAGAGAAAGACAAAGCCGGCAAAAGAAAAGAGATACTCACTATATATTCTGTAAGCCCAAAGGGCACCGCTATTTTATTTAATTATTGGTATGTTCAGCGTTCTCCGTTTTAGTTCGACCAGTCGCGGTAGAATGTTTGCTTTGCAACTGGGAGAACGGGAGTTAAAGCCCGACTCGTGCCATGGCCGTGTCAAACCTAAGACGTAGACATAGGTAGTGATTGCTCCTTCGCCAAATTTTCGGTATTTAGAGGAGAAATTCAGAAATTCTCGGCTCTTTCGAATATAACCTTAAACACGTTTGTCTGTGTCGCGGCAGGCATTAACACGTTAAAGAACCCTCACTGCAACTGTCCTGAGCTCAAAGCATAGATATAAATTTGTGGTACTTCACCTACAGCTGGTAACATCTAAATATGAATGAACATTTCTCGACAGGCCGTAAGACAACACAAACAAACAGATAATAGGCGTTACGTAGAATTATGTTGATACGTGGTATAAGTTGATTTATCCCACATGCAAATAATATAATTCTTTTGCACTGTGGGTAATGATTCAATGAATATTATATTTAAATAAGTAGAGTGCTTAAGATAATATGCCGTTCACTAGAGATAACTATTTATTCGTGCGCATGAGATATTCATTCTTACGCAAAAGATATTTAGTCTTGCGCACGAGATATTCATTCTTAGGCACGAGATATTTATTCTTACACAAGAGATATTTATTCTTACACACGACATATTTATTATTCATTCTTACGCACGAGATAATAATATTGATTGGTTGATTACGGTTTTACGCCGATTTTGGCATTATTTCGGCCATTTTACGGCGGTTTCCTCAATAAAATATGTTTGGTTGTGAGTTTTGGTGTTTCTCAGACAATCAAAACAATATGGCTGCGCCCATGAAATGGTACGTACACTTAAAAGGCGCTGAAAGCGTCTTTTTGATTGGACAAATAACTCAGGATTACATCTATCTTAAATAAGTCTACGGATTTTGAAAATTTATAATATCATATTGAAGTGTATATTTTGGCGTTTTGTCTACATTGGTGTTGCCATGGATACCAGTATGACTTGGGATCCAGCAGAATTTAACTAGTTGGAAGATAGTACTGGTTTAAATTGCCTAAAATGTATAGATGATCAATATTCATGCTGCTTATTGACTGTAAACAAGATAGGGAGTCTTAAGATATAGTAACATGTTTGTCAGTAGAAAATTTAATGTACTCAAACGCAAGCTGAATGGCCTTTTGTTTCGGCAAATTGTTGTATCATTCGGAAGTCGTGCGGAAAAAATGTCGTTTGTAATTATTGAAGCAGCGGCGACTTTATTTTGGTCTTTTGTACCATCTGTATAAAAAAATGTAGAAGGTTTGCATTGTTTTATTTCGGATATTATTTGTGTTGCTGAAAACAACGAAATTTGTTTCAGATATGTTATATTCAGAAAGTAATGTGTTTACTTTGGGATTTAGTAATTTTCATGGTGGTATTTCGGAAGGTATGAGGGGTTTACGATGTCCTAAGACAAGTTAGAGTCATGTATATGTTAGTTAACTAGCAGATCGATTTTATAATTGTCTAATTTTTGTCATATAAATCTTCAAACTGCGGGTGGAAAACGCAGTTAAATGCATGCAAGATTGTCTGTAATAGCTTTAGATTTAACAATGTATTGTAAGACGAGTTTTATCCTACACTAGGGTGTTCGTTTGCCTCAACATAAAACTGAAACTGAAACTAGTTTATTGATTAAAACGCCTAATTTTACATACATGTATTCACTGGCGTTGTACAATAAAATAGTAAAAGAGATGATATGCATAAAAGGTAATAGTAGAAGCATAAGACAGGTAAGTAAATAAGTAAATAAATCATACAAGTACATACAGTCTACAAAACTCAATCAATGTCTAGTACGATACTAAAATGTTTTTTTTTAATTGTACATACGACATATGTCGTACAAACGGAACGTAAGACAGTATATGAATACACTACTGTACGACTTGCCAATTCAATGACAAATTGAAAAAAAAAGTTGTAGTTACAGAGATGACCTGAACAAACTGAACCATGTTTAATAATAGTTCACGCTTTGGAGGATTTTGATCACTTGATACCTTTGTTAAAGTTGTACCTCTTTATTGACACGTTTTACAGCACGTTAATGAAGATTTAAAATATCAGATACCATCTTTGAATTGAACGTTGTGTAGACATTGCACATACACGCAGTGTTTAATACGAAATTTCATATCTAAAAATGTAAAATTAGAACGGCCTACGGAAGAATTCAGAAAGTGGATTTGTAAAAGTTACTCCTCGGAAATGTGTTAAATGATGTTCCGTCACAGTTTGATATTCAAATATGATGAAGGTATGAGTTATGCTCATAAATGTTAATGAATTAGAAATATATCACTATAAATGTTAATGAATTAGAAATATATTACTACAAATGTTAATTAATTAGAAATATGTTACTATTATTTTCCTCTCGTTTGAATCATTTATTTGAAGATATCAATATTTGTAGAGAACCCTTGAAAGAACCAACAGACGACGACGACGAAAAGCAGGTAAGTTTGAACGCAGTATTGTTTACTATACCCCACCCCCACCCCCATCCCCACCCCCCACACACACCACTATATTTTGAGTCACACATGTAATTGTATGGAAGGATAGTATTACTTCCAAACAACTGTGAATTGAATTGTTGGTGTTTTAGAAAGGTTCCAGAAAACATACACTACTACTACGATTGGCAGAGTAAAATAGTGGAGGAACGTTTCGATTTGATTGATTTCAGCCTGCCAATTGTTTTAGTGAAACTAAAGACTAGTAGTTTACAGTCATTGCGTTGCTTTTTGTGGCTTAAGATATGAAATAACCAGTCGCATTTGCGATGTCAGGTTCAAAGCTAGAATAACAGTAAACCTGTATTTACTGTCTTGCTTATCGAGAGTTATTGTAAAAAATCCCGTAAATTACAACTCCATATAAAGGGGTCATTATTTTTACAAAATGACAGTTTAAAGACAGCTCTTCTCTGTCATAAGTGCATTTAATAGTACCCTGGGCGACATCCAACCAATGGGACGACGTGCATCTTTAGTTGGTTAGGCAAAAAAGCTCATTTTTAAATACAATATACGTAAAGGTTGCTACTGTTAGTGTGAATAGTGAGAGTATAAAAGGTACACAAACATAAAATGATATAAAATCTTTTCTTAGGGAAGAGGGGGGGGGGGGGGGACACCACATACAATTTCTCCCAATCAGTTCTCGAGAAAAAGGTTTGATATCGGTAATGTAATGACTGTTTTGTAATGCTTATTTTGTGTTGAATCCAACAGAGAGATCGAGTATGTTACTAACGATTTAATGACATAAACTCGATCTGTCTGTTGGTTTCAACATAATGTAAGCATCACGAAACAACCGTTACATTAGATAAATATGTATTCATGTCTTCTAACAATATAGATCCAGAATTTTCAATGCTAGTAGATTGGAAATGATGACCTTTTTGCACTTAATGTACGGAAAAGTTCATATATGGAATTTAAGAGTTCAAAAGAATTTAATAGAAGTAGTTTTTTTTAATTGTGCGTAAATCACAAATCATTTCCTTGAAATTTAAGATGGAACTTAAAAGTATGCGAATTTTCAAACAAATCTTGGGGTAAATCAACATAGATGTTTTTAAGAATCGGCATTCTTTTTACAAAAAATATGTCGACGAAATTAATGAATTGACCACATTTGAACTAGTTTAAAGTTTCTACTACTTGTATCATGAATTACAAAACTGGATTACACACCTAGGGGTATAATTATTGACGATATGTTGCGCATAATACTAAAACTGTAAAATCGAGCAAGTTTAAAGAATCCTTCCGCCACAAAATGTAGTCCTTTCCGAACCTTTTCAAAATTTGGAATCGACATACAAATTTTCAACTCAAGAGGTTTAAATAGTAAATATATAATATGTATAGGTCAACAGAATACGCACTGAACCATTATCTATACAATTATAAGATTCTTTACAGTTGTGCTTAAAGGCTGAGGAAGTAGCACCCTTAAAGACACTACAGCTCATTTTGCGCAAAATCATAAAATGACAATCTTCCCAGAGCTTTATAACATTTTTTTTTTTTTGCATTGTTGAATGTATGTACTTTAAAAAGAAAATAACACACTTTTAAAGCTAAAAATTCTCGTTTAAACGCAAAGAAAAAAACCCAAATAAACAAAAGAAAAAAAACCCAGAATCTCCTCCACCCAGTCAGTCTTCAGACGCATGCGCACATTGCATCATGCCGTCCAGTGAGAAAACGCGTTCGGTGGGAAGACTCAGGAATTTGACAGACGATGCGAAAGAGGGGTAAAAATAGAGTGAGATACAACTTCGCGAACTAAAATTAACGTGGGGATCAGTATGACCGTTTGATAAAGCAAGAGCTAGGAGTCACACACGCATGGCTTTAAAATCTTCTCTGAACACGTCACGTATAGTTAAAAAAAACATTGTTTGGTGTATAGGGACATTTAAAAGTCCGAATTAGCATGAAGAAACCTTTCAATTCCGGGTAATCCTCAAAGCGCAGTTGAGAGCAAATTGATGCATTGAAATTGTTCAAAATTGCCCGTATCGATATGATTTTTATTATTTTATCGGTATGTGTTTAAAAAAAACTCACCTGATTTAAATGTGAAAATGAGCTGTAGTGTCTCTTTAAGAAATAAGATGCCATTTTTATCCTTTTTAATAATATCCCAACTTTAAAAATTATATATTTTTTGGGGTAATATCCCAATCCCAATGGAACTCTAAAAATAATATTTTATATGACCATTATAACGATCGGATAACGCAAAATATAATTTAATTCATTAGATGTTATAGAATAAATAATTGAGAACAATATTTCTGACAGTATAACATTTTTAAGGAATAAAAAATATGAAATACTGGTAAAATAATGATAATGTTAGAGCTTAAAATCAAGTCAGTTAAAGACAAGAGCGGAATAAACTTCATCATAAGAGAGAATTGACGGAAAATAGGTGGAGCAAACTGACATTAAGCTCTTGCAAGGTTTGAAAATGAGCAACAGTTTGTTCATCGTCTGACATTGCACTAACATATTTAGACGAAGTGGCCTTCTGGAAGTGTAAGAGACTGGTAGAAAGGTTTTGTTCACTTGAAAGATTTGTGTTGTTGAATTTTAATGAAGACTCGCAGCGGTGTTCTGACATAAACACAATTTTTCTAGCCTTGAAACTAGCCTCGCTTGTAGCTGTTATGACTGGTGCCCGGAAACAACAGTATACCATTGTCATATAATCTTCGCTTCCACTATCAAAGGGGGGGGGGGCTTCCGTGGTTAGAGCAATGCGCTCAAAATCACAAGGGTTCGATTCTCGCTCACGCTGGTAAATGTGAGAAAGTTTGCCAGTTTTCTTTCGGAAGGTCAGTGGTCTCTTCCTGGGTACATTGTATTTGGGGTCTCTCCTCCACCAATAAAAACTGGACGCCACCAGATAACTGAAAAATTGTTGAGTGTGGCGGAAAACAACACACAATCAATCAATCAATCAATCAATCCACTATCAAAGTCACCGTATGTATTCGCCATACTGCATGCAAAAGCTGTACTTTCAGTTGCAGACGGTATTTAAATTAAAACAGCTTAATGGATATTTAATATTTCTGAAAATTGATAGCTTGATTAAATTCTTGTGTGTTTACAACAAAAACTCTTTTTAATGCGTGTTTTTGTTTTGTTTCTGTTATGATATCATTGCGTAAGAAAAAAAAAGAAAACAAGCGGAAAAAGCACTGTCAGTTGGCCAAAACACTTTTGAAACGACGATTGTATTCATACGCAATAAAGTTTGATCACGTAATTGACTTCTTGACATCAACAATTGCAAGTCAATTTCTATAGTATAGTCCTATAAGGACACACATTGACAAATGTAAATATTGGACCTAATGTGGCGCACTGCATTGCATAGGAAACCGCAATACTAGGATTGATTGTTTGATTGTTTTACGGTTTTCAATCATATTGAGACGTCACCAATTGTAGTTAAGTACCTCATATTTAGACCTACGCTTAGCGCTCAGGGCCGTATCAGTGAGGTTTCTTTAACGTGCCAACGCCTGCCGCGACATGGGCCCCCAGCTTTTGAAGACCCCTGATTCTCACTTTTAAATGTTGAACGTTTAGTGAAGGACCAATCACTTCGTATATTTGCGTCTTCAGTTTGGTGCAGTCATGGCGCGAGCGGTAGTCGAACTCACGACCTCCCGGTTACGAAGCGATCGAGTGCTCGAACCACTGACCTACCGCGACCGGTTAAACTGACATAATGTACGCAAGTTCGTAATCTCAGACCAATGAGATGTGACTGCGAGATTAAAAAAAAAAAAAAAAAAGATGGGCCTAGGATTGTGGGAGTTATTTTTTTTTAACCTCGAAATATAGGTGGATTTGAATTCTCCTTGTCGTTATCTTTAGAGCTCCCTGCGCTTGATAATATATTTGTGGAATATAAAATATATTATGAAAAGAATTGTATTGTCTAAAATGTTATTTATGCACTTGCCATTTTAAGCGGAAAGTTTCGGGTTTCGGGTTTGATTCTAGATCCCTGCGTTCGCGGAAACCCTAAAACGTTTGATATACTAGATACTAACTATTCTTTCGCTAATCGCCCGGTATTACAAGGAAATATCAGGGGTCTTTTAATTTAGGTATTACAGTACAACATAATGTCACTATAGGCGTCGACATTATGAAGAACTCTCACTGCATAGGTCAATAGAACAAGGTAGAATAATAATGGGCCCCAAATGTCCACATTTACACATCAATTGAAGACTTAAAACAGTGAAATTTATTAAAATTAGGAATAGAATAAATGCCTCAGTATAAATGATATACTTATCGTTATCAGTGGAAGTGACCCATAGTCACATGATTGTAACAAATGTCATTAAAAACGGGGTTTTAGAAGAAAACGACGTACTTTGCTTTTAATAAAATGACATATGTTTTGCCTTCTAAAACATAGAGCAGATGTTTGTCTATGTAGAAGTTTATACCACAAGTTATACCAGTGTACAATGTAGATGTAGGTTTGAGATGTAGACATGTATGTGCTCCATATTTTCTGAAACTTGCTTCACATTGTATATTTTTGCCAAAAATTACATAATTCGATATATTCATTAACTTGATTTTAACTTAAATATTTCAATAATTAAAATTCATATACACATGATCCGGGCTCTTAAATGATAGTTTAATCCATAACTTCTGAAAATTAGGGTCATATAATGCTCTTAATCTGTTTCTACCTTCTCCTTTGCGAACTTCATTTACAGATAGTACTGACGCGCTACTTTTGCGACACTGTCTGTTTTGGTTGGTGCTGCCGCAAATATTAATTGCATGGAATCCAATAAAAATTAATTGAATTACCCGTGTTCGGTATTTATGATTAAGTTCCTTTGTTTCCATAAATTTAGTTTGTCTAAAATATATGGCTGATCTAATTCATAAATTCATATTTTGCAAAAAAAAAAAAAAAAGAAAAAAAAAGAAAAGAAAAAAAAAAAAACAGAAACAAAAAAACAAAAAAACAAAAAAAAAAAAAAAAAAAAAAAAAAAGACGAAAAAAAACAAAAAAACAAACAAACAAAAAAAACAAAAAAAAAACAAAAAACAAATTTAGAATTTAATAAAAATGAAAGAGAATCGGTACACAAGATGATACTTTTTATCTGAAAATGATTTGATGTAATCAAATGCCAGTTATACGGTCACGGCTATAAATAGTTTACAAACATATTGTATTGGTAATCAAATTCATCGAATATGAAGTGGTACCTCTTACATATTTCTTTGGGATATATCCTAAATGCTCCAAGATACGGTAAAACACAAGTTTCCTTTGCAGCCCATGCACTTCCATGTAGGTGTGTATGGCCGGATAATGTGTATTGACCTTGAACCAATTTATTTGGTTGGCAAAGGTCAAAACCATAAACACAATCATTAAGCGAAGTTGAAGGTCACCGAAAAATTTGTGAAAAATTAGATGTATCGGAGAGATTTTACAAGTTCACATTCTATAAAGCGGTTGTTCAGAAACAGATAGATTATGACCCTAAATTAATATCACTTGAACAAGATCAAGATCAATGATGAAATGAAATTAAATATACTAACTGTGCAATGGAGACCATTAAATTAAGACGATCAGTTTGACGAGTTTGAAAGATGCACCAACAACATGTAATTGTTTGTTTCATTTTCAAATGACTGTTAATGTCCATGCCAAAATATGAAATAGTAATTCTATATACTCTATAAAATATAAGATATTTTAATCATGTGTACTTACAGTTAAAGGTCACAAATGACGTTAGTTTAAAAAAAAACAAGATGTACTTTGTATAATCCCTTCTTTTTTCTTTCACATTTTGGTATAATTTAGAAGTGTGAAGAGCAAAATAGCGACTTTATGTGAGAAACGCTTCAAAGGTACTAATGATCAAGTCCCCTTGTTTCCATGGTAGCATGTTTCATGGATCTATAATGACGTTTTATAACAACTGACATTTCATAGGTGAAAGAAATGAATCTAAATTTTAAGTTTATTCTTGACTAATTTGGATATTGTTTGTCAGCCTCATTTGTACCATCTTTGCTTAGCACACACTTACTTTTATTGACACCGAGGTCATCTTTCGTAGATCCGGGTTAGAATAGGTCCTCAGTACCCTTTGCTTGTCGTAAGAGGCGACTAAATTGGGCGGTCCGTCGGATGAGACCGCAAAAACCGAGGTCCCGCGTTGTAGCAGGTGTGGGACGATAAAAATCCCTCCCTGCTCAAAGGTCCTAAGCGCCGATCATAGGCCTAAATTTGCTAGCCCTTCATCGGCAATGGTGACATCTCCATATGAGTGAAAAATATATAATCAATCAATAATGGAATAAGGAGCATGTGTAAAATATCATTTAAATGGTAGTTAAATATCCACAGGTCCAGGAAGAACGCTGTATACGCCTAAGATCATCACGTGGTCAACACTCGGTTTTTTCAGGAAAGAAAGTGTGTTAGAAACAAAGGTCGTATTTTGAAACTATCCCCGTAAATATTTTTACAACCTTCTTTTTTGTATGCACATATAATCGTGTTATATATAGAATAGCGTAGTGTTGATATGTTTGTTAAAACGTAACTTCAAAAATTAAGCATGTCGACTCTTAAATGCAAAACATTAAAACTTTTATATCAGACATTAAACAGATTTCAACGTAAGTGCACTGGATCGAGCTTCAGCCATAACGGATATCATGTGACTGCCCAATGACAAACATATTATGATGGTTAGTTGTGGCCCGCTACCGAACCGAGCCAGAATTTTCAGTGAATGATTTTTGAAAGTGACCATGAATGCACGTGACCAACATTTCAATGAGACTTAATATGGTTGTATTCTGTCTATACGGATTTACACTATTTTATTTATATATAACTATGGTTTTAGTCTATCGTATGGTGTTTCGTATCGGGGATTACAATCCCTCTAGTTTAAAGACCGTCTTATTGATGTTTGACAAAACAGTATGTTTATTAATAAGCGCCATGGCGACTTAAACACTTCATAGTTGAACACTAAACTTTACGCAAATAATTGAATTAGTTTAGCTGTCAGTTTTAATAGTTACATTCGTAACAAAAACGTAATGTAATTCAATTTGAAACACAAAAGATTTAACTTTCTGAAGTGGATGCATACTCTTCGTTCGTACCTGATAGCACCTGGTGTACCGTATATACTCGCATATAAGTCGACCCATCTATAAATCGGTAACTCACCTTTTCTGAATTTCTTTTTAGAAACTCAATATTGGCCCTCTTATAAGTCAGACCGAATTTTTGATAAGAGTTTCCGTCATTCTAATATTCCTTTTCTAGTGAGAGTTGTGTTTGTTCATAGTTTTTTTTTAAAATATTAGTGTATGTTGGTTCTTCAAGTTCTTGCCTATTTTTATGTTGTTTATGTTGTTTCTGCAAGTTCATGCCTATTTGTATGTTGTGTATGTTAGTTCTGGAAATACAAAGTTTCTATACAGTGATTCCGTAACTGTTATTCTGTAGACGGTCTAGTAGATGGATTTCTGCAACCCACAAAAATGAAGGCTTACCTAGGAGCAAAGGAAATAAAAATCACTTGGCAGCCCCCTCTTCATACTAAAAGAGGTATCATGGCTTATCTGGTGGAATGGCGGGAAAAATCAAAACCTGCAGCTGTGACAAATAAAGAAGAAACAAAAGGGCATACCTACACTATTAAACACCTTCAGGCGAACACAGAATACGATGTACGGGTACTGGCATATCTACCTGGAACTATGCCTACCATACCTGAGGAGGGAAACAAAGCTGAAGGTGTATTTTCTCACACGTTTTGTATCTTCGTTCTAATAAGTGCACTTTCAGTACTCTGATTAATATTGTGATTACATGCGTTGACGATTTTGTCTCTTTTTCTTTGTATCCACGTTCTTCATTTTCTTCACACATCTAATCCTAAGTATGTCAAACGTTGTAGTTCCACCAAACTTAGATGAAATTCAGCAGCAATCAGTGCAAAAGTTCCCGGAAGGTAATCGAATTTCGTTCCTTTCCTTTTGTATGTTTAATCTAAGCACATTGAAAAGTAACATTGAATGAAATGGTAAAAAAGAAAATCATAAAATGTGAATCGGCATTGTATTTAATTCGTTGTGTCAAATGCTATCTGACGTGTTTTATGCCAACTGTCAAGTCATCCTCTACATACTGATTTTGATTACGGATTACTCCGTTTCCCTGATCAAGATAGCGGGTCCACGGTGGCTGTGACCGTCGACAGAGAATACTTACTCCTCCTAGGCATCTTATCCTACCTCTGGTGTCTCCAGGGGTCCATGTTTTCCCTAATCTTCATTATATATTTTCATAGGAGTTATGAGATTGATCATTGTTATCTTCACCTTTTTACAAACTTTGCTATTGTTCCTACATTTCTTTGACAGGGTCCATCATAGCACAGGCAGGAACCGAATTTGCTCTGATGCAAGGTAATGCTTTAGTGTAGGTAGCATGATGGGATCTAAGTAGTGTTGGTTGTGAATTTTCTTTCAAGTTCACTATCAAAGGACTTCTACAATGAAACATATTCCTTTTCTTATTTTGTAGCTAAAATAAAAGATGCAGAGAAAATAATTCAGTCAGCGCCTGCACAGTTGGAACCTGTTGACGAAGGTAAAATAGTTTCCCATACTGAAATGTATCTAAAATTTATAAGTGCAGAACAGTGTCTGCGTTTTACTACAGGCTGGATACTGTTAGCTCCGAAGTTGAAAAATACCATATTTAGAAGTCTTCATTATGATCATTGTGTTGCTATCGGTAAATCCAGTAGATTTCATAAATGTTTTAAATCATTTTCTTCAAACCCGTAAGAGAATTATTTATTATAGATTGATTAAATATTGTTTAACGTCCAGCTCGAGAATCTTTCACTCATATGGAGACGTCACCATTGCCTGTGAAGGGCTGCAAATGTAGGCCTATGCTCGGCGCTTATGGCCTTTGAGCAGGGAGGGATTTTTTATGTGCCACGGGACTTCGGTTTTTGCGGTCTCATCCGACAGACCGCCCAATTTAGCCTCCTCTTACGACAAGCAAGGGGTACTGAGGATCTATTCTAACAACCCGGATACCCACAGCGTCTCGTAAGAGAATGATCGGTTATATCTGAACTGGAAGAGAATGATAGATTATATCTGAACTGGATTGTAATAATTCTACAAGTACTTCGTTTTAATTCAGATGCTGATGATATCAGTTCACATTTTTAACAATTATTTAATAGAAGCGTAGGATTAGCTATACGTTTCTTTTGCTTCAGACTATAATTATTTTCTGTCACTGGATAAGTTGCGCCACATGATTACCGTCAAAACTTTTCAGACGGCGATTTGCTAAATTTAAACGACAACATTGCGTCAGGAACCTCGTTTCCATTGTATTTCTTTCTTATACATGTTAAAGATATTGGTCACTGACAAATTAAAACGCTCATAACAAACTTGATAATTAAAATTAGACGGCATTTAAATTTATCTATTAATTTAAATATTTGGGGGTAAGTCCCCTTTACCGATGACGTAATAACAATGGTGACCGATCTGAGCAGATTTGCTCAAATGAAATGAAGTAAGCTCGAGAAAACCTAGTGCTAAAATCACACCGATTAAGACATTTATTTCCCACTTCGAATGCCATATTCTCTCCTATTTTATGAGTTATCGATAAAAAAGTTACATTCACTCGCCAAATACTTTATTTGTTACTCGGCCGTTTTTATGTTGTAGATTCTGATAACGAAAGTACCACTACATCCAGGCGGGGTAAGTACACGCAATTTAAATCATCTGTGCGACCCACTTTGATCACCTCTTATCCGGAGTTATGTGTTGTACGTAAATTAAAGTGAGTGGTATCTTTGGGTTCGAGTTCGAGCCCCCCTTGTACCTTAGTGACTGTAGTCTGGTGGTTGGGAGGCGGTTACGTTTGCAACTGGGAAGTTCAATTCTCGTTCCCTCAATCTGGCACTAGAAATAAGTCTTTTGGATATGAACTTGAAAACAGATGCCGAGTCGTGGCAGGCATTGGTACCAAAATTACTGATGTACAAATTTTGGCATCATAACGGGGGAAGTATGTAGCTTTATTATACCCCTCTCTCCGCAACAAAGTTTGGGGGATTGGAATCAGGTTGTTCGTCTGTAGACGCAATGGTGTCCGGGCTCTTAAGTTTTACCCACGATGATTCGGAGTTTAAAGGTAAAAGGTCAGTGTACTGGATATTGAAATAGCAAAGTGGTTTCCGGGCTCTTACGTGTTATCCTTTTCCCCTAGAGTCACCATATCATATATATGAACTACACATGGGAAGACGATGATCTCTATCGATTTTTGGGTCAAAAGGTCAATTGTGCTTGACATTGAAATAGCATGATGGTTTCCAGGCTCTCACGTGTTATCCTTTTGACCTAGAGTCATCATATCAAACATACGGACTACCCATGGTACGACAATGACCCCTATCGATTTTGGAGTCAATGGGTCAAAAGAACACCCTTTGGGTTTGGCAGATTGGGATGAGGGGGTATTCTATTAAGTAGTGCCCACAGTATCTCTTGTTATAAATGTGTGTAGATTGTAGGTGTGTATAGAGTACATTTATATTTGGAAATAACAGTCAAACACCTTTTTTCAGTTGATAAACCGCCTATATTGGTGACTAAACGAAAGGATCCCAAGAGTGAGTAAATTTATACTTCATTCTCTGTATTAACAAAGGCCTAAATTTATATAAGGTAAGAGTCTTAAGCTAAAGTGACCCATTCAATATGCCGGTAGAGGTTCGAGGTATATCCTTTTATATGCTTTCAAAAATCTGGACCACAGTTCATAATGCTCTGGTTGTAACAGTAAAGGTATTAAAATGCCTTATTTATCTCAAAAGTTGTTAATTTCAAGATAATGTGTCATAACTATATGCCAAGGTCACTATTAGAACTATTTATTTACATCGTTACTTTAAATATAGAGACAATCGAGGCTTACTTTATATAGATGATAAGTCACAATATGAGCCCTTATCATTATTTGGCCAAGATTACTAGAACAACTAAATCGATATTTCTCTTACTTTTATATTGTGACGTGAGAGTGAGAAAGGAGGCCATGTTGGCAAAATGAGATTTCAGCGACACCTACCTTTTATAACTTTATTTATTACGAAGGAAGTAGACTCCTATAGAGTTAAAGACATGTGGTCAGAGGTCAAAGTTACAGAAAACATTTGCACTAACTTTATTACACAGCATGTCAATCGTTAAGTTATAGAGTTCAGATGTTAAAGACAGACAAGGTAATAAATAAATCAACAGTTTGCCTCCCATTTTTTAAGAAAACGGACAAATAAAGTAATAGTTAAAACATGCCCCCCCCCCCTTCGAAATCTCGTACATACTTCATATTTCCAGTAAATTTAGCAATCCACTCAAGACACACAAACAGTTAATTGTTGTTACCCAGGTTTTGTTAGTGCATGTGTGGTGCAGAGGCACTATCCAGAAATAGAGATATGCATGTGTAAATTAGTGCTAATATACACCGACTAACCATCTGCCTTTTCAGATAGGAATGTAGCTTGAGACACACATGATTTTAAGCGCTTCAAAAACGTTGCGGACTTTGTTTTATATATCTACAGAAAATAAGATATTTTGATATATTGTTCACATTAAATCTCTAATTATCATATCGCTTTGGTTGTTATTAATTAATATATGCATATATTTTTTCAGAGGTTGTGTTCATTATTCTAAATGATCTCTTCAGGAAAAGTAAACCACTTCCCATCTTAAAGAAAACCTTAGGTAATGATATGTAATGGGGAATGTGTAGAGAGGTAATAATATGTAACGGAAAATGTTTAGAGAGGTAATAATATGTAACGGGAAATGTTTAGAGAGGTAATAATATGTAACGGGGGATATTTAGAGAGGTAATATTATGTAACGGGAAATGTTTAGAGAGGTAATAATATGTAACAGTGAATGTTTATATGCATAATAATATATAACGGTGAATGTTTACAGAGGTAATAATATGTAACGGTGAATGTTTACAAAGGTATTAATATATAACGGGCAATGTTTAGAGATGTAATAATATGTAACGGAGAGTCTTTAGAGAGATAATAATATGTAACGGGGAATGTTTAGAGAGGTCATAATATGTAGCGGAGAGTGTTTACAGAGGTGTTAATATATAACGGGGAATGTTTAGAGAGGTTATAATATGTAACGGGTAATGTTTTGAGAGGTAATGATATGTAACGAGCAATGTTTAGAGAGGTAATAATATGAAACAGGGAATGTTTAGAGAAGCAATAATATGTAACGGGGAATGTTTACAGACGTATTAATATGTAATAGGGAATGTTTAGAGAGGTAATAATATTTAACGGGGAGTGTTTAGAGAGGTAATAATATGTAACGGGGAATGTTTAGAGAGGTAATAATATGTAACGAGGAATGATTTGAGACGTAAAAATATGTAACGGGGAATGTTTAGAGAGGTAATTATATGTAACGGGGAATGTTTTGAGGCGTAAAAATATGTAACGGGGAATGTTTATAGAGGTAATTATATGTAACGGGGAATGTTTTGAGGCGTAAAAATATGTAACGGGGAATGTTTAGAGAGGTAATTATATGTAACGGGGAGTGTTTAGTGAGGTAAAAATATGTAACGGTGAATGTTTAGAGAGGTAATAATATGTAACAGTGAATGTTTAGAGAAATCAAATATCATGGATTTTTCAAAGCACAGTTTGTTAATTATGTAAATTCGTTGGAAGTTACTTTATCATCTTCCTTTGTGAGCAACTTTTTGCGGTTGCGGTAGCTCAATGGTTAGAACGTTAGCTTTGTGTAATTGATTAATCCAATGATTGCACATGTGAGTCACGTGATTTCGTCTTCGTCAGCTGAAAAATGATGGGGATTACCCTAAGTGCTCTTGAAAAGCAACGCCGTTACTGTGTTACTTGATCGAAAAACCAATAAAATAGTTTGGAAAGTAAGACATTTTTAAAACCCAGACATTCGTTCGTTTGTTGTTGGTGGTAATTGAAATTACATATGACGTCACAATACACTGTTTACATTGACTACGTTATATGTATAGGCGTATTTTAAAAATGTCTAAAGTCGTGTTGCAGGTGTTAAGGGCATCCGTTCGTCTCAACGGTCACACCGTGAAACATATTATGTTATGCTAGTATGTGATTAATATAAATGTTAATTATCAATATAAGAAAAAAAGAATAGAACGTTTGTGACCAGGAGGCTCGAGTTCGAGGTTTTGAGCACCGTCTGTCTCTTAACTGCCTCGAACATAAGGCGCAAAGATTTGCAGTGATTGCTCCTTCGTGAAACACTCGGCATTTAGAAATGAGTATCGGGAGTATTTTAAACTGTACCTATAAGATGGAGATCCCGTGTGGAGGCAGGTGTGGGTACGTTAAAGAATCCCCACTGATATGACCCCCGAGTGCCAAGCATATGTCTGAATTTAAGGTACTTCACCTAAGGCTGATGACGTCTCAATATTAGCGCAAAATTCTCGAAGAGATGTAAAACAAACTATTGTTCATCATGTGATTCCGAAAAGAACGATAATTTAATATCTTTATCGATTTTATATAGAGATATTTCTGTATATCCCGTGAGGATAACAGTCGCCGGATAGCTGAAAAATTGCTCAGGCGACTATAAATAAAAAAAAAAAAAAAAAAAAAAAAAAATCCCGTGAGGATACGGGTTAGAATAGGTCCTCAGTACCGCTTGCTTATCAGAGAAGATTTAATGGGGCGATCATTCGGATTAAACCACAAAACCCAATCCCGTGTGTCGCAGCAGGTGTGGCACGATAAAGATTCCTACCTGTTCAAAGGTCGTAAGCGCCGATCATAGGCCTAAAATTTTGACACCCTTCTCCGGCAATGGTGAGGTCTCTATATGAGTACAAAAAATTCTCGAACGGCTCGTTAAATAATATACAGCCAACCAATCTAAAGCTCTGTACAACTGTGATATTATTAGATTATCATTATAAGTATTTAAGTGTATATAGCTCATTTATTTCTCACAGCAAATTTGCTAAAACTGTTTGAACGAGACATGATTGTGAAGGATGACCTCATCGTAAAACTTCACAATGGCGGGAAAGACGACATTATGCATGAACTGCAGAAAATCACGACCAGAAAAGATTTCTTCAGTTACAGTATGTTTATGTGCTTCATTGCAACCCACGGGAATATTGAAGGATTTAACACGAGTGACGAACAAACAATCTCCTTCCAAGACGTATTTAGATTGGTCTCCAGAAGCGTTTGGAAAGATTTCATGGACAAACCAAAGATTTTCTTTATAGACACATGTCGCACGCGCATGGACAAAAGAGGTATGTTATTAATAGTATTGCTTTTAATGATGATCTTTAAATCACTGCAATTGAAGCATAGAACAATAAACTCTTAATTTTTACAGGTTATATTGTCTTTGTATATCAATGGAAGGATTTTTTTTTCATTCCGGTATTTCTATTATGATTGTAAACGTCGCGTATTACAATACAAAGAATGTCTTACGCAGTATTTGGAATGGATAAAGAGTTGATTAGCTCTAGCTGCTGTTTGAAGATTACCCTTGTAAGTGGAGAGCGTCGTCTGACTGGTTAAGAAAAAATAATTTCAAAATGCAATGACCCCGTAGGGATCCGGAATGTTAGAATAGATCCTCAGTACTCCTTGCTTATGGTAAGAGACGACTAAATGGGGCGGTCCTTCGGATGCGACCGCAAAAACCGAGGTCCCGTGTCACAGCAGGTGTGGTACGATAAAGATCCCTCCCTGCTCAAGGGCCATAAGCGCCGAGCATAGGCCTAAATTTTGCAGCCCTTCACCGGCAATGGTGACATCTCCATACGAGTGAAAAAATTATCGAGCGGGACGTTAAACAACATACAATCAGTCAGTCTATCAATAAAAATGCAATGTAAATTTTACCTGAGATCTCATTCACATGAGGAATAGTAAGAAGTGCATGAGCATGAATATCATAGAACGATATCGCCGGTGTTACTAATAATAGATTAATTCAAAATGTTTTGATACGGATTTAGTTTTTTTAGAATGAGTTTCCGTACACTGAGTACTGGGTAGATTAATAAACCATATGGTCGCTATTATGAAAAATAGATCATAATAAATGTTCTAAAATGCTGCTTTGCAAGGATTGTTTAATTTCAGTGCGAGTGTGTGACTGTTACTATTTCGCATGTATTTGATCAATATCAAATAAAGCTACAGTCTTGACACAGATTTTAATTGAACTCGTATTTGTTTCGAAGACTGCCTGAAACTGAATGGTTACCGTTAGGTCTGACATTACATAAACAACCGAAAACATCAAATAAATCATTTCTTGATTAATCCATGTCATTTAGTAAAATTGAAAGTAACATATGCATATGCATGTAGATGTTTGGATAATTTAAAGTTCAAAAAGTTCAACTGTTTTCCAGATAGAATTTGAAGTAATCAAATTCAACTTTTGTCGAATCTGCATTTTCTCACCAAACGTAAAATATTATTGTAATTGGTAGTTTAAATAAGAATTTGTTTATTTAAAACAAACTGTGATATAACCGAAACTACGCGTGCATGTGACGTATGCTTTTAAATCATTTATTCCTTTCAGGTTTGTATCCAAAAGATCTCAGAATACAGGAGCTATCGATGAACGAATTATCTGTAAAATGGACGCCTCCAGAATTGTTTGAACATTTCGAATTAAACTACTTGGTGAACGTATATGAAATCGACCAGCACAAAGTGTGCATCAAAAAGCACGAGATTGTTTCCCAAGAACCTAGTTGTCTGCTCAGTGACCTTAATGCCATGACAACCTACAAAATAAGCGTCTGGCCAGTGCTAGCAAAGACACAGAAAAAGAAAGGCTGGCCCAATCACACGAAATATATTATACAAGACGTAGGTAAGCCACAGACGTTTCGGATTTTGTCGCTATCTGAATATACAAATGCAGATGTATCCTTTCAGGATATACCTGTAATAAAATAACTATGAAGAGAGTGAACAGAATCTGTCTATCTTTGACTGATTTAGCCTGTCTATCATGGTATTCTGTAAAGTGGGGTGGATTAGTTCTGGTTCATACTAATTTGTGTGATAGTCTACGTCTGTATTGAGTACTTCGGAAAGTACTGTGACTATTGCAAAGAAGTGATGTTACCTACCCAGATCAGATAAAAACACAACACTCCGTTGTACAGTACAATTCCCTACACTGCTGATACAAGATGCTCGACATTCAAAAACAATTCCCTTCAATGCTGATACAAGATACTCGACATTCAAAAACAATTCCCTTCACTGCTGATACAAGATACTCGACATTCAAAAACAATTCCCTATACTGATATAACCTTAAAAATGGAAATCGATCCCGAGTTGCGTGACTTTATGGCACTTCACCCAAGGTAGTGACGTTTCTATGAGAGTGAAGAATTCTCGAATTGGACGTATAGCGACAGTTGAGAAGTGTATTGGGTACATAAATTTATCTAATATAGGAAATAACGTAAGGTTTAGATTTTCTTGAAAACTTCAATATTTTGTACTTAGCATGTACGGGGGCTCAAGAACGCTCCTATTATACATAATCCTTTGTAGTAATGTAAATGAAATATACGATCTTCTGATTTTTTTACTGTCATCTTTAAACGGGACGCATTATAGTCCGTACGTCCTTTCGTCGGTCCGTTCGGGATTCTCTGTTTTCATATTTCTGTCACATATCAAGTTGATATTTGCTATGTAGCTTCTTCGTGGGTCACTTTAGATCATGTTGCTATTTTTATCCATTTCGTCTTCTCTTGCAGGAGTTTTTCCACCTTATTTGAAAATTAATGTAATATAGAGGGTACATTATTTGTCCAGCGAACTCTTGTTTTACAGAGTAATTGTATGGGTATTGAAGAAGTGCATGTGGCAAGGAGTTTTATTTTCTTCAGTTTTTTTTAAAGAAAATTACAGGTTGCTGAATTTAGTCCGTTTGAGGAATTGTCATTAACTGAAGGATATGATTTTCCATTTAATTCCTCTGACAGTGTTGAAGGTTAGGCCTTTGTAAACAATTTAAAAAGATTCGATGTGAAAGGAATTTGATAGTCAACAATCATTTTTAGAATTTCTTGTGGTGGTTGAAATATCTACAGTTTGTTGAATATGGTTAAAGTTGGAGAAATATTTTACATACAGAACTCTGGTTTGTCTGTCTATCTCCTGTCACAGTCTTTAAACTAAGACTGTTTATTCGTACGATGAAAAGAAAGTATGTCATAGCCTGATGAAGGCTGATACTATCAGAAACAATTTTCTACACATCAAAGCATAAGAAAAACACCCTATATAAGCTTTTCACGGGCTCTTAACTATTGATAACACTATGTACATGAAGGTAGTAACTTTATATCCTCTAACTTACAATTGCAATGTAGATGAACTCTTTTGAGAAAAGTTGCATATCCTTGCGTGAAATTAATTGATCTCCTTATTTCAATGAAGAGGAACCGAAAGAAATTCAAATGGTAGCAGCTTCCACACATTCAATAACAATATCATGGTGGCTGGAAAATGACGTAGAAGGACAGAAATTTATAGCTAAATGCAGAAAGAAAACTGGGGGAGACGAAATTTCCGAGGAGCTCGAAATTGTTCCCGGTCAAAAACAGACCCATATGATAGATTACCTCAGTAGCAATACTACCTACCTCATCGGAATTTACATCGGTTCTACGGTATATCTCCCGGAAGTTCAATTCAAAACAAAAGCTAAAAGTGAGTACCATTATATTCTTACAGCCATCTGAGTATATATTAAGTCGTCAAATTATTTGCCAATTACATCCTGATAGAATGGATTACATAAAGAGCAGCGTATATATAAAACGCATTGAATTTGGCAAAATACAAGTAATGCACATGCATATAGCATGCTTGACTAGGACGGCTATTTACCTTTGCACTTACAAAAATGTTTGATGTTCTTTATTCTGATAAACGACGACAAAACGCCAAGCAAAAAGACACCAGAATAGGTCTCTAATTTGCGTCTTTTCATTATTTCGGGGCGAAAAGTCGCTATTTGTTGTTTTATCGTCTTTTCGTTTTACCGTCCTTTCGCCTAGAAAAGACGACAAAAGGCGAAACAAAGAGACGACATTTGCGGGTTTTGTTTATCGTCTTTTCGCCTGTATTTTGTCATTTTGTCGCCTTTTCGTTGTTTTCGGACGAAAAGTTGCTAATTATCGGTTTGTCGTCATTTCGCGTTGTTGTCTCTTCGAGGTGAAAAGACTACGAGATGACAAATTTGCCGTCTTTCCGCTTTTTCTTTTTGTTGTCTTTTCGTTATTTCGGGACGAAAAGTCGCTAATTTTTGTGTTGTCGTCTTTTCGTGTTTTAGTCTTTTCGCTTCGAAATAACGAAAAGACGACAACCGACAAATGGCACAAATCAGCCACGATACCTCTCCCTTTACACCCTGGCTCACTCCGTGAAAATTTTCAGCCAATCGCTGAGTTTCCAAAAACAAGTTAGTTGAGTTTAATTTAAACTTTTTATAGAAAATGAGGAAATTACTCTTGACCAGTCGGAACTCTTCTTCTTCCACTTCTTCGGTAAAATAACCAAACCAGACCCCGTATGTATGCAGATATGGAGATTTCGACATTGAAGATAACAAAGGAACAAACAGATATAATTTCTTTCAATGATAGTTTCGTTGCATAAAGCACACGTTTTCACGACCGCAGCCATTACTGCGTTAAGCACGGCTGCGCTAAACCAGATCTTCTATGTTAGGCTTGAATGCTGTTAGTCAACGAATTACATTATTCTCATAATGCATATTTTACGAGAGAGCCGCGAGTGAAAAGGGAGAGGAGAGTACATTTCAGTCGTGGCTTGCGGCGATGCAAAGAAACCACAATCATTGAAGATGAAGCTAAAACATCCATCCATTGCTGTTTTAAAATGCTACATTCTTTCTAAATCTAAAGCTTGCTTTCTGTTGACTGCGTTATATATAGGTATTGCATTTGTGAGATACCTTGGCTCCTTATCCATTTTGCAAAACCAATACTTTAATCCCCCATCCACTTTTCAGATCACCTCTTCAATGGCACATAAATGTTAGGTATATATATATATATATATATATATATATATATATATATATATATATAACATAAACACAACCCTTTTAATGATTGTTTATTCTTTAACATCCCGTTTGAGAATCCAAGCGCAAGGAAGGATAGTTTCCGTGCCACACTTGTTGTGACACGGGAACTCGGATTTTGTGGTATCCTCCGAAGGACATTTAGTCCCTCTTACGGCAAGGGCGACTGTGGGCCTATTCAAACCCGGAATCCCAACCCCTTTATTATTACAATCCAAACCCTGAGAGAGAGAGAGAGAGAGAGAGAGAGAGAGAGAGAGAGAGAGAGAACACCTTTTTCAGTGAAACATTCATGTTGGGTGTGTTTTATGGAAACATCCAAACTTTACACATAATTATCTCGTTTGCATTTTATATGATAATGAATAGTCCATTGTTCTTGCATACGTTTAGTACAGCCACAAAACCTGGTATTTGAAGATGTGCAATCTTTTGAAATCATTGTTTCCTGGGAACCACCCCTGCATGAATACCATGGAATCTCGCACTACTTGGTGGAATACAGATCCAAGTTTATTATTGACTTTGTTGAAGTACCTGCCAGGCCCATTTCAAAGAAATATGAATGCAAGCTTTCAGACATGGAACCTGATGTAATGTACAAAATAAGAGTTTATGCAGAAAAGGATAGAGGAAGAGGCGACCCAACAGATTTCATACAATGTCGAACCCCAAAGGTTGGTAAGTGGAGCAGGCGAGACAGGTAGAGCAGTACTGGACGCTTCGCGTAAAGTTCTGTAGGCATCTTTGCTTTTCTGCGTCATGACGGTATACAGGTCAGCCAGTTCGCGAATTAATTAAGAGGCAGAGGTTTATTGTGTAAATATGATAGGCTATATAGGCATTTCTGATAAAGTATGAAAGGTATATATGCCGTATTCTTTGGATATTACCGTCGGAATAAAAAGTGATTTGTATTAAGATATTTAACTTATACACTTGATGCAAATTATACAATTTAACTCAGTCGGATTAAGAAGTAATCAATCTAATTTCCTATTTAATCGGGTATTCTCCAGATAATGACTTCGCAATGAGAGGTTGCGAGTGGAATTTGAAAGTAAACAAATTACATGGCGATGTGAAAGTATGCAAGCTGTAAACGGGACACATTCAGCGATAAAAGACAGACAAAAAACAGGGTAGAGAGAACGACTTTGAGGAATGGAAGTTTAATTTCATGTTTAACATGAAACGCCATTAAGTACTACATACTGTAAAGGAAATCCTCATGTTCCATGACGTTTGTAATATCTTTTTCTCGCGTGCTTGCCCACATCCACCATTAACTTTATTCCTTCTAAATCATCGTTTCCACTTACAATGAATAGACCAGTACTCCTTTAATACCCTTACTTGTTAAAATAGTCAAATCATATTATTTTTCAGAGTTTATCATACTGACAAAATACACGGTCTGCTTTTTAATATCAAGCACAATACTGTTTACTAAGGCATATATACTTTTAATGAAGTATTGCTCTATTCAATGCAAGAGGAATTTCTAATATACATTTATAAAGAGTTGATGTTGATAGAGGACTTGCGCATGCGGGTGGAAAATGTATTATTAGAAACATAACAGAGGGAAGAGGATTGTTTTACAATATGTAGTTGCATGAAATGACTTTAAGTAAAATATGAAATTTAACTCCTTTTACACATCAATCGGTCACATTGGCTCTCCCTGCTCAGTTCTAGGTCTCTGATTGTCTTTTTTTTCCCTTTGATCAGTCGCTGGACGTTTCTCACTAATAGCTTCATCCAAGCTTTCGAGTCGCCATTATTGTTGTTACTTTCTAAATTGAGCTTGTGATGTCACGTGATCATTAATGGGAAGAGAGGATACCGAAAATGACAGCTAAGTGTGTAGTAAGGACATGCGTGTTCCAAAGAGGATTCCGAATGTGTAAAATCACATACTTGATTTTGTAGGCCCAGCAGACTTGGAGATAAAAGCTGATACCACAACGATATCGGTGTTCTGGAATGACGCTGTGCTTCCCAGTGAAAAATCTAAAACAATATACCGACTATCATTACGTTATGAGGGCACCCTTATAACAAATGGTGTTGTGACTCGATCAAAGAAGAAGGAACCACTCCATAAGTATAGTTGTAAGTTCTCGGAGCTATGGACTGGAACGCCGTACAAGTTAACAATACTAACCGTGTCCGATGACCAGGTTTGGGATCCACCTATCATAATGGAAGTCAAGACGAAGAAAGGTAAAAAGCTTTATGAATAATTTTGGAAAAAAGAATACACCGAATATCGAACATGTTAGATGAAAACATATTGATTCTGCGAAAGTTTTAAGTATTGAAAATCTTAATAAAGTGATTTAAGACGGGACATATTTTGATACAGCGATGTCTGTATATTCGTGGTTCGTCAAAGGTTTTCCGTTTCTATTTTTATTTCTAGCAAGCTGAGACATATTTTTTTTGTGTGGGTCACTTTAGATAATGGTGTAATTCTGTCCCAATTTGTCATCTCTTGCAGACAGTAATTCAGTGTTTATATGGAGGGTACATAATGTGTCCTTTTAAATCTTCCTACAGTTTTCAAGTAAGGGTTTTCCTACTTAGGTAGGGTTTTATGGGTACTGAAGATGAGTATGTGGCAAGGGTTTCGAATATCATAAATTTTTGAATAGAATTGTAGGTTTGTTGGGCTTAGTCAGATTTTGAGATTACACAGAGTGTATATGATTTGTCCATTTAACTCCTTCCATGGTTTCCATGTGAGGACCTTCTTATTTTGTACATTGTTTGTATGAGTATTGAAAATGTGCGTGTGTGAAGGATTATGATCTTCTGTAAGTAGTCCGATTTGAGAGGTCTTTGTTTTTATATATACCCCTGTCACAGTTTTAAAACTATGACTCTTATCATACAACGTAGAAAAGTATGTTGTCATATGCTGACGGCGGGTCCCTGTTGTGGCCCCACCCTACCCCCCGAGGCCATTATTTTAACAAACTTTAATCTGCATTATGTTAGAAAGCTGTCATGTAAATTTGAACTTTTCTGGCTTAATGCTTCTTTTTACAGAATTTTTCCTATAATTTTGCGTATAAAACTTTGATCCCCTGTAGTGGCCCTATCTTAATCCTGGGGTGGGGGTGGGGTGGGGGAGCATGATTTTACTATGTCAGAAAACTGCCATTTAAATTTGACCTGTACTAGTCAGATGGTTCTTGAGAAGAAAATTATTAAATGGCACATTCTATATTTGCATTTTTGTGATTATCTCCCTTTTGAAGGGCATGACCCTTCATTTGAACAAACTTTAAACTCCTTCACCCAAGTATGGTTTGTGCCATGTTTGATTGAAAACTGGCCCTGCGGTTCTAGAGAAGGAAATTGTTAAAGATTTTTTCGATATTTTCGTATATAGAATTTTGATCCCCTATTGAGGCCCCACTCTATCAGCAGGGGCCATGATTTTAACAAACGTGAATCTGTAATATGTCAGAATGCTTACATATAAATTTGAACTTTACTAGCCCAGTGGTCCTTGAGAAGATTTAAATGACCCCATCCTATTTTTGCATTTCGTGATTATCTCCCCTTTGAAGGGGGCATCGCCCTTCATTTGAACAAACATGAATTCTCTTCACCCAAGAATGATTTGTACCACGGTTGATTGACGTTGACCTACTGATTCTGGAGACAATTTTCAAAATTCCTCAGTATTTTTTCACTGTTTTGCTATTATCTACCATTCGCGAACGTGCTGTCCTTCATTTGCCAAAACTTGAATTCCCTTCACCCTAAGATGCCTTTTACCAAGTTTGATTGAAATTGGCCTAGTGGTTCTGGAGAAGAAGATGACAATGTGAAAAGTTGACGCCGAGGACAACAATAACACCGACGACGGACAACTGAACGTTTTGATCATAAAAGCTCACTTGAGCTTTCGGCTTAGGTGAGCTAAACACACCCGACATATCCTTGCGATGGGCGTATTATTTACCACTTCCGATACTCTTGTGACGTCTAGACAATTGGTATGAAAAACGTCAGACAGCAATCTACCTAATGACAGGTTGTATTTGCAAATTAGATTATATATGTAGTACACTGAAAATGTGTTATACCTTTAACATCCTCTTCCACAGATACATCAATCAACAAACTTAAAACTTACAGAGAGGACTTGTATAGGCAATGCCTACTTTCAATCAAGAATGTGTGTCGTCATGTTGCGTATGGGTATATATCTACCAAAATGTATCTTGAAATTCATCCCCCCTGGGTCAAGTGTTCTGATTTTAAGATGTGCTTCATGTTTAAGATATTGAAAGTGCATTATTTCTATATAATAACTCCAAATAATTAAACAACCGATCTGATTATTTGTGAAATTCACACCCCTGAGTCAGGTACACTGGTGCTAGAGAGGCCCTAAGAATCATATTGTTAAAATGCATTCATTAAAGAAGAGAATTGCTTCTATCAAAATTGTGAAGTTTATGGCTTCTGGGTCAATGGTTCTGGACTCTTTGGCTAACAGAGTGAAACTGTCATTTCTCGTCAACTTGATGCCCTGGACATCAAACAACCAAACTGATTACAGAGTAATAATGCGGAGAGTAGAAAACTGTAAACAACATGGCCCCTTGGATTAAGGATAATAATGGTAAGGTAAGACTTTGACTCATATAGTGAAAGTGCATTTAATAATCTATTTCTTTTAAAATAGTCTTTTCGATTCCTGGACAATTTTTCACTCATATGGAGACGTTACCATTGCCGGCAAAGGGCTGCAAAATTTAGGTCTATGCTCGGCGCCTATGGCCTCTGTGCCGCACCTGCTGTGACATGGGGCCACGGTGTTTGCGGTCTCATCCGAAGTATCGCCCCATTTAGTCGCCTTTTACGACAAGCAAAGGGTACTGAGGATTCTAACCCGGATCCCCGCGGGGCAACTAATATGAGAAGTAAGAATAACGAATAGGCTCATACATCCCATAAAGAGTACGATTTTAAGAGAAGGATTCCTGGACCACCATGTTAGATAAGATTTGTTTTAAAGTACAGTGAGTATGTTTTAAAGACATGCATATACACGTGTTCCTTGGAGGAGTTCAATTCTCGTTCGCGCTGATAAATGTGAGACATTTTGCCAGTTTACTATCGCAAGGTCGGTGGTCTCTTCCCAGGTACATTGTATCTGGGTTCTCTATTCCACAAATAAAACACTGGATGTCACCAGATAACTCGAAAATTGTTGAGTGTGGCGGAAAACAACAAACAAGCAAACATTCTAGATCGATAAGGTAAACGGAGTAATCCGTAGTGTATGTTTATCTAAGAATTCTTCTAACGTCATGAACTCGAAACTATAACATCTTGCACATAGACCCATTCTACATAATTGTAATGCGAAGGAGTCATCTACCAATACTGAAAATTCTGGCCCCAAGGTCAAGAATTTAAACCACGAGATAGGGCTATACGTATCATTAAGTGAAAAAAAAAACCATAAAGTTTTTTATGGATTTTTCTTATTTCCGAACATAAAATTTCCCCTGCAAACAATGCTTACATGGTATATGTCAGATGATGTGTGATAATCAATCTAGGGTTTGAGAAAGACATACGTTGCACCATCAACATGCATCACTTTTATTCATGCAAGGTTTTCGGATCACAGTGACATTCCGATGATCGTTAAGGCCTATGGGCCTCTTGTTCCTTGTGTTGAATCTTTGGCAAGTGGCCGTCAAGGCCTATGAGTCTATGAGTACTGCTTACGACTACGTGTTAATTGATCTTTCCCTCTTGGCTAACAGCAACTTTGATACATTTCTGATTTGTACAAATATTTCTACGTAGTTTTTATTTACTACATCAGTTGTTAATTAATTTAATACATAATTGTATGCATTTTGCGTTTATCTAATTGTAATTACTTAAATGCTAAAATAAACTGAACAATGAACATCAACAGTTTAGTATTTAGTTTGTTTTAACATATGTAAGCATTTGCACCAACCAATGTACCATGTATTATCAGACAGGAACAGGACGAGCTTAGAACCAAGAGATAGCAATTTCTACATTGTGTACAGCGACTCTTCGACCGGTACTGCTAAAGGAACGGACTGCTGGTTCCTAAATTCGGTGATAAAAAATCTCAGAAACAGATACTTATCGTAAGTTATAATTCTGATTTGTAAGTGAAACTTGATTTGTAGGTGAGCTATTACACTATTTTGTTAAAATATGTATTTAAAGACACAAACTCCTGCTTCTTAAATAAAATTTGTTTTCAAGTACAGTGAGTATATTTTAAATACATGCATATACACGACACCTGTTCCGCATTTGGGAATCTCTAAACTACAACTGCGAAATAGGTATGCCCTTTTAGAGAATATGAACCAAGTCCAGGATGAGCTTCATAATGGGCGGCTGAAATTCTTCGTAATTTCAAATTTTTAATTTATTCAAGAATTATAAGATAGGATTCAACCGACCATGACAAATGATATGTTTATAGGCAAAGGGGATTGAAGATGTATTTAACGGAAAAGAAATCCCCTTCCGAGGGGACATAATTAGACATTTTGTTGGGGTAGGTTTATTTTTTGTTTAAAGGTAGGGATATAATGCACATGATAACAGAACAAAACCCTTGTAAGGATAAGGAGGATGCAAGATTAATTCACAAAATTCCATTTTGTGTAGATTTCGGCAAAAGTAGAGTATGTCGGTCTGATATGCAACCAATCCATGTTCATGTATACGTGTACATTCAGGTTTGATAAACAGCAATAAAATTATGAGTTTTTCTCAACAAAAAAAACAAAAAACAAAAATGAACAACTTCGTCTATATGGAACTATACTAGAAAAAAATCAGCTGTTTTCCTAAATTGACTACCAATGCTAGACATTTCAAATTTTACATAGTACCATACAGGATATTTAACAGAGAGGTGCAATATGCCAAGTAATATTAAAAGAGGCACTTTAGCTTATTTCCATATCTTATGGGTCCTTTTTGATGCCAACTCTTTTCAATTACGGGATTATCCTCTGTATCTGTTAATTGTCATATTATCAGACTAATATTAATATTTTTATTTCCCCAGACATAACCTCGAGGATATTGTAGGCTTCGTAATGGAGGACCTACCAAAGAGGCAGAAGAGAAAAGTACGGGAGCCCGTCATCGTCTCCACAATACAGTCCACAATTCCGATTTAGCTGCAATCCGCTGAGTTTATTACAGAACACAACTTCATTAATGTGGCCAATTCAACTCCTTTTTCATATTTAACATCTGTGATAATATGCATTAATTCACACACACACGCACACACGCACACGCACACACACACACACACACACACACACACTTTGTAATTGTGACAGAATCCGAAGATTCAAAGATGGAGACAAAATCATGAATTTAGTAATTAAACTCTCTAACACAACAAATTTCTTTATGTTTGGGCTTAGCTAAATAGGACGCTATTTTTATTTTTTTTTGGGGGGGGGGGTTTGTTTATCTATTCATTTATTTATTTTGTTAATACATATATTATGAATTTGTTTTATCCGTTATAAGTAGTTATAATTACCCGTTATAATATGTAGTTCCATTACATGTATATGATATTCAAAGTGAGGACTTGTCTTTAACTGTCTAATCATTATTTCATAATAATTATTAAATACGTTGTTTTTATAAACTTTTGCGTTCCTGTTAAATCTTTGTACAGCTGCATCTACAAATAGGATTTGAAAGACAAAAGCAAGCACATGCGCAGAGAAAATAAAAATACGACTCATGAAATCCAATTTTCAGACAGAAGAGCACACCGATACACCTTGAACTTGCTAAATCAACTTTTAATTTCAGGTTAGTTTCCTGTTGTCTTGATGGTGTAATTCAACTTCTTGGTGACGATCAAATTTTCACAAATATAAAGATGGTAGACGTTAAATCGCAAGATAATATCATATTTATACAAAGGGTTAGGTCACATGTAACACACAATTTACAACCGTTAAACCTAGTAAACATTTATTTCAAGATAATGCATTTAATACACACACACACACACACACACAAACACACACACATATATATATATATTAAAACGATCATGCTGTAAGTCTTAATAAATTTAAGACTTTTGAAAAAAGGTGTCTTATATATTTGTCGTCATTTAAAAAAAAGTTACACACATTTTGTTTGAAAAGAAAGGGGCACACGGTTTGCTTGTGTACAATTTTTATATTAAAGTTGCAACTGATACGGGTGTACAAAGTATGTAAATTTTAAAGTAGGGAACTGTGTGTTCTATATTTTCTGAAGAAATATTTGCTGAAAATTTTATCAAGGTTTTGGGAGATATGAATTTTGAAAACTTGGAATATATCATTGTCGCAAATCACGATTTTTACTCCACACAGAGAGAGAGAGAGAGAGAGAGAGAGAGAGAGAGAGAGAGAGAGAGACAAACATACATACACACACATATACATACACCCACACGGGCGTGCACACACACAGACAGACTGACACATACACACACAAACATACACAGACACAGACACACATACACACACCTACACACTATCTAATGGAGAGAATCAATAAGAAGTGTCTGTGGGTGATTGATGATGGAATTACATAAATACGATTTACTAAAGAAAGATTTATGTTTATTTCCATAATAACTTTTAAAAAGAGGGGTCATATATACATGCAACTCTCAGCCTACCTTGAAGCTTTCTAGCCGAAATTTAAATTTATTTTTTTAATTTCGTTTCTTTTTTTTTTTTATTTTTTGATGTTAAAATGTTAAATATTAAAGATATCACTCATTTAAAGTTGACAACATACACACACAAACAAGCCATTCTGTATTATTATTATTATTATTATTATTATATATTTATATAACGCTTTATCTAATCAAAATTACCCTAAAGCGCTTTACATTTAAGACAATAAAACAAAATACTATAAATGCGTAAACAAAATGACATAATAATACTAAACTGAATTCAAAATCGAAACTAAAAGTAGGTAACAAAACATTTTTATATATAAATGAATACTAAAAACTTAGCTAACGCATTAATAATAAGCAAGTCTAAAAAGATTTGTTTGTAAATGTTTTTTTTTTTTTTTTTTGAAAGCGTTCAAAGTCTATATGCATGGGTAAGCGCAATATTCTAGCCTTAATTCTGTTTTATGTACACAAAGACTTGAATCTTTCTCGTTCACAAACAAACAAGTGAAATATTAATTTTGTAATTTAAAGCATCTTAAGTTTTGTTGCACAGTTACAAATGTAACTTTTAAATGGCATATTTTACCTAAAGAATACCTGAAATGTGATTTATATAATAAACTTAGATCGTATAACCATACATTTTGAAAATACTGTTAACAAGTAACATACCTCAATCTTAGTTTACACAACTAATAATGAACTATCTACAATGAGCTTCTGTCATAATGTATGACCTTAATTTATTTATTATTTTATTTTATTTTTCATATTTTTTTTATTATTATTATTATTTTATTATTATTATTGTTTTTGTTTTGGTGAACCGTTTTAAACACATTAGTCAGTAGATTTTGATCATGAGGGGGAAAATCTTGAATCAGTCCAAAGTAAACGTTTATTCTATGCGCTGCTTTATCATTTATATGCCAGGATTAATTGTAGTTTCATCATGACGTCACAGTCGGCACTAATACGTCCCGTAAAGCTTAACTTGTAGGACAAGTTGCCGAAAAGCTGGTGACGTTCTGTATGAATGAAAAATACTCAAGTATAAACAAATAAACGCATATCATTCATGAAATTAAGGTAGCCGATCCACAAAATCCTTTAATTTTTCCAAGAATTTTTATCTAATACAAAAGTTGGTATCATACAGTTTCCCCAATAGACTTTTCAAACTGACAAGACATATAAAAATATCTGTTCTAGAGATTAACATTAATCCCAATGAGAAAAATACACTTTTGACAAATAAAATCAATTAGAATATAACTTCTAAAGAAAGCTCATGGTTAAAAGATTCTTATTATCATGGTCTTTCAAGAATTAAAGAAAAATCAAAGTCACCACACAAATTATGAAATTATTTCACTTTTAAAAGATTTCTGCAAGGGGAAATAATCTGAAAAAATATTTACTATAAATAGATCTGGGCATCATCTACTCTCTCGACCATCTTTGTTTTTTTTTTAAATCAGGTATTTTGTTTTCACAAAAGATTTAGTGCTTCAAATATTGACGTTTTGTGAAAACATAAAGCTGTTATGGATCAGATACCTTAATGCATTCTATACTTTAAAGCTATTTGAATTCATGTATAAATGTACATGCTAGAATTTGAAGTCCGCCTTATTTTCCTATTTATCCGCCATCTAAGTTGAGTGTTTTATAACGCCAGAACTGTAGCAATGGGGGGATGGGATATTCCAGAGAGCTACAGGTCTGATCTAGCACATAAACCTTCGATTTACGGCGCAACTTTTTCTGCGGACAATTGAGGTCTTATTTTGCTGTATTCCAGTCTCGCCGTCTCAAAATTTTAATATCTAGAAATTCCTGACACATTATCCCATTACACTTGTATCAAGACATAATTGAAAACATTCATTCAACCCCGTGCGAACCAAAAACTCACAATTCCGTTGTTGACGTAACCATAAATGGCCAATTACCTTGAACACAGTAAACATTTCCACTACTAAACCACATGTTGATTACTAGTATGTCAAAATACATAAAGTAATGGGTTTTATTATATTTCAGTGCCTTGGGTCATTCCCACCTCTATCCTTTTAAAATCAATCATACATGTTTACCTCGAATGTAGAATTCAGCTTCCGTACAAGGTTATGGGGTTCCCCACCCTGGGGCATTATTGTAGTTGACTGCAATTGGTGGAAAAATGAATACCAAAGCTACTGATCAGAAAATATACTGGACAAAAAAAGTTAAGAATCATGATTTCAGAGTTATTCTATTCATAACAAAACCAAATAAATTATGTTAAATATATACTTAAAATGTTCAACGACAATCGAACAATACATTTTAAACCTGTTTTTACAAATTCATCAATACGTTAAGCAGCCAGAGCAACCATTGTCAGGTACCCCCCCCCCCAAAAAAAAAACCAGTTTGAAAATCGGTATGAGCAACAATAACAAATTTCATTACAAATGATTGAATCTTTATAAAGGCAATATCAATAGGATGTATGTCCACCCTAAGCCTGTATAACGGCACGACAACGACTCTGCATACTTCTAATGAGCCTGCGGAACGCAATTTGTGGCAACCTTGCTCATTCCTGCTGTAAAGCTAACGTAAGCTCCTGGCGGTTTGTCGGAAGTACAAGGCGTCTGGAAACAGCCTGCAGCAACATGTCTCAGGCATGTTCTATTGCATTTAAATCCGGAGAACAACTCGGCCAATCCATTCGTTCAATTGTCTATGTAGCAAGGTAGTCTGTCACTATACGTGCTCTGTGGGGACGAACATTATCATCCATTAACACAAAGTCGTTGCCTATAGCTCCCGCATAAGGTCTCACAATTGGATGCAGTATCTCGTCCCTGTAAATTGCACCGGTAAGATTGCCATTAATCACGTGCAAGCCAGTACATTCACCAATACTGATTCCGGCCCAAATCATCACAGAGCCACCTCCAAAACGATCATGCTCTGCTACACAGCAATCAGCGTACCGCTCTCCACGCATGCGCCATACACGCCTACGACCGTCATGAAAGTCCACGCAGAACCGTGACTCGTATGTGAAAAGAACTGGCGTCCAATGACTCAGTTGCCAGTTTATGTGATTTTGAGCCCAATTGAGTCGTGCTACACGATGTCTTCTCCTCAAAATGGGACGAACACCAGGTCGATGAGCCCGAAGGTTAGCAGCATGAAGTCTCTGTCTGAGAGTTTGTGGTGTTATGCGCACCCCACTTGCTGCATGAAAGTCCGTATTGAGTTGGACAGCACTCTGAAACCTGTGTCTACGAGCCATAAGTGACATATAGCGATCCTGGCGAGCGGTTGTGGACCTTGGACGACCTGATCTCGGTCTCTCAGAAACATTAGCTGTCTGCCTAAAACGATTCCACAACCTTGAAATCACACTTTGGGACACATTAAAATGTCTAGAGACAGTTCTCTGGACTTGGCCAGCTTGAAGCATGCCTACTGCCTGACCAGCTTCCAGAGCAGTTAAATGGCGCCTCATGGCTTTTTAATGTCAATAATTGTTCACCTAAGAGTCGATTAGAGCAATAAATACCCACAATAAAATGAAAATCACAATTTTTCAATTTCAATATACACGTTGGCACACTTGGATCTTGACCCCTTGCTTGTGTTTGGGCGAAAAAATCGTGTACTTATGACGTCAATATGAAACCAGGTAAATCTATTGTGTTACGGACACATTGGAGAAACTATACATGTTAAAATTTGTCAAAATAATTATTATTTGGTTGATAACAATTTTGAGGTCAAAATTATGATCCTTAACTTTTTTGTCCAGTATATTAATGGCCAACGTAGGAAAGAGAAATGTTTTTACCGCAAAATGGCGGACAAGGACGTAATGTGCGGCGAAGTGTTGAACGTGTCTTTCTTACGGTACTGGCCTCCGTGGCCGAGTGGTTAGAGCATCGCGCTCAAAATCACAAGGTCTCTCACCTCAAGTCGGCGCGGGTTCGATTCTCGCTCGCACCGATATATGTGAGAAAGTTTGCCAGTTTACTTTCGGAATATCGGTGGTCTCTCCCCGGGTACATTGTACCTGGGTTCTCTCCTCCACCTACAAAAACGCCACCAGATAACTGAAAAATTGTTGAGTGTGGCGGGAAACATCAATCAATCAATCAATCAATCTTATGGTACTGATAAATATATTTCTTGTAAATGTGAATTTTTATTTAATGGCGTTGAAATATCTACATTGACTCTTTTTCCCATGGTGACCCGGGTTAGAATAGATCCTCAGTACCCCATGTTTTCCCTAAGAGGCGATTGAATGGGGCGACACTTCGGATGAGATCGCAAAAACCGAGGTCCCATGTCATAGCAGGCGAGACACGATAAATATCCCTCTCTGCTCAAAGGCTATAAGCGCCGAGCAAAAGATCTAACTTTTACAGCCCTTTACAGGCAATGGCGACGTCTCCATATGAGTGAAAAATTCTCGAGCGGTACGTTAAACAATATACAATCAATCGATTAAAAACTCTTTCTACTATGACTCTTTAGCGACCTTTGTTCTTTACATCCCCGACAAGTTGAATGTATGTTTCTAAACTTCAGCAAGAAACGTCATCTAGAGTCTTCTGAAATTTTCAAAATGATTTATTCATCTGTAGGACTAGATTACTTGTTAACTACTGTTTCAGTCCAGCAAGTTATAACAATGAACATTTTAAGGTTTCTGAGTTCAGAAAATTCGTACCTTCTGGTACAAGAATTACGGATTGTTGGAACATCCTAGTATACTCAGGTGACCTCTTGTAATCTGTTTTCTTTTGCGTCGTTCGTTAACATTCTCTGACAGAGCCAATTGTTACCACAAAAGTTACTGTAGTATGGGAAATAGCATATATGGTTTTTTGTATCCCCCAACTTGAAGGGTTGGTTCAACCTTTTAAAATGAAAAGGCGAAAATAAAGAACAGTGACCAATCTCAAAAATTCTATATGGAATACAAATTAGAGAGTTGGGCGAACACAGAACCCTGGATATACCAGAGATGGGACCAGGTGCCAAGGAGGAGTAAGCATCCCTCGTCGACCAGTCACACCCGCCATGAGCCCTACATCCCGATCAGGTAAAGGGAGCAATTCGTAGTCAAAATCAGAGTGCTAAGAACGGCATAACAATTGGTATGAAACATGTCAGACAGCAGTGAAAGCCTAGATCGTGAGAACGGCTATAAAATTTGCGAAATGCTGACTTTAAGAGCGACTGTTCAAACCCTTGTATCATCAACTTTTCTTGTCAGTAGACTGCCTGTATTTAAAAACTTATCATACTCAGAACAAGGTCTTGAGTATCGAATCAGTTAGGAGATATAAACACCATATGCATGTGATAATGGAATATTGCTACATAGAAATGGGACGTTGACGATGAAAAGCTGAAATCGTCTCGTTTGAAAAAAAAAGATTGTATAATGGTTTTGTCCACGTGTCATAAATGCAGGTTATGGAATCTATTTTTTATAACCCTGTCATGGAAGCTGGACAATATTGTTTTGATATTTTAATTTGAGGTAAAATTCACATGATCTTTAAGAAGCGCTGTTGACCGCGACCTCTTGCCGATGATGAGCAGTTGATTTGGCTGGTTCTCGGTTACAATGGGAAGCAGGTGTGGGTTTTCTGTTGTTGTGGTGGTGGTTGTAGACGTGGTTGTGGTGGGTGCTTTAGTTAGATGATGACCACAATCGTAGCTTTGGGAACATATCTCAAAATCAAACTGCCTGTCACTAAAATATGAGCATGATGAAAAAGATAACTTTTATGAAATTCATTTGGCACACTTGATGCAAGTGTTCAAAATGGACATGTGATTAGAATTCGTTTACTACTGCGCAACGGGGTTTTTTAGTCGGTGTGAAATTTGACGATTTTCTAGCTTATGATCATACAAATAATTTCAGCGGTATATATTTTGGCGGGCATAGAGTTCCCAAACTTGAAAATTGGTAAATTTAAAGCTATTAATAGCGTATCAGTAAACCATTTTACTTTCGTTAGAAACAATTGGAATAAAAACTCAGTTGTTTATTTGCCTTTAATTTACCTCCCACGATGAAGAGTATTACATGTACCTTTGACATAAAAATAACTGCTATACAGAGTTGTCTTTCTTGCGAAAATATAAATTATAATTGCAGACACATTTGAGTGCAAATGTAGCTATTCAAAATTTGGCGGTATGATACAAAACCGCTAAAATAAGCGAAAATTATCACCCCGTGGAAAAAAAAAACTATACGGTATATAGTGAGTACATGCATGGCATTGCTTGCATTATCGTTAATGTGTAACGAACAAGCATCATGATAAAACTGTAGATGACAAAGTTCTGTTATTTAAGAGAAACATACAAGGATAAACCACTGGAAGATTAACACTTCCATTTATCGGACATGCACAGTGGTAAAACGGTGGATGGCTAACTCTTCCACTTAAGGGATTCACACAATGATGAATCGAAGTGGATGACTAACTCTTCCACGTAATGGACTCACGCAATGATTCAGCATTGAATTACTAACTTCCATTTAACAGACACATGCAGTGATGAAAAACATTATGGCTGGCCAATCCTGTGGACAGGAACTTACTCCGGTGTGTTATTGTGAAAGCTAATCATTCCTCTAATGAATTGGTTTGCTGGGACCACGTAACTGAAGTATTGTCCAAATCCATTCAGCCACCCGGTGTATTTGCAGTTATACACGCACATATCTGTGCGAAATAAAACACAGTACAATAAAACAATACAAGGCACGGTACGTAATTTCCATTATTTGTTAATGTGCTATACTGTAAGATTTTATGCAAATTTAAACTTTTTTGGCCAAGTGGTTCTTGAAAAGATTTTTAAATGGCCCACCCCATTCTATTTTTGAGTTTTCCTGATTTGCCCCTCTTGGAAGGAGATATGACGCTTCATTTGAACAATTTTAAATCCCCTTTTCCCAAAGATGGTCTGTTTCAAGTTTGCTTGAAATTGGTCCAGTGGTTTTGGAGAAGTAAAAGAAGTGAAGTTTACAGACAGAAAAGCATACTTGAACTTACAGCTCAGGTGAGCTAAAAATGAAAGTTTGAGAAAAGGTCGGGCTTAAATCAAAGATTCGACTTTACGTATTTTTCTAGAAATCAAAGCGATAATTCGAACAATTTCTTGTGACAAATCGCAACTTAAGACTTCCTTTCGAAATTCCCTCAGTAAATTCTAATATAAAACTTGGCCATGGACGTCATGTGTTAAATAAATTAATATATATCCAATGTATGAGGATGTTTGTATACTATATTGACGTTATTCTGAAAAAGAAATTTTAAAAATACATCCTATTTAAAAATTTTGACGCAATTTAAAGTCACGCCAAGGAGCCATGTTTTGTTAACTTTTACTTTTTACATAAGGAAGCTATCACAATTGTCCTCATCCTATTGTTACCATTGCTTATATATCACACATTAGAGACATGTATCTGATGTATTTGAAAAAAGATCAAAATCAAATCCCTTCCACAAAATCAATTTGACAGTTTGATCGAAAACTTTCCAACGTTCTGGTTAAAAAATAAAATCTGAAAAGTTAATGGTGACAACTAATAGAGAGACAGATACACAAAAAGACAGATTCACAATCGTAAAACACTTAATGAACTCAGAGAAAGAAAATACATGGTGTTGCTGACTTACACGGAACATTACAACATCTAAATTTGAATTTTCTATCTTCAAAGTAATTGTCGTGATAGCTTTCTATTCCATCAATGATTCCACCCCGCGGGCACTGAAACACAAGAGGTTTGTCCATCTCATTGACGTAACCTGTATTAAAATATAAAAAAGGATACATTTCCAAATTAGGGTGGCGACATGTCTAATATCGAAGGGGAGTATCAAACTATTTTAGAATAGCAAGATATAAATACAATTTGCGTAAAACCACATACTACATGATTATAATAACGTTAAAAACCTTCTACGACCATGCGAGGGAAGCATATCTTAACAATTCTATGGCACCTTTTAGGCGAGACATAGCTTTTTAAACGACATTATTGCATAAGTTTTTACATTGTTGCTAAGTACCGAATAATTAAAGTGTTCGGTGACATATAAAACTCAGACAGTACTAATGGCATGTATTAACCTATGATCTAAACTACTTGGAATTGTTGTGGTATTCACCCACTTTTGCATTACACTTGAGGTGCAAGACAGGTATGCTCCTGCGAGCAAAATATCATGTCTCCATCTCTTTCCTCCGTTCTGATTGATTGATTGATTAATTGATTATTGCTTTCCGCCACACTCAACAATTTTTCAGTTATCTGGTGGCGTCCAGTTTTTGTTGGTGGAGGAGAGAACCCAGATACAATGTACCTGGGAAGAAACCACCGACCTTCCGCAAGTAAACTGGCAAACTTACTCACATAACGCCGCGGCCGAGATTCGAACACGCGCCGACAGAGGTGAGAGGCTTTGTGATTTTGAGCCCGATGCTCTAACCACTCGGCCACGGAGCCCCCCCCCCCTCCGTTCTGAGATGACTCCCAACATTGTGATTTTTCTATGGAGAAAGTGAAAATAACTACCTGTCCAAGAACAAGATGCATGCAGGAGATATGAATTAGGAGTGCATTGGAGATTGAATTTCCGGTCGTGATGATAATCACTGAACGCACTCTGTATCCCTGTTAGATATTGGCCCCTGGGGCATTCAAAGCGAAACCTTTGGTCATAATCGTTCACCCACTTCCAGTCCGAAATACAGCCTTGCAACATCAAAGCCAGAAGAAGAACGATTGCTGCAACAACAAACATCGGCTGCAACAGGTATACAGGTGAAAACAAAAATGAGCCAACGATTCAAAACATCCATTCAACATAGCGGTGAGCGTTGTTCAAATTAGTCGACAAGCCATGAAAGGATGAAAGTATCGAACAGTGATCAATCAAAAATGCAACTCGAGAACAAGACAAACACTGATCCTTGGAAATACCAGAGGTGGTATCAGGTGCCTAAAAGGACTAGACACCCATCTGCCCGGTAACACTCGCTGTGACCCCTCTATCTTTACCAGATAAAAGTAATCCGTATTTAAAATCAATATGAAAAGGACGTCCCAAGGATTGGTAAGAAAAACATTAGACAGCAAACCACTTGACGACATAAGCTACATTTGCAAACAAAATCATTATATAGACTATAGAATTGCAAACTGTTGATTTTAACGAGAATGCTGAAGCCCGTGTAACATCAACTTATTTGATAGTAGCGTGTCGCGGTTTAGAAATTGATCATACATGCAGTATACTCTTGCATATAGACTCAGTTGGGAGACATAAAAACATATGCAAGTAACAAAGGAATATTGCTACATAAATACGATAGAGAATCTGAAATTATCCCGTTTGTCATGTAGTTGAGTTGTTAGTTTGTTATTAACGTCCATGATAATTATCACATCCAAATATAAAACAGATGTGGAAGACTCCGTAGTGTCTTGTTTTTATTTTATTTGTATATAAGGAAACGATATTGAAATGAAAATTTCCATTTAGATGCAACGATAATGTATGCAATGTAGGAGATGTGACTTGTCCACAAGGACATAACGTCAATGTGATGGAACTTTTTTTTTCAAAATACACAAAGACGTAAAAGCAGACATGAATATTTTTCATATAAAAGTATATATGATGTCACACTTGATTCACTTATACCTTATGTCAGCAGACAATTAGATCCACAACAAAACTTTACTCTGTTTCATTGAAAGCAGTTAATTTGAAGTAACCAACGCTAGTCCATGCTTCTCCAACACCAGGATATAGACTGTATCCTGTGCTTTAAACCACCGCGGGTTATCAATGATATTCTTTCCGAATCATACCACAAGTTCCTTAAACAACGGATTAAAGGTCGACAACGTAAGCAACATTCTTCTTCAAAAAAAAAAAACGGTCGCGGTAGCGCAGTGGTAGAGCGTTCGCTTCGTAACCGAGAGATTTTGAGTTGGAGCCCCTCTCGTGCCATGGCTGCGTCAAACGTAGGACTTAAACATAGGTAATGATTGCTTCTTCGCCAAACGCTCGGAATTTGGAAGTGAGAATCACGGGTCGTTTAAAAACGGAAGTCCCGTGTCATGCAGGTGTTTCCACGTTAAAGAACCCTCACAATCTGTGGTACTTCACTTACAGCTAGCGACGGCTCAATATGAGTAACAAATTCTCGACTAAAGCAATTAATCAATCGTCATAAAAAGTTCAGTCTTGTATTCTAGCATATACCAAGTTCGTCTACATCCTGTATTTCCTACAAATATACTTCCATTAATACATCCACACTTTTTAATTACAAACTAACTTTGTAGTGCCTAGATATAAACCAGCTTCTACTTAATCCCTCTACGTGTTCTTGTTCTTTGTCTTCTTTCAACTATTGTCCAGCTGGATATGTCATTACTGGTGATGTTGATATGGATAAAAATGGAGACCTGAAACCACTTATTTTTAAAGGACCTAAATTTAGAGAACTTCGGCCTTTCATTTGGCAGCAAAACGTCATTTCTATCATGAATTCTGTTATCGATTATGCCAGACGTTGAGCTAAATAAGACAATGGACTTGATACCATGTCAGAATGGATAATATGTGTAAAGGAATATAAAAATCCTGTATCAGACAGTTCAAAATAATAGCACATACCATCTATCTTTCTATGTTTAGTAAACCAGACGTGATAAAAGAGTTAGATAGATTGCATGAGGAATATGTCTTGGTTCCAGCTGACAAAGTTTGTAACATTTTAAAAGAATTTGACATTTCACATTTGGTAATCGTACTTATACCCTTTCAAAAGATGAAATTCTTCAAAATCATGCTTTAATTTTAGGCACATTTAATATCCCAGTCAATGGGATGGATGAATATGAGTTACCGTATCTGTAAAGGATTCCTAATCTTCACAAAAACTCCTTACAAAGATACATTCTTGGATCCAGTAAATGTTCTACCAAGCCCCTATCTTTGCTCCTCACGAAAATGTTAACAGCTGTGAAGAAGAAACATCAAACGTATTGTGCGACAACATATACCAAAAGTGGTGTAAATCATATGTAGGTTCTAAACACTTCAAAAGAACTTTTAGTAAATTTGAAATAGCAAATCTTTCCTCAAATCAACATCATCAAAATGTATGTCTTTTTTACTCTTCACACGATCATTTCTCACAATAAAGACTAGACGTTTTGACATCATAGACAGTTGCTTCTTTGACAAGACTGGAAAATGGAACTATTCATATCTAGTGATCAATCCATAAATTAGTTTCTTAAACATCACACTGATTCCAAGCACAAGAACTCTAAAGTTGAAATTAAAAAGATGCTGGGGTTCCTTATTGACAATATCTTCGTAGGTTTTGGTGAGCATCGGGCTCAAAATCACAAAGCCTCTCACCTCCGTCGGCGCGTGTTCGAATCTCGGCCGCGGCGTTATGAGAGCAAGTTTGCCAGTTTACTTGCGGAAGGTCGGTGGTCTCTTCCCAGGTACATTGTATCTGGGTTCTCTCCTCCACCAACAAAAACTAGACGCCACCAGATAACTGAAAAAATTTTGAGTGTGGCGGAAAGCAATAAATAATCAATCAATCAGGTCTTACAACAGTCTGTTGGAATTCCTATGGGCACGAATAGTGCTCCTTCATTTAGCTAATTTAGCTAACCTGTTTTATATTCTTATGAGGCAGAATTTATTTAAAAGCTTCTACATGGGAACAAAAAAGATCTCTCGTCGTGGCCTTCAACTCGGTATATCAACGACGTTTTATCTATTAATAATAATCATTTCCAATCACATGTCGATTCAATATATCCCAGTGAACTCGAAATAAGACACCCCAGTGCCCTACACATCTGATTCGAGCTTAGATATTTTGTTGAAAATAGATGTTACCGGGACACTAACTTCATGACAAACAGTATAATTTCAGTTTCTCCGCCGTCAACTTCCCATTTATGTAGCAATATTCTATTATCGCCTGCATATGACGTTTATATCTCCCAACTGATCCTATATGCAAGAACTTGTTCTACGTATGGTGAGTTTTTAAATCGAGGCAGGCTAATTACAAAAACGTTGATGAGGCAGGGGTTTGAACAGTCGTGTTTAAAGTAAGCCTTTCGCACATTCTATAGTCATTTTAACGATTTAGTTTGCCAATACAACCTATCAATGGGTTTAATGCTGTCTAACGTATTTTTATACGAATTTGTATGCTATTCTTGGTACACTGATTTGGACTACGTATTTGCTCCGTTTATCTGTTGAAGATATAGGGCTCACGGCGAGTGTGACCGGACGACAAGCGATGCTTACTCCTCCTAGGCACTCTACCCCACCTCTGGTATCCCAAAAGATCTGTATGTGTCCAACTGTATTTGGTATTCCTCATAAAAGTTAAAAGATTGATCACTGTTCTTTATCTTCACAATTTTACGTATCGTAATGTCGAGTTGTATCGAAACCATTAGTCAATAGTTTATGAAGTGTACTTAAGTCATCAGAATTAGTCAGTTATCTACGAGTTGTACTTGTGCCTTTAGTCAGTAGTCACCGAGTTCTACTTAAAGCTTAAGACAATGGTTTATGAGTTGTGCCTAAACCACAAATCAGTGGCCATGAGTTTATACTCAAATCATCAAGAGTTTCCATTGACCTCACATTACCTACATTTCTCCATTGGTAGGCTAGATTCTTTTTAATAAAAATTATAATTTTGAAAAATACTAAATACCGATGGACGTTTTTCTCCAGTAAGGGATGGCAGTGCTCAAACTTGCCCAGATAAGAATGGCAATGCTTCTTTCAATGTAATTATAACAACATTCATATAATCAGTGTCATATCAATAGTACATACCAAAACACCTACAGAGAAAAATTCATGTCTAGGCAAAGACAAAATCAACACAAGCAAAATTATCCACTAATATTATAATAAAATTATTACCAAAATCTGAATTGTGTCAATTGTTTAACAGATAGATAGTATTAATACCTGTGACAGACATTCTTCCCGCACTCTTCGTACTGATAGCCTATTTAACAGTACATCACAGTAATTATTTTTATCAGAGTAGTACATCAACTTTGGAGACGCGTTTGCGTTGAATATAATTTTGTTACGATTGCTTGGTACATCTCAATCCACGCGAAAATACACATGGAAGACTTTCTAAATTTAACAATATAAAGAAAAACCGACACACTGCTGATAATTTGGAGTCAGAACTTGAAAATAAAAATATACCAGAGTAAATTCTATGGCGTCATTATGTCATATCAGCGAACTCGGTAAGATAATGGTTTTTAGTTAGAAATACATTCATGTGAAATAGATACAAACAAATACGGTACCATTCGAATACTTCGTTTGGAAGTGTTTATCATGAGAGGCTCTGTTTGTCACGTGTTTCTCAAACTGATGCTGTATATGAAACTGTTGATGTATATCAAAATAAAATTCTCTCTCTCTCTCTCTCTCTCTCTCTCTCTCTCCATACATACATATATATATATATATATATATATATATATATATATATATATATGGAGAAAGAGAGAGAGAGACCCCGATGGGGATCCGGGTTAGAATGGATCCCCAGTACCCCTTGCTTCTCATACGAGGCGATTAAATGCGGCGGTCCTTCGGATGAGATGACAAAACCCGAGGCCCAGTGTCACAGCAGGTGTGGCTGATAGATAGATACATAATTTCACATTTATTAATCGCCCATATACTCCAACTGCTCTTTAAAAAGATTTTTATGCAAAATTTCAAAACATATCTACATTCCTTTTGAGAAAAAAAAATTTCGATAATATACATTTTCTTAAAAGTAGATCAAACTCCAAAGTCGAGGTCACAAGGTTAGAAACTTTAATACAAAAAAGTTTTTCCACAAGGAATGTATATATGACATATGAGAGCTCTATCATTCTTTATTTAAAAGTCACATATTTTGAAATTTTGTATAGAACTCCAGGGTTAATATCACGAGGCAAAAGATCATGTATGAACAACGACAACATCACTGTATTAAACTCTAGGCACTGCTTCGACCTACTTTAAAATAAAATCTGATCTTCAATATCCTCTGCGCTATTTAAGATAGAACTTTCATGTTTAACATATAGATTTCTTATTACAAGTACTTTCATTTTATACAATGATCTTTGACGTTGGAGTTTAACCTACTTTTATGAAAACATAACTTATCGAATATCTTCAGAACTGGTAAAGGAAGGGCTTCTATATTTTGTATATAGATTTGTTATTGCATGAGCTTGTGATACCAAGGTTTTTGACATTTACATTGGAGTTTTAAAAAATCTGCCCTATTGAACATCTCCTGGATTAGCCTATTTAAGGTAGCATGTTTATATTTTGTTGTGTTCGTTCGCTAAGAGAGATGACCTTTCCTATCACCGTCGTCTCTACCCAGATTTAGTCTTACACCGACAGCAAAAAATTCCTGTGCATGAACATTATCAAATTCTGATGTGCATTTTTACATTTTCTTCATCCTTAATTACTATATTCCTCTTTGAAGATTATCTATTCCATTACTGATAATGAAATGCGAGTCGACTCTCAGGCCCTTCAGACCTTTGATATATACATACCGTTTATTTTGTACCACCATCTATGTAACCTTGACCTTCGCCTAGAATAGCAAGGTCATGTTAGTCATATTGGTGTTGAGGCATCTCCATGATGTGTGAATTAATGTTCAGTGATGTTGGCATCCTTTGGATTTTTTCATGGGAATAGATTGAACAACAACAGGATCAAGATGACTCATGTGAGCGGTGTGAAGTATTGGACTTTAGTTAGAACATGGGTTACCAGAGTTCTATTTTGTTGATTGATTGATTGATTAACTATTAACGTTCCGCTCGAGAATCTTTCTCTCATATGGAGTCGTCAACATTGCCGGTGAAGGGCTGCAAATTTAGACCTATGCTCGGCGCTTATGGCCTTTGAACAGGGAGGGATCTTTTACGTGCCACACCTGGTGTGACACGAGACCTCGGTTTTTGTGGTCGCATCCGAAGGACCGCCCCTTTTAGTCGCCTCTTACGACAAGCAAGGGGTACTGAGGATTTATTATAACAACTCAGATACCCACGGGGATAGAGTCCTATTTTGTCCCATTTGTACAATAGATACCTAAAAATACAACAGATCAAAATGCTTCATATACTATTATTTGGCATATGATACCGCTGTTTTACGCTATTGTTTAAATTTATATGCATCATACAAAAACTGCACAGTTACGTTTTTACCATTTCAAACGTCTTGTCTGATATCGACAAAAATGTGCACATTTAATTTCGATGACATTTTATTTGATAATAAATCTACAAATCAATGATACTGAGTTCTAAATTGTGGAACTACTTGTCTTGCATTGCCAAGTTACGTTATACATTATACACTTAAGTTCTCAATGTGTTCAGTCAATCACATTGCGTGTTACAAGTGAAAATGAATTATTTTATTATAGAAACTGAACAATAAAGTTTATTCAGTATGTCGTCATATTCATATATGTACCATCGTAATTGCTATATGATGCCCTAATTTGGAAATAAAATCTATTCTAAAACATTCGTCATCGAATTGAACATTTTTTAGAGAGTTTAGCTCCTGACATTTTTGGTATTGTGGGTAAGTATGTTATTGAATTCTACATTGAAGTAGATGGTTGGTTGATTAGTTGGTTTGTTGGTTGTATATTGTTTAATTGTAGTGACCACTTAAGAAACTTTCGCTCATATAAAGACGTCACCATTGCCGGTGAAGGGCTGCAAAATTTCGGCTTATACCTTTGAGCAGGGAGGGATCACACCTAGTGTGACACGGGGCCTCGGTTTTTGCGGTCTCATCCGAAGGACCGCCCTATTTAGTCGCCTCTTACGACAAGCAAGGGGTACTTAGAATTGAACTATTTGCACTTGAAATTTACTAACGATTTATTCACATAAACTCGATTTGTCTGTTGGTGTCAGCTCAATATAAGCAACAAAAATCAATCATTGTATTCAATAAATACACACGTATGTCTTCTAACAATATAAATTAAAAGAAACGTTCAATACTAAAAAATGATTGGAAATGTACGGAAAAAATCATCAAAGTTCTTCTGTTCACATCCTGAAGGTCTTAAATAGAATACAAATATGAAACTCATAAATCATATGAAAATACAAAATTAAGCACCATAGGTGGGATCGGGTGCTTAGGAGGAATAAGCATCCCCTGTTGACCAGTCACACCCCCGTGAGTAACAAGCATTCTTTGAATAAAAAAAATAACAGATATCTTCTGTTGTGTATAATTGTATATACGTTCCGAGTCTCACTTCTAATTGTATTCGCCACGCCTTCATTTAGGTATACCAAATCACAATGATCTGTTAATTAAGAGTCTCTATTTATCTTAAATAAAAGCAGGTTGTCTGCAAATGAAATTTCAATGATAAATTAAAAACACGATGATGAATACAGTTAGCATCTTTTCGATTTTAGTGCTTTTTTCCTTACAATTTGGATGCAGTTTCCAAATGCCACCAGTCCACATTGTAAAAGTCATGCAAGGTAAGTTTTTCTCTCTGATGTAGGTATAGCCATTTTCTACCCTTATTTGTTAAATTGTAAAAAGGACGCTACTTTATTCACTCGGGTTACATAATAACGAAGGAAGTTGCTATTAATTGTTTATATTCACATTGAAGAAGGAACAAAATATCCTTGGTGATAAAAAGTTAAACTTGTTATCGCCAGGAATGTTGGTTGTTAGTGTTTCACTCACCTGTCATTCCTCTCCACATACTTTGTATTTTGAAAAAAAAATTGATTTGGCTTTTTTCATGGTCATCTTTTTGAGGGGGGGGGGGGTAATAGGCAGAATTGTTTGTAAAATATACTACACAACTCAGAGAACATCACCATATTTGGATATCCATTTCCGCCCTCATTTGGGGTTGAACTCGCGACTTGCGTAATAAAATACCAGCATACAACCAGAGCTCTATCTAGACAAGATTAGGAACTTTTTTCGATGAAAGTTGAATTGTTGCCACGCATTCGCACGCTACTTTTAGTTTTAGTGATTTTCATTTGTTGATGATATGAGCTCATTAAATTTAAAATTTGGGCGTTAGCACTACATTGACCTGTTTTTACATTATTATGAAGCAGATTTCTTTCAAAAACTTCTACATGAGAAGAAAAAATGTGTTGCTGTGGTCCTCAATTCGACATTTAGATATATCAACATTTTGTCTATTAACAATGATCATTTTCATTCATATATCGATTTGAAATATCCCAGTGAACTTGAAATAGAAGACACCACAAAACCGTCCACATCTACTTCGTACTTAGATATTTTATTGGAAATAGATCCTGGCGGCAAACTAACAACTCAACTTTATGACAAACGGGATGATTTCATATTCCCCATCGTCAACTTCCCTTATCTATGTGTCAATATTCTATTATCACCTGCATATGTTATTTATATCTTCCGACCGATTCCATAGGCAAGACCTTGTTCTGCATATGACCAGTTTTTAAATCTAGGCATGCTACTGATAAACAAGTTGATGTTACAAGGATTTCAACAGTCTCGTCTAAATTCAGCATTTCGCAAATGTTATGATCGTTATCACGATCTAGTTTGCCAATACAACCTTTCATTAGATCAAATGCCGTCTGACGTGTTTCATACCAATTGTTAGGCCGTTCTTGGCACACTGATTCTGACTGCCGATCACTCCGTTTAGGGCTCACGGCGGGTGTGACCGGTCGACAAAGGATGCTTACTCTCCTAGGCACCTGATTCCACCTCTGGTATGTCCAGGGCTCCGTGTTTGCCCATCTCTCTGATTTGTATTTTCTGTAGGAATTACGACATTGAATACTGTTTGTTATCTTGGCCTTTTCATTGTAGTAGTCGGCCTCGTGCAAGATGTAAATTATAAACTGTTTGGACATTCACCTTTTCAAAACGTTTTTCATTTACTTTGTATATTTAAGGAATTGTTTGATTCTGCGTGATATTATATGAGTGTAACCTGGTGTGGATCAGTTTACGCTGTACAATTCGCGAGGCAGTGATTTGCGTACTAAGTAGATTCCATATGTCTTGCTTGACAATGAGAAAACAATCTGTGTATTAAACCGAAGTATCTTATTGCACACGTTGACTTTCTACACTTGTATTTCATAGAAGGCCCAAAACACTGTTGCGATGTAAATTAAGAGGACAAAAAGAGAAGTAGTTCCGACAGCTAGTTGTCAAGGGGATGTGTCCCCATACCAAACCAGGTTATACAAAAAATAGCCTGCGTTCCTGAATTTCAATCTGAACAATCACAGACTAGAATACAAAAAAGAATTAAATGATTTGAAAATAGTTGTTAGTCACTACAATGAAGTCTAATTGAAATCAGAAACTAATGAAAGGTAAGCAACGAAAATGAGACTTTTACAGATGGTACATTTGTACGCACGTAAGGTTAATTATAGGAATTCTATGCACATATGATTATTGAAATACATACCCATTAAATATTCCATAGTACATATCCTGATCATGTTTATGTAAGTATATGGTTATATGTGACATGCAATGCGCAGGTTTGACTATGACTTCACATTATGACGTTACGTATTGCTTACTACGGAGGAAATTATGTCATCAAAGCAACTACATTAGATAAAATGAGACAATATTAGTATTAGATTAAACAGAATTCTCTTCACAATGGCGTTATTGCTGCACAAATGCTGTCAGTTAATCCCTTAAATAATGATTCAGACATATCTAGTGACACAATCGGCAAATTGCACGGACCGGTATGTTTCTTAAAATGATGATCAAACAGGACGATGGATAGGATTTGGGCAACGATAACGTTGATGTATATCTAATTCCACATTTATTTATGAAAGAATCACTGACAAATTCCGAGGGCACGTCTTACGGTATCTCGATTCAGCGTAAACCGGATATTCTCAGTCTATGTGACGTAATTGTACGCAGTGTACTTTTAAAATCTGCGGTATTTACCCCTTTTTGAGTCATTAGGGTTGAGCATGAATGTATTGATTTTAAACTAAAAATTATTGGTTCTGAGTTTCTGAGATTTTCATTTACGTGGAAAAGACTGCAACTGTTCTTAATGTATGTGTGTAATTTAGCCCATTTCAGTGTTATTTTCTGCACGTAGGTCATAGCGCTCTATAAATGACGCGTAGTAAATAAGCTTATCTCACTGTTTGAGCACGATTCCCATTTGGAGAAAAAATAAATTTTCTTCGATATTACTGTCGAATTAACTAGAAAAATGAAGCTGAATTCACTCCAAGACATTGAACAATGGATTTGAGAGAAATCGTATGGGGAATTAATTTGTTTATTGAGCGGGTTTGTTCCGTTTATCGATCTCATTCCATAAAGGAAAAAAATCACAGGTGCAGACACATTGGGGTTCCGGATGATAATTGTAGACATGTAATATTCATATTTACATCCGACGTTATTGTCTTGGTCCATTTGTTATTTATCAATCCTAATAAACATGATAATTTACAGATTGCGGTTGCCCACGTATCTGCCTGAAGTATCTTCAAATATGTCTAATTGCTGGAGGATGCAGACGGTGTAAAATGCCGAATTACGGAAAAAGAAGGTACGGAATTTTGATAGGAATATTCAACATGTTCGCTTCTGAAACTTCAAATTCAAGTTACGCAGACGCAAATTTTATTGCGTTTATTAAAATTTTATTTTAGCAACATGCATGAATTCTGTAATTATTAATTTATAATTTGAAATGTTTTTTAAATGTGCAGCACAGCATGTCAGTTTGGATATTATAAAAGACATTAGCACATTTTCACTTTAATAGGGTTTCAAAGTTAACATACTGTTCTTTACAGATACATTCCCGAACATCAACCTGAACTGACCACAATATCCAAAATTCTACAGAACTGAATACATTTAACATTGAACATGGATGGTAGAATTAAGAGGATTTTGTATAAGGAATTAAAGTAGCTCCGCCCTCCTGTGACGTCATAAGATGTTGCAAAATCAATAATGTATTTAGATTTATGCATGATATTACCATAAATTGTGTTAGAATCTTTTCCAATGGTTGATGTAAAAAAAATCTTGTTAAACATAAGATATTTCAAATGTCAAAGTTATATATAAGTAATCAATGATATGTATGAAAATATTGAATCCTAGGGCAATAACTCTGTTTTCATTTAATCTTTCATCAAGTTCGTTATTCGATATTACAGAAATTTGAAATAGTTTTATAAAGGAACAGTATAGTATCATTGAATTATTATGAATACTATTTTGTAGTTTCAACCAGTTTTTGTGAAATTTTGATAATGATTTTAAACGAAAATGGCAATCCTCTGTCTTTGATATATGATTTTGTATATGTATGTCTTGCATCTTAAAAAGTGTGGTGATCTATATATCTTATTTGATAATTTATTAGTTTTAATTCTAATAAATTGAAATCAATACATATTTTAAACTTTTATCAGATGATAATGCGAGTATGGCGGTACATTACTGCAAGCATTGATTATTTTAAAGAGAGCAACAATTCAATAAAAAACAAAACAAAACATTAATTCAATAAAGGATATGTTGAATTGAAAATATCTCCTGTTAATATAAGCTGCTATCTCTAAAATATTTTTTGTGCAATTGAATTAATGATATCATTCATTGATTAAATTGAAGAGGATGATAATTCAATTATTGCGCGCATTGATTGAATTACTGCACACTTTAATTGAATTTATGGGCGCAGTAAGACAATTGAAGAGAACAATGATTTAATTATTGTGCGCATTATTTGAACTGATGTGCGCATTAATTGAATTACAGCTCTTTTCAATTGAATTATATGCGCATCCATTCAATTGTTGATATAATCAAATTATTTGAAGAAAGGAATAGTTCAAATTCGATTATAACGCACATCAATTCAACAGAACACATAATGCCATCAACAAGTCAATTAATGTGCACGATCATTAAAATTTGAAGATTATTAATTATTATTAATTATCTGAATAGATCTTTATTTGAACTGATGCACGCATCGAATGAATTGATGATATTTTCAAATAAGTAATGATATCTTAAAAACAAATATTAGCTCTAGATCTAAAACAAATGTTGTAAACATATGCTATTATAATAGTTTTGTTTGTAACTTTAACCATAATCATGGATAAAATTAAAAGTAAGTTTAATATTTATCACTATAAAGATTTTGCTATAATGCAGAAATCATTTTTTTTTTTATTTGTTTTCTTTTTTGTACGGGAAGAGAATAATGTAATTGTAATTAACAAAAGCTTATAAACCTTATTTTGTTCTGTCATTAACCGGGTGTGACCGGTCGACAGGGGATGCTTACTCCCCCTAGTCACCTGATCCCACCTTTGGTATGACCAGGGGTCCGTGTTTGCCCACCCCTCTGATTTGTATTTTCTATAGGAATTACGAGATTAAATACTGTTAGTTATATTAGCCTTTTCATGGTATATCAAAATTTTGCAAAATTTCCGACACCAAATGACTATTAATTATTTGAATTCATGTTAATTTGGCGCTTCACACAGTTCATGTGGAATATTTTTTTTTTTTAAATTGTTGCTCTATATCTGATTGTAGTAAAGTGTCAGTTAAAGAAAAATTAAAAGAATTTTAAAACTGCAATGACTGAAAAATAATACAATTGTACATACGTTAATCACTGGTTTTATTCATACGTCATGTGTGCTCTGTGTGATTAATAAGCTTTCAATGTCATGATGTTACGGAATATATAATTATAAAGTGTGACAACATTCACAGTCCTTAACATAATAGGTTCTCTTTGGCAACCTGTCAAGAAACTACTTGCAACGCATGCTCAATTTGTTCAATATAAGTTTTGAGCAATTAATTGCATTTTTTTCGGATGCCACCTTTCAGTCATGTGTTCTGTATAACTGTAAGTTAACTGTTATTCCCGCGTTGTTTGTTCCGCCTCGTGTTTTGGGAGTCACTATTTCCATTACGGTCATTAACATACAAATATCTTAGGTCATGGCAAACATGAATGCCCTTGAAAGATTTTGCCTGTTTCTGAAACTGCGCCGAGCAACCGATTACTGGTATACTTTGTGTCGTTACTAGAATATTTGATGGCAATTACAGTTGTATATATTTTGTGTAATACCTTTTTAGCTCAAGCCCATATTATTCACTGTCGTTGTAAATTTTAATAAATGATTGTGTTCCGTTCAAATTGTGGTTTGTTGTGACTAAAGTCTGCGTTAAACGAAGCCAAGAGACAAAACACAATTGTGTATGTGTATGTGACACATATCGTTGTCATTTCACACTGCATGGGGACCTCCGTGACCGAGTGGTTAGAGCATCGGGCTCAAAATCACAAAGCCTCTCACCTCTGTCGACGCGCGTTCGAATCTCGGCCGCGGCGTTATGTGAGCAAGTTTGCTTGCGGAAGGTCGGTGGTCTCTTCCCAGGTACATTGTATCTAGGTTCTCTCCTCCACCAACAAAAACTGGACGCCACCAGATAACTGAAAAATTGTCGAGTGTGGCGGAAAACAATAAATAATCAATCAATCAATCAATCAATCAATCATTTCACACTGCAGACAAAAATGCTTTAAAAATTCTTATATAAAAACTGTGTATGCTATATCAATTGTATATTACTATTTTAGGATTAGAAGTATCTATGTCTTTTTATCAAGCTATTTGAGTTATATACTTAATGTATTATACAATTTAACTCGATCGGATTGAAAGTGGTCATGACGATTTCCTATTTATTTTCCGAGTCGGATAATGTGCGTTGGCACATTAATGAACCCTCACTGCTACCAACCTGGGCGCTAAGCATAGGTCTTAATTTGTAATATTTCATTTACAGCTGATAATGTCTCAATATGAGTGAAAAATTCATGACGAGACATGAAACAACCAATTAACCAATCTTCCTCCTTGGTGTTTCTAATAAATTCATTACATTTCAAACGCACTTGCACACATTCACCATAAACGTCAATGCTTCATATATATATATATATATATATATATATATATATATATATATATGAGAAAAATCATCTTAGAAGTCATCGTTTTTCGTTGTATTGAATAAGGGTGGGGGGCCTCCGTGGCCGAGGGGTTAGAACATTGCGCTCATAATCACAAGGCTATTCACCTCTAGTCGGCCCGGGTTCGATTTTCGCTCGCGCCGACATTAGTTAGAAAGTTTGCCAGTTTACTTTCGGAAGGCCGGTGATCTCTTCCCGGGTACATTGTATCCGAGTTCTTTCCTCCACCAATAAAAACTGGACGCCACCAGATAACTGAACAATTGTTGAGTGTGAAGGAAATCATTAAACAATCAATCAATCAATCAATGTATTGAATAAACTAGTACTTCGTTAATGCCTACAAATAGGAACTGAGCACGATAACTCTGGATTCCCGCTTATATTTTCAACTCGTATATTTTGAAGAGCTTTGAGTTTTGCTAATGAAATATTTAATGCAAAGTAGAATTCATTAATAATTGATTACTGACTTTAAGATAAGAATTATTCAATCAATTTCTCTTAATTTCAACTTTTGATTAGGGGGTAAAAAAAAAAACCGTTCCATGAAATCAGGCGTTACAACGTCATATTGTTTAAAATGCTTAATTGATTATATTATTCAGTAAAATACAGTTAAACTTCAGATTCCATAGTTTAACTCATTTGATCTCAGAATAAACGTTCCGTAGTTTGGTCTGTAAACATATGTTCCTTGGTGAAACAACAAAAAATTGCTATAAATTTGCTAAATGACATTTTATAATACCTATAAAACGGAATTAGTGTTTCAGGGTGGGGTGGTGGAAAGATATTTTACAAAATATTTTCTGTTTTCCATTGATTTCTATAGTGAAATAAGGCCGCCCGCGTGGCGCAGTGGTTAGAGCGTCAGGCTCAAAGATCTGATGATCCTTGAGTCGGGGGTTCGAATCCCACTGTGGGACGTGGGTGCCGGTCTTTCGGATGAGACCGTATAAACCGAGGTCCCTTGTCGCAGTAGGTGTGGCACGATAAAGACCCCTCCCTGCTCAAAGTCCCCGAGTGCCGAGCATAGGCCTAAATTTGCAGCCCTGTCACCGGTAATGGTGACAGCCGCTGGATAGCTGAAAAATTGCTCAGGCGGCTATAAACAAACAAACAAACAAACAAAAACTATAGTGAAATATCTATATTAACTTTGAAAAAAATTAAAAATGACTACTTTTAAAATTGATCAGAAAGGTAGGCGGTGAAACAACACTATCACTTGCAATCCTTTCTCAGAAATCACTAATTTATTTATTTTATTACGATGATATGACAGGTTAACTGGGGATGCTTATCTTCCTAGACACCTGACCCCTCGTCTGGTATGTCCAGGGGTCCGTGTTTGCCCAACTCTCTAATTCTATATTCTGTAAAGGATTATGAGATTGATCGTCAGTTTTCCATCCTGACAAAAATTTTGGTAAGGTCTCCAACATCGAAAAGTGTTCACAAAAGTTCTGTCCGTTTATGTGATATTGGAGTATTAGTAAAACATGGTTACAGCGAACGCGTTTATAATGAATTCACACTTTCAGCGAAGTCATTTTCATTTTCTGTAGTTTTATAACGTACTACCTACTTATAGGATATAACGAATTACTTTTATAACGAATCAAAATTGTTCGTCCACAGCATTTTGCTATAAGCGTGTTGCACTGTACATGAAGCGAACATGAACTGTCCGTCTAATTCCTCCGGAAGGTTTTAATTTAGGACCATTTTATTTCACACAGTCTTGGTCTGGACATTTTAGATTCACATTACAAGGACTTCTTTTCCATTTTCGTTGAAAATACAGGTTTTTAAACTAACTAAATGGGTTTAGAGAAATTTTCTACACAGCTTTACAGGAGATACGTGGTTTCAGTCAAGAATCTTATCAACTGAAGACATTTCACTCTTTCTTCACAGCTATGGCTTGGGAGACTTTCCATAAAATTCAATGAAATTTCAAATGAAGTGTTTATTAGGTAATTCTGATATTTCCTTATACAATTACAGATAAATTCAATATATCACATTTGAAGGTCTGCAAGAAACTTTTTTCGTTAGACATATTGTACTCCTTTATGTCGCCTAACAATGATTTACTCAGTAACATTGAAATTAGTTGAATTCATAGAGAAGTAAATGCTGCATAACTTTTATTTGAAAATAGTGATATATTTTTTTCTTCGTTAATGTTAGTAACAAATATTCTTGAAAAAAGATTAATACACTGTAAACAGTTGTCAATTTGTTGTCAAACAAATAAAAATGTATAAAGGGTAACAAATCCACCACGTTAAAATATAGTTTTCAAGATTGTCTATTCGGTTCTCCGTGAGTACAGCTATTATCTCTCTTCTGTTAGTAGTTCTTTTATCCTGTTAACTGCAGCTTGTAATCTACAAAAAAAGGTGTAGAAATGATATTAACATCAACAAACCACATTTCTACTATATTTTCCTCCGTTATGCGTTGTTTGTGCATTTAATACAATATGCTTCATCCATTGATGATAATTATTGATGAAAATATTGGAACATTATGTTTTATTTTAAGATGAAAAGAGGTGAAACCTCTTATGATCTGTCCTTCGTCGTGGCTCATGCATAATGATTGACTTCTCATTTTCTTTGATACTTATTTCTCAGTCCGCTACAATTATTTTTTATGAAGGATATATGTGATGAAAAGCTAAAAAAAATGTTCATTTAGTGGTCCCTGCTAGGACTAAAAGACAGAACCAAAAACCTTTCCTTTTTAAAGAATGTAATCTTTAACAATTTTTCCTACGATCGGAGCCCGTGGAGATCCGGGTTAGAAAAGGCCATCAGTACCCCTTGCTTGTCGTAAGCGGCAACTAAATGGGGCGGTCTTTTGGATGAGACCGCAAAACACTGAATTATTTTTGCGTATCACAGCAGGTGTAGCACGATATAGACCCTTCCCCGCTCAAAGGCCGTAAGCGCCCAGCATAGATCTAAATTTTACAGTCATTCATCAGCAATGGTGACGTCTCCATGAATGAAACATTCTCGAGCGTGACGTTAAACAATATACAACCAGCCAACCACCGGACTTACTGGGCAAACCATGTGCATTGGTGTAATGAGCTTGGGGACTTCCAAATCGTGATTCGAGTGTCAGTGTTTTTGTTTACCGGATTTTTGATTTTACTATGAAAATACTCTATCTTTTTATACTCATGGACATCAGACAAACTTTGCACAAAGTTGTCATAACCTAGGACGCCGATTCCATGTTTGTGGATTCCTGAGCAATGGATCTATGGATCTATGTTCTATGGATCACGTGCTGAAGATGCATTACCATTATCAACAGTAGAGAAAAAATAATGCAGACTTCTAAAAATCGAATTACCTAACTTTGAACATAATTACAACTACCAAATTCAAACATGCGTAAAAACGTTTCTGTTTCCTTCCGCGCTCTCTTTCAATTATTTAATAATTTTGTAAATTTATCGAGTGTAGTCGAAAGGATCTTTCACGACGTCTACCAAACACAAAAACCCACGATGCCCAAATATGTCTGACAATCCCGATCTGTAGAACGTCATGTTGTTGAGCAGTTTACGTAGTAGTACGAAAACAACCATTACAATCACGTTTGCCGTACTAATCTAAGCTGAGGAATGAGACCATTTCCAATTAAATTTTGAGCTTTAATACACATTACAGGAAAGTCATCAATATTTGATAAGACGTGTTATCTATCTATTCATTTATCTTATTATGTAAAGTAGAGCTAACGCGATAGACCACTCGACCGTTCTGGTATGTTAAAACACTTCCTTTCAATGACGTTGGCTTTATTGTCCTTCCGTCACACGCTGCACGTGAGAAAGTGAATGAAATATAACTTGTAATCTAGCGTGCTGGGCAAGTATATTTAGTTAAGAATTACATGCAACATATGTACTCTTTTTTTCAGATGCGGTGTGTATATACATAAGCTTATTAGGACTTTGAAGGCGTAATAACGCAAAAAGGAAGGACGTAATTATTGCATATCAAAGTCTTAATAACGAGAAAGTAAGGTGTAATGATTATACAGTTATAGAATGAATACAAGGAAAATGACAAATTTATGGTGCTCCCGGATGTAAAAAGGTACTGAACGAGGCGACGAGATCAGAGGGTTTTTTCTTTTTTTTTAAGAAAGGGGTCATAAATTTGCTATTTTCCGAATTATCATTCTATTATTGTTTTATTATACCGAAACAATGTGGTTGAAAACATTAATGAGGAACTTGTTCCATGAAGTAGCATTGATTTTGCAGGGAGTAGTAGAGGGGGGAGTGAATATTCAGGGAAGTAGACAGGTTTGTTATAGAGAACAAAAATCAGTAAAGGTTTAGTAACATGACGGTGACGACGTTGTAATGTGAAATAAAAAACGCAATAACAAAAACGAAAGAGGTGCACATGTAATTTAGCGCAAAGTATAAGCGTAATAATGGGGGGTGGGGGCGTAACAACACCGAAAGGCCTAATAGGTCAAACAAAGGAGTGGTATTTGAGGCGTAACTTCCCCATCACTTATTATGAGGCTTGCTTTCTTTCTCAGGGTATACCGTGAACTGTTCACTTCCAGTGATTTTATTTGATGATGAGCGAGTCCTAATCTGCATGGGTTAACTTCAGCCCAATCAAATATACATATGGGGGATATCGCAACACCAGCTTTTTTTTTCTCTTAGGCCAAATATGACGGCTATTTTCACAGTATAAGATGAATAACAGTTTTCATGTTTGGCGAAAAAACACCATCAGTTAATGTATTTCTATGCCTCTATCTATTGATTCAAATGTCTGTTATAAAGAATATGAAGTTAAATAAGGTTAGCATGTTGTAAACGCCAAACCAAACCGGTTTTTACGGTGTAACTTCCTTTCATATGAATGACGAACTCTAAGTGTCTTAAACTTCTGATCAAACGTTGAAGTTGTTGTATATAATGTGATAGAGCTTGACTCCTGACGCAGTACCTATGTCAGTTCATTTGATGTTTGGATTAGCGGTATCCTTAGTCGAACTCGGCGGCCAACTATGTCCCAAATGTGCTCCACAAGGTTCCAATCTGGACTTCGATCAAGCCATGGTAGCACAGCAACTGACGTTCTACGCACAAATTCATGCACGGCATGATGTGGTCTGGAATTGTCGTCCATGAGCACTGGCCTTGGTCGAAGAGGGTGATTATCAAACTGAGGCACGCATGCAGCAAGAATGCCCCTTTGGTAATTTTGTGCATTAATGTTAAAGGTTGCCCCTAACTGTGGTAAGATCCAACTTACAGGAGACACAGCACCACACTATAACTGATCCACCACCAAACGCAATCGTCTGTACGAAATTTCGTTCAGCATACTCAGTTCTAAGTTGCTGCCATGTACACATTTGTCCATCTGTGATGTGTAGCAAAAAAAAAACGACTCTCCACCGCAAAGGTCATTTTATATAAGGATTATCTTGGATTGTGGCTAAATGACTTCAGCGGATTCAGCACTGTTGTCTTTGAAAGCAAACGATATAGCAGCTATTCCCTCTGTTGGAAAAGCATTTCGTCTAACCATCCTTCTGAGTGCATTTACCTTCCGAAGAGATTTTTTTTTGGTGGGGGTGGGGGGGTGTCTTGCAGATCTCTCAGGATCTTTGATGTCATTCTATCTATCAATGTTTTATCTATTAACAATAAGCATTTTCATTCATATGTCGATTCGATATATCCCAGTGAGCTCGAAATGAAAGACACAAAAGAGTTCTACGCAATTGTTTTGTACTTAGATATTTTATTGACAATTGATGTTAACGACACATTAACACCTCAGCTTTATGACAAAAGGGATGATTTCAGCTCCTCTATAGTCAGATTCACATTTTTATGTAGCAATATTCCATTATCACTTGCACATGGTGTTTACATCTCTCAACTGATTTAATACGCAAGAGCTTGTTCTACGTATGATCAGTTTTTAATCGGGCAAGCTACCGACAAACACGTTGATGTTACAGGGGTTCAGCTGTCTCGTTTAAAGTCAGAATTTCGTAAATTCTATGGTCGTTACAACAATCTAGTTTGCCATTCCAACCTTTCATTGATTCAAATGCTGTTTGTTTCATACGAATTGTTAGGCCGTTCTTGTCACACTTATTCTGACTATGAATTATTCCGTTTACCTGATCAATATATGGGGCTCACGGCGAGTTTTGAAAGGCGATGTTTGCTCCCTCTAGGCACCTGATCCCACCTCTGGTACATCCAGGGGTTTGCGAAATGCTCAATGATGAGATTTGATCACTGTTCCTTATCTTCGCCTCTCTTTTATGAACAGAAACTTTCTGATATTTCTACAGATGGTTGAATGGTGATGACTCACTCGATGACTACTATTGCGTTGACATGCCTATTTCCCTCATTCCAATAATCTGTTATCGGATTGCATTTGAGACTTGTGGAGGATTTAATTTTTCAAACTCTGGAGGTTAAATGAAGAGCTAAAGCACTATATATTCTGTTGGAAACGAGTTTAATAGCTGTACGGGTGATTCCCGGTTAACAAAGTGGACAATAGACTGCATACTGATCAACAAAGTTAAAGACTGAAATGCGTTAAGAATGTAAAATTATTGCTGTTTTTAAAAAACAAATATAAAGGAGTAAATTTGGTGTTGCAATACGTTTCCCATCTGTGTAAATAAACGAGAGTGAAGATATTTATTGAAAAGGTGTAAGAACTGATGGATTACAGTAACCCTGATGATAGTCCTCTCCTGCCCTGATAATAGTCCTCTCCAGCCCTGAAAATAGTCCTCTCCTGCCCTGATAATAGTCCTCTCCAGCCCTGTAATAGTCCTCTCCTGCCCTGAAAATAGTCCTCTCCTGCCCTGTAATAGTCCTCTCCTGCCCTGAAAATAGTCCTCTCCTGCCCTGAAAATAGTCCTCTCCTGCCCTGATAATAGTCCTCTCCTGCCCAGAAAATAGTCCTCTCCTGCCCTGATAATAGTCCTCTCCAGCCCTGATAATAGTCCTCTCCTGTCCTGGCCAGGGAGTGGAGATGGCCATTGTAACGTATCCATAGTCTTAGTCTGTTGAGCTCTCTCCTATATGGTCGATGCACCTATTTTATGCACTATGCACTCTAGGTTCAAAATTATACACGAGTGTACTACCAGTAATGTATTTATTGGCATGAAATTCACTTTGTAGTTCTCCTCACCCTCAACCCAACCCAACCCCCCAACCCCCTCCCAAACATGCTAGTCTCATAAGAGGTTTTTTCTGCAATATCATTTCATAATATTGTAGAATTAAACCATCACTGTCAATGAAATCTGATGAATTAATCAACCTCCGTCTCTCCGTCCCCGATATCCTTGAAAACTTCAATAGAATGCAATTTCTTATGGGCAAGCTTTTCACGCTCATGAAACACAAATTCTTATTACGGAATTAAGACTATTTGACACTTTTGATCCAATTCCCGAGAGATTACAAATGATTTTTCTGAAATCTCGCGTAATTATTTTCAATCCGATGAGTATTGACTTTGTTTTCACTTCATTAGAGGGAAATTAAACCTCCGTACTTTCATGTATAATGAATGAAAACAGCCCATCATCATATTCTTATGAAAAATTTATTAGTTTCTTTTCTTTGAATATTGAAGTAAATATCCATTTTATAAGTACTGTATTTTGTATAATACACGGTTCACAAAGAAACAAAGTGATACTATTTAATACCCCAGAGTAACATCCTACATGTCCATGCATTATTTGCTAGAAACCCAGAGTAAGTCTTATATAATTCATATTTTATCGTAAGTTTTTACATACTGTAGAGATAAGTATTTCTAAAATCTATGTAATGTCATTCATAAAGTTAAATAGTTCACTGTGTTGGTAAAAAACAATCACTAAAAATACTCCCAACTTACCCTCGTTTTCCATAATTTGGAGTTTTACAGACCCGACATGCTCCGGCAACCAAGCATTGATTCAGGTTTCGGATACAGTCAAAGGGACACTGGCATTCTACAATAATTGTTAAGATTAATAATTTAAAAAAAAATCATATACCCAATTCTTTTATCGCGGAGACCTTTGATTAGATGAGACGCTTGTTATGTAGCCTCGTATTGATTTTTATATGCGCGCTTCATTGGTTGCAATCACTATTTAACCCTACTTCATTAGACATGGATGAATAAAGTAGATTTCTTATTTATTACTATAAACACCGATCACAGTGCATCTCATCTTTGATCTTTGTTTATGAATTTCTATGATATGACAAACAATGATAAACAGTTGGCATTAAGTATTCAATCCAACAATAATTTCAATTTCGATCTTATCAGTTCGTCAGTTTAGACATAACTTACTGCATCAAAGCACAAATAGACTGAAAGTAATTTCTTAAATTTGAGGAGTTCCTGCTTTATATTACGTCATTGCTAATACCTTGATCTGTTACATGTATCAATTGGCTATTTTTTGTATTTTTTATATTTTGTTTTGTTTTTCTTTCTTTTTTTCTTTTTTTTCTTTTTTTTTTTTTTTTATTTCATTTAGCTTAGTAAGTTGTGTTATGAGCTGGCTCAATATACGTACATTGTACAATGGTACTACACTTTTCGTATTTTGCTCTCTCTCTCTCTCTCTCTCTCTCTCTCTCTCTCTCTCTCTCTTTTGGGGGGGGGGGGGGGTAATGTTGAATGATAGGGTTGATTTTGCTACATTTTTCAGGTCAAATGTTTGGACAATTGTCACATGAAATTTCACAGTTTTTGGAAACCTACTTCACAGTGAACCACTACGTATTATATATTTAATTTATAATAATTACAATTGTTGCCCTGCAAATTGCTCTCCACTATCCCTCATTCCCCTTTCACACATCTCTTAAACAACATTACCCTGTGTACAAGCAGATCAAGACATCAGCGATACGTCATCACTCCATGTGCATGACGTATTACGGAAGATTTTTACATATGTGATGTTCAAGTGACTCTTGTAAAATGAGCAAGGGTCATGGAATTCACTCTCTTATACAGGATTACACAATGAGTTCACACATTGTGAATATGTATTTACTATGCTTCATGAAAGGAAGTTGCTGTAAACACACATGAGAGAGAGAGAGAGAGTTTTGTCAATTTTTGGTATATTTTGCCTCGCCAATGAAGTGCCGGTGTGCAGGAGTCCTGAAATAGTTGTCAAAACGAAGTTAGAAATGTTCAGTTGTTAACACACGACGGGAGATGCACGAGGACTTATGTAGACCAACAGCAATACTTGTAGGTCACCTGGACTCTCTCTCTCTCTCTCTCTCTCTAATCCATATACGTATATATATATATATATATATATATATATGTGTGTGTGTGTGTGTGTGTGTGTGTGTGTGTGTGTGTGTGTGTGTGTGTGTGTGTGTGCAGAGGTGACTACTTTGAGAAATAAATGAAATCTGGGGTTTTGACGTTACAAAAATGAAAATTTCTTCACCGTCAGACTGGGCCGTGCGGCTTGCATGCGCACTGTAAATAAGTTGATAACTTTTGTATATTGAATGGTGAAGTTAACAGTGTGTTACTCGTAAATCCCAAAGACATATACAAGTTCGAGTGTTGGGCAACACGACCTCCGACGAAGCGAAGGTAGGATCAGGTGCCATGGAGGAGTAGGCATCCTCTGCTGACCGGTCACACCCGCTATGAACCCTTAGTCGAAATTAGGTATACGGGATTACCGTAGTCAAAGTTAGAATGAAAAATTACAGTCTAACAAGGGGTATGAAACAAATCATTCAACATATCTCCCTGAGACACTTTGTAATCGCAAACAAGGTCATTATAGCGAACGTAAAATTTGCGAAATGATGACTTCAAACAAATTTCGTTATAATCCTACAACATCAACTTTTTTGTCAGTAATTGACCTCGCTTTAAAAAATTCCCATACGCATGGCATGCTCTCGCGTATCGAATCAATTGGGAGATATACACACCATAAGCAGGCGAAAGTGATATATTACTACATAGATATGGAAAGTTGATGATTGCAAAGTTGAAGTCAACACGCTTGTCATATAATGTAGTTGTCGGTCTGCCATTAGAGTCAATATTAAGTAAAATATCCAAATATGAAGCAGACACGTCAGATTCTGTAGTGTCTTTTATTTCGAGTTCATCGGGATATATCAAATGGACATAATTATGAAAATTATTATTGTTGATTGATAAGACGTTATCGATATATCTATATGTATGGTTGAAGGACACGGCATTTTTTTTATCCTGTAACAGTTTCTGAACAAATCCCGCTACAAATGAATATAAAAATAGGTCTGCCAATAAGGGAACACAATTAGTGCCCATGGGAATACCAATGGATTGTTGGAATACTTGGTCTCCAAACACTACGTAAACTTAGAGTTTTTGGGAATCCACATCTGATTGACACCACTTCTGGAATATGTAGTGGAAGAATATCTCTGAAGTGACTCTTTAATAGTTATTAAAAGTTAAGTTAGTAATACAGATGAAGGCCTGGTAGAGCAGTTACTGGAACCAATAGTTTCTCTCCCTCGTCTGGCATATTCTTCCACAGAATTCATGATAGCCATGAAATTATGTCGCCATCTAAATGAGCGAGGTTCACGGAATTTAGGACTTTTTAAAATCAGGGACTTAAGATCCTCATTTTGTACAATATTTATGTCCCCTGTAATGATATGACTGTAATTAAATGAGGAAGAAGAACATGAACACCTTGGAGGACTTCGTTGTAATTGTTCAATATCAAGGCACTGCAACGTCAGTTTATGATTAAATAACTTGGATGCAATAGTGGAAGTATATCTATATGAAACACAAGGTGTGGATTTCATCTTAAAGTAAGGTGAAATACAGGAGTGTACTTTTTTATGGTTAGGGATGGTGTTAATGTTGACAGCATCAATTCCTTTGTAGTCAAATTTACGATGAAGTAATCGGCAAGGTTTCTTGAGTTTAGCTTTTTCTTGTAATCCAAACTTTTCAAAGGAACAGAGTAGAGTTTGGTGCGAATGTGATGAGGACCCAATGGTCTATTCACAAAAGGTAAAAGGAAGTCAAAAGAAACATCATGTATTATGGGTTTGTTGTACAAACGATGTCCATGACTACGTTTACGTTTAGATGTATTGTTAAAAAGGTCCATCACATTTACACTGTGGGCTGGAAATATTTCCTATGCTTCCAATATTGTCATTGCAGCCATATGGAAAGGCAGTGCCTAATTTCGTAATCCAGTATTTGTCTCGCTGTCTACGGAAAGGTGTACTTAATGTAGGGCTATTGGTGTGATGATATATTTTTTTTCTCTATAATTCTCACTTTAATTGATAAGATGGAATGGTCGGGGGAATTAAAATGTTTATGAAGCAGTTGTTGACCTCCGTTATTAATCTCAAATCTATGACCCGACATGCGTCTATTTATGGACCCTTTTGTTTCTTCGATATAAACGAGCCCGCGTAGGCTACCTTCAATTCCGTATAAGAATATGCATTGTGCTAATTTTAACAAATTTAAAGTCTTATGGTCTAAATTAAAATTGTATCACACATCCCTGCTGTTTTCGTTATTAGTTATTCGATCGATGTTTTTTGAACAAATAAACACAGTAAGTGACATTTTCTGTTGAAAGAATAGATATTCTTCATTTATTAGAAATTGCGCGAGAGTGGACGAAAAAGTAAGATATTTGAAATTGAAGTATGGGAAATATGTGTTTCAAAATTTGAAATAATGAAATTATGCATTTATAGGCATAGCTACTAGACCACGGGACTTAGATTTTTACAAAGATACCTTCCTTATTTTATACTCAATAAAATGTGAACCATTCCGTTTGGTTATATATCTATATATTGAAGTTTAAAGATGTACACTGAGAAACACACACACACACACACACACACACACACACACACACACACACACATAAATTCTGAAACAACACCAACTTCTAAATTCATAAATAATAAACTTATCACACGTTAATTTGAGTTATCCCCCTTTGCGGGGAGACCCCATCGGTCAATCAGTGAATAGCAACGTTTTCATTCTTTAACATACAAACTTTAAATGTGGATGAAAAGCTATTATTCACATTTGTAATTTTTAACTAGTAGTACAATTGAGAAGAAAAAACACCATAATATCCGTCTCGGAAGTGAACAGAATTTCATTCCATATCTTTAGTCGGAAGTTGTGGATATCATTGAAGCTGTTATCAATGAGCATTTGTCCATTCTTTATTTCCTACATGCAATGATTTAAACATGTACATATACTTACATCTTTCAAAATTGATATTTTCATTTATTTCAGAGTTCACTGTCCTGCAGAAAAAAAAATGAATGAATGTCTGGAAATGTACTGGTGTGTGTAATTCTGCGATGCAATATTGTAATCGACATGAAATTGGCGCGCTGTAGGGTATACAGTGGAGATATATTGACGTTAAAGCGGAAAAACCAAAATCAATGCTTTATCACTACATCTGCATTAATTCTTAAGTTTATTTGATCTTTAATTTGTTTTACTACTTTCTTCATAATCCAATTTTAAATTGCCACAGGGAGTGACAATAATTAAACTGGGATGATGTTTTGCTTCCATTCAACTTTGCTCTTAGACTACAGCGCTACAGTTGGATATATATGTACTCTGTACTCATATTTAGAACCTTTACAATGAGAAGTCTGGAACACCCTCCCTCACCCCCACCCCCTTATTTGTGGATACAAAATATACAGCTCGAAAGAATTCATACGTATATTATTGAAGTTAATGAATTGAACGTCATGTTATGAGAGGCACGTGAGCATAATCTTTGCTATTGTTTAATCAAATCTCCAAATATATCATTTACAAATATTGCTTAACAATATAACAAAATTATCTCTAACATTTTGGAAATTTTTTTTTTCCAATTCTTTTTTGAATATATTGAACAAATTAACATGGCTTAGGCCTAACTCGTCTAATTTTCCTCCATTACCACGCTTCTCGTGTCTATGATTTTGTTGTATATGCTCAGGTAGTTGTTGGGTGCATTTGCATACTTTACAAAGTATTTGTTGTGGGAATTCGTGTGTTAGCGTGATAGATAATGAGAAATAAAAAACATACTGTCCTCGTAAGGTCATGTGATAAAATTTCTACTGTATACCTTAAAAAAAATAATACATAGCATGTGATTTCATGACGTGTGTTTTTTTATTTGAAAAACCGTTCGCTTTGCCTACAACAGATCCCACATAAAGTAGAGTGGGATGTTACAATGCAAGAAGTTGGCAAGCTCGATTGTTTTAGAATTGTGATATTGTCGCTTCAATAATATCCATTTCTGCAGTATTTTTTTTCTACTGAAAAGTACCAATCAGGAAAGAATGAGGGGGAGGGCACTAGGCTGGTATGATACATATTTTCTCAAATTAAATAATAAGGATCGATATGGTCTTTGTCAGAAAAAAAATGGGAGTGACCCCCCCCCCCCTTCCATATAACATGCTTAATACGTACATTCTTACATTCTTACTTTGACCCCCCGCCCCCTCCTATAACATGCTTAATACGTACATTCTTACTCTGACCCCCCCCCCCCCCTTCCATATAACATGCTTAATATGTACATTCTTACTTTGCCCCCCCCCCCCCCCCTCCATACCCCCCCCCCCTCCATATAACATGCTTAATACGTACATTCTTACTTTGCAATGAAGAACAGTTGTAACTTATATAATTTTGAAATAAATAATATGATGTAAACTACATTACTTTTATTTGTATTACAATGTAATTATAGATACTATCCCGGCTCCTTAAACTATGATTTATTTATTGAACATCGAAAATTTCTATCGCCTATTGCGATGCAAACCAACCGATAAAATCCCTAAACATTACTTGCAGAAAATAAGGTGTTTTTAAAAATCCTTTAATTAGAAGTACTTAAAATTACTATAATAGAAATTTTATAATTCATTAACCATTTCTTATCACCTCTACCTGCATAGCAGATAATAGATATGGAGCTAGCACTCTAAACTTTTTTGATTTCAAAGTGATGAAAATGCACATATAGTGGTCCAAATTTTGACTATATAACCTTCATAGCCGGAAAATTGTGACTTCTAAAACCTAAAGAAAAAAATAATGTTTTACTTTTACACTCCAGCAACCATTTGACATAAAAAGTACATGCGGGTAGCGGGCAATTTGAGAGCCCAGTGACCTCCTATATGCTTAAAAAACTTGAAAAAAACCGAATATCTAAAATTCTTATCTCTGCAAACTTGTTTAATTCTTCATTATATTATTAAATTACCATTTCAGGATATATTACAGGATGGTTTTTGAAATACGGTTTAAAATATCCAAGCTTTAAATTAATAAATATCGCTTTCATTGATTGCCGTAAGCTATAGGGTCGGGATTGATGTTTGGAAAATCCTAACTTTACTGTGAAGGTTACTAAAAGGCGCAAGGAAACGCCCTCAGCTGCCGTGCCTGTGGCTATTGAAAATTATTTTGAGAGAGAAAGTTCGAATCTGACAAATGATATCTATGAGGAATTTCTGTTTTGCATTGTGGAAAGATAATCTATAGTCTAATCGCATAGTGATCACTATCCTTGGACTCGAAATGTTAGAGTTAGTCTGGCGCATGCCTGACCCACTTTCGGCTATTTAGCGTGGCGGAAAGTGGGTCAGGTATGCGCTAGACTAGAGTAACAATTAATTCTCCACCTTAGACAGATTGCCACAAACATTAGTTTTAGAATGATTAGATACACAATTGTAAGCACTATAAATTTCTGAGTAAGCATCATGTTTTGAAGTACAGTGAAATAAATATCAAAATAACAAGGACAAGATGTCTGAAGAAATTGGTGAAATTAACTCAAAGATATAATGAGATTACTTGGAGCATGGGGCGATCGGAAACTGATAAAAAAAAAATGAAAGGGGGAAGGGGAGCGGTATACCTAGTCTAACAAGTATATTGTTTCACTACATCAATCAATACATTAAAGGTGTGCATTCACTTGGAGTGTATATGGATGCTGTCTGTTATGATACGGGTTTTCAAACTGTGCCATGCGTTTCTGCAGAATTAATGTTTCCGTTTCTGCGGGATTACTGTTTTCGTTTCTGAGGAATTAATGTTTTCGTTTCTGCGGGATTGATGTGAACGTATTTCTAAGAATATTTTCAAAAGTAATGTAATATGTACTGATTGAAGTTATCATTCATATTAACCTTCGAGTTGTATAATTTTTGGCATTATATATATTTTTTTTAATTGATAGAAATATTTACAGGTGTGGGAACTTGAGGTAAAACAACATGTGATGTGAATAAAGGTTTTTGTCAGATGTTGAATGAACAGCAATGTATAGTGAATGTACGTGTAAAACTAACTTGGTGCACATCATATGTTTTAAATATCAGTCTGCGTCTATTTTTTGACAAAGAGTCTATAACCATTCCCTATACATTGTTCTAGCAGCAGCGTTATATATCCATATATATCTACAAGTCTTCCAACAATATCATCTTTTAAATGCGCTGTAAAAAAATATATATTCTTTAAAATCTACGACTTATTATAATTATGGCGATCGAAAAGCAAATATTTTGCATTGTCAATTGCGTAATAAAGCTAGTAATCTTAATGCTGATTTATTTAACCACTTTCTAAGAGAAAATCCTAATTGTGGCATATGTCAAAAAAGGTCTGAAACAACAGTTCATTTTTTTCTGAAATGTCCAAAATATCATGTACAAAGACAAAGGATGAAACAAAAACTTAATGACCTGCAAACACCATGACCTTTACCGATAGTTATACTTTTAAATGGTGACAATAGCTTCAGTTATAATCAAAATGTTGAAATCTTTAGAATTGTATACGAATTTATTTTGTCTACAAATAGATCTGTATAATATACTCCATTCTTGTAAAACAGAACCAACCAATTTATATGTTCTTAACATTCATACCTTAATATTACTATTGTCTGTCATACACTAAGTTGTTATCATAGAATTTTAAATCACATCATTATTCTGTATTGTACCACTGTTACCAAGTGGTTTCATTTTCAGTATACTTGTAAACATGTTATCCAACATTTAACTGTATGACCTTGACTGTACTTTGTATGGAGAGGGCTTATATAGGCAATCCCTGTTGCTCAAACCATTTATGTGTTGACATAATAAAAAATATCTACAGGGACCGCCATGGCCGAGTGGTTAGAGCATAGCGCTCAAAATCACAAGGCCTCTCACCTCTAGACGGCGCGGGTTCGATTCTCGCTTGCGCCGATATACGTGAGAAAGTTTGCAAGTTTACTTTCGGAAGGTCGGTGGTCTCTTCCCGGGTACATTATATCTGGGTTATTTCCTCCACTGGATGCCACCAGATAACTGAAAAATTATTGAGTGTGGCGGAAAACAACAAACAATTAATCAATCAACCATTTCTACATAATCTTTTCTTGGTCTACATCCATATTCTAAAGTACCTTTCCTCCTCTTGGATTTTCCTGGTGTAATAATACATGTACTTGTTTGCGCAATCACTTCCGTATGTTTTGGTTGAAAATGAGAAGTCTTGAGTTTGTCCGGTTTTATTAAAAAATGAAATAATTTCATTTTCAAAATGAACGGAGACGCTTCATGCCGGTACACTCCATACTGCGCTGGCAGTGTGAAGCGTTCACAAAAATTTGCCGTTAATGAGGCATTGACACGATTTGATCTGAAAATTTTCAAATTTCATTTTTCCATATTTAATGTTTACAATGTTTAATTAACGTATTTCTAATGGTCATCAAATATGTAAATGTCCGTTGCAGTTTCTAGAGAAATGCATAGCTCACAATCGTTTGTTATGTAAACAAGGCTTATGTCATGTTTTTGTTTGCATAAGTTAAAGTTTCATTTACAGAAGATTTGTTTCAATTTGTAAGTTACTTTTGAACACAATTAAACAGTTTCTAGTGTTTGTCACATCTCATTTTAAACATGCTATTTTCTATTAAGTAATCTATACGCATCTGCATATTATCCAGTATATAGTTACGTTCTGTACACGTTAATGTACATCTATATTCAATTAATAGCCAGCATGTACATGTAAATGATCAATGATGATACCAAATCCGAGATGATAATTATGAATATGAAAGTATCAAAGACAGAAAAAATTACTTACCTCTCATCACAGTTAGAAGATGGTGTGGCACTTTAGCCATAGAAATAATTAAACAGGTAGAGAAAAGAAAGGCCAGTGTGAAAAAGCACTTTGTATACATGGTTTGATTAATGATGTATGTTACTTATAGTTTTATATTTTCCTTAATGTCTACCCTCTTCCTCATTTATATGTTTTCGTGCAAGAAAGGAAGGCGTTGCTGTGTTATCGAATGGAATCCAAGAATCGGGTGGGTTTGACATCAAAGGATTCAGACCGAGGTATCCCGAGGGGAATCGGAATGAAATGGCGTCAACACTATCAATGGTGAACAATACTTCATTCAATTTCCATAGTGAATGGAAAACTACTACGTATTCTATGCATGAATCTTGAATATTTATGTATAATTGTTTTCTCCCCCGTAATCTATAAATATATTCATTTTGCATAATGGGTAGAATGCTTGCTTATATATATGGACAAAACATAAATCAATAGATGTCTTGATTTATTTTCAAGATCATATTTCACACATACTAATCACAGGTTTGTGCTAGTGTTGATATCAAAGGAATGAAAAGGTGTTTCCGGTGTGTTTGATATTTACAATGGAAAACGGAGAAAGAGAAATCTCAAATGCAAGTGAAATCAATCAAACATGTTTAGTCTAAATATTTCAAGTTTATTCAGTAATTTTAAAAGTGAAAGTAATGTAGTGTTTTAAACTACCCTAGTTGAATCTGCATATAGATTGAATAAGGTACACAAATCAATGAGATGTATTCCCAAAGCTTAGCTAAAAGCGATTACTTTCGGAATCAAATCGTCTTAAGAAGCAGGAAATCTCCTGACATTGAGGAAACACTTCAATAGTCATAATATACTCAGGGGTAAAACAGTGATTAATTTGCATTTGTGTACGAAATATATCAGAATTCAGTATCATAAAGCAATGTCCTTTACGATGAATGACAACATTTACCGTATAGTACCAAATTACAGAAATCGTGAACATTTCGCGCTTTACCTGATGACGTGTAGATCTATTCACCACGTGACTCCCCAGACTATAACAGTGCTTAAATATTTTCTTACATCGTATGAAAATATGGATTAGTCGGGTTTATTCGTTCTATTTCCGAGAAGGGTAAATGTCATTCTGAATTCAGATAAACATAGACTATTTAAAATCATATATAAAATGATTAATATATATTATTAACGCATCGTCAAAGAAAACCTCTGAATATATTTTATAAAAGCGTTCAAAAGCAGGTATTGACTATCTACTAGCATCAACTATAGGAACAAAATAACAAAAGCGCGTACAACCATAACAAAAGCCATATTTAATTTTGATATACATACATAATTGTGTATTTGTCGGTTTATAGCAAATTTCATAGTTTATACTCATTTCCGAACACTGGTATACTTTCTTTAGAAACTTCACTGGGACTATATATTGTTATACAGGGAGTGGAGGGTAGATCAAAGTAGATGGCGAGAGGATAAATAATGGAGTTAGAATATTTCATTGCGGTTGTAAAGAAGTCATACCATGGCATAAACGTAGGTACGCGTGGAATAAATACCTTCATCATAATTGTTCCTCTAAAGAACTACGCTCTTCATATATACTTTGTGATCTGAAAGAATACTAAAATTAGAAAAGGTTTTGTAGCCTGGTTGTTAACGAATGGTTTAGAGCAAAGTGGTTCAACTATAGAATTTCCAAATGTAGATCTAAGTAAAGATAAAAATTGTCTTCTGTGAAAGAGACTACGTTCAAAGATCTGCCGACTTCCTGTTGCATGTTTAGTTTAATTTGACGATTTAAAAGTTAATCAATGTCACCTACACGCTTCCCAAATCAATCCAATTCCATTGTTACTGGATATTCTAGCCACACAAAGTCTATCAAGTGTACGAAAACGTTTGTAAATAGCTGGAGGATAATACACCATTTTATTTTTAATTTTGAAAATATTGAATATATGAATAATGTTTTCCCTATATTGACGGTACTTAGGGCTTGCTTTGCGACCGGGAGCACGAGTTCGATTCTCGATCCCCGTGTCACGTAAACCAGTTACATACCTGGCATTAAAAATGAAAGTCATGGTTCTTTCGGATACGTCTCCCAATTGCACATTTTCGGGCCTTTTCGTCGAGCGTAAGAACAATCGCACATTCTCGGGCCTTTTCGGCGAGCGTAAGAACAATCGCACATTCTCGGGCCTTTTCGGCGAGCGGAAAAACAACCTCGAAACTATTACGGTTACTTGCATTTTTATATTTAATAAAAAAAATATGATTATAAAAAGTCATGCATTTTTTTTACAATAATAATTTGCTAGAAACGACAGGATTTCCACGTAATAAGTTTAAAATATGTTAATAATTACTCATTAATGACTTATACAGTGTTGGGAGCATCCACTAGTACAAGTTTAATACTTCCGGTGAATGTCATATATTCGAGTCGATTTTCCCGATCTTGGCGGAAAGACCCGAGAAGTTGTGATTAACGATCGCGAGGTCCCATATCGTGGTAGGCATCGACACGATAAAGAAATCTTACTGCTACGGCCATGAACACCATGCACCTGTCAAATTCGTGGTCATTTCTCTAATGCAGATGGCATTTCTACATAGTGAAGAATTTCCGAATGGGACGTGAAAAAAATTATACAAACAAACAAACAAAACGTATTGATAGGTACATGCACCAAACATGAGTGTTTTCAATAAATATCATTAATTCATTAAGGTCATATACATGTACAAAAGAGGAAATATATTTTCTTCCATTATTAGTCCCCTACCGGAAGGGGACTATTAGTTTACCCTCGATCTGTCTGTCTGTCCATCCGTCTGTTTGTCTGTCATTTCGAAGCAGTTTTCCGAACCTTTTCTCCGTTTTGGATAAAGACATTCAGCTGAAATGTTGTCTTGAATGTTTGAGTTTCGTTACTCTTGACCTACTTCTGATTGAATTATGCCCTTATCAATTATGAATGCTTGAGGTTTTCCGGACCTCTCTACGCACTGGATGAAGATATTCACTAAAATTCTATATATGGCTTTGTCTTGAATAGTTACAAGTCAAGTTTGAGTTTCGTCACCTTTGACTTACTTTTGACTGAATTATGCCCCTTGATGAATTTCAAGAATCAATTTTCCGAACTTTTCTCAGCATTGGATGAAGGTATTCACTGAAATTTTCTACATGTCCCTCGGATTATCCCTCGAGATATCACACATTCATCATATGTACAGTCGTCAAATATGCCGCTTTGGCACAGAAATGAAAATTCGTGTACCCAAATAAAAGATTGACATATTTCATTAAGTGATATGTTTGAAGTTCCTTTTCAGATATCATGTGCTCCATTTTAAAATGTTCTGTTTAAAATTGTAAAACCTGTGATATGTTGATCACTAGAAATTCATTTACTAGTAATCTCACCAGAAGTAGTTTCTGTACCAAAGCTTTTGACAATTTGACCTGTAAATCTTCTAAAGTTGTCTATGCTATTGAGTGTATCCCCTGTGGATAATTCATGTCAGGGAAACTAAGGGGTCATTTAAAAAACGAATTCGCCGTGTGTCTAGGGACCCATCTTTGCCCTTCTGTAAATTTTGTATTCTATATAGGATTTATGAAATTGATCACGGTTCGTTTTTTTTTTCATTTATTAGTTGTTATTTTTACTAGTTCAATGTTCCCTAACAAATGGGGGATACTATATATTCTATGCACTATTGGATAATTAGCTAGACTATAAATCAAGTAGAAGCTTGTGATCTATACTGTGGATTGTTGTGTTAAAACATTTATGCGATGTAGTTATTAATAATTTTTTTTAAAATAGTTTATTCATATTTTGAATTGCCCTTAAAATGTTCTAGACATTCGGGCGCATGTCTTGATAACAAGGCAACATTTTTTAGAGACATCACATAGCATTACTTATTTTGCCTAACATACTACTGAAATCTATATTTATTCTTCTGTACATACATGAATACATCTTTAAAGAAACCGTAACGTGAGTAGATATATTTTTGGTGTTTTCATCAATTTCTTTCATTCTACAATACATCTTTTATTTATATATAACAGTAGCTACTGTAGAAAATAAGTTATACAACATGACAATTCTTTGATTGTATTCTACATAAAATTCAATAATGATATGCGTCCATTTGATTTCAAATTTGACAACCTTTGAAGTAATTTTCCCTATACGCTTTACATTTTCACATAAATAGATTACGTGTTCATTGTTTTCAACATCCTTTTTACATAATTCACTCATGTCAGATTTAGTTTTCTTCATTTTCTTGAGAAAAATTCTATTACATAGAATAGTGTTGAGTAGTTTGAATTAAATTCTGCAACTTTTTTTCATATATATCAACGATTTTGTTTTTGTAAATGTGGCTCCAAGTTGACTCATTAATATTTAAAGTTCTGCTATAAAAGGACTGGTATAGAGGCGCGTGAAATTTCTATTTTACAAAAATGTTATGTATCATTTTTGATGAAACATCAGTTATTTCAATATATTTTTTCATTGATATAATTTCAAAAATGGGTTTCATGTGCAAGTTTTGATAGGGTAAATCTTGCAAATTCAAATTTCTTAGCTATCTAAAAATATTGCTCACAATTTTGTATTCACATAAAATATTTTTTTTTACTTTGAAGATTATCTTAAAACCATTGAATGGGTTGAATCCCATTTTCATCAACAATATCGAAAACATGTCTGAATCCACTCTGTATCCACTTTTCAAAAACAAAACAAAAATACACATCTTCCTCTGAAATTGAAAAAGTTTGTTACACCACAATGGTTGACATATCACATTACACAGTTTCAAATCATTGATGTTCTTGCATCTTTTACATAAATTAAAATTAAATTTAAAAATGATAGAAATTATTAAAATTACTTATTAATTCAAAATCACTCAAATCAGTAGCATTTGTTTTTAATACATAATCGATATCAATGTTGTTTTTTCCGATACAAAACTGTTCAGAAAATCCTTTAAACTTACACTGGAGGAATAAATCCTCTTCACCCATGCTGCTTTCAATGACTTTAGTTTGGATTCAGTAGCAACTAAATTGGTACCACTTTTATATAAATTCCCAAACATTGTATTTCTTTTAATTCTGTCTTTTTTGTTCCAAATGCTATGAAAGAAACTATGTATGAAGAAGTTTGATAGTGATCATTTGGATAATCAAGTATCGATGCTGTATATATACACTTTGACATAGCAAGAATAGCAATTAGACACACCTTCCCAAAAATAGTCAGTTTTTTTTTCCATGATTCAAACAGCTTTTCTACATCATCTATATATTTTCTAGGTCCAGCTGATTTTTATAACATATGTCTTTGTCATGTCCAATAAAACTACCTAGTACCTTTACACGTGTGTCATTCACAGTGATACCATCTATATCTGCATATTGACCCTCTAATGGTCCTAATAATATGTACTCTGTTTTTGAGAGGTTTAATTTCATACCAAAGAACTCACTAAAAATATAAATTTCCCTAATCGCTGATTTACAGAACTAACATCTTTTAAAGGTAATGTACAATCATCAGCATGTTGTAATGTTTTTACTTAACAATTCATACCTTCTTTTTTAAAACCATGTATTTCATCATTTTGACGTAATCTAATTGACAATACTTCAGCAATAAACAGAAAAATCATCGCTGAGATCGGACACCCCTGACGGATACCCCTCATCATTGTACATCGTTTTGAAAGCCAATTATAATATTTAAGTCTAAATACTGGACTTTTATGGAGGATTTAAATCCATTTGATGAATGCTTGTCCAAAATTAAAGAATTCGAGTGTGTGTGTGTGTGTGTGTGTGTGTGTGTGTGTGTGTGTGTGTGTGTGTGTGTGTGTGTGTGTGTTAGCATAAATGCCCATTCGACAGAATTTATCGCCTTTTGGAAATCTAGGAAAAGTAAAATTGTTTCTTCATTATTGTTTTCACTATATTCAAATATATCAACAATAAGGCTAGCATTTATACCACTATGTCTTTTGTATGCAGACTGATCCTTTGATACAACATTATCCAATATGTTTTGTAATCGTTTTGCTAATACAAAGGCTAAAATCTTATCATCTGTATTGGTGAGACTGATTAGCCTATAATTATTCCGTTGCTGTTGATCATCTTTTTATATATTAGAGAAATGACAGATTAACGTTACGAATACGTAAGTGATTCTTTTTCATATGAATATTCCATGTAAGAATAAAAACGGCTCTTTAACTCATTTCAAATATTTTTATAAAAACTCTGATGGTATTCCATCTAAGCCAGGAGATTTTCTCTCCTTCATATCAAATAAAACATTCGTACATTCATCTAGAATTGGGAATTGGTGTAATATATTTCTTTTGTCATTATTTAAAACATTTTTACTAGTTCAATGTTCCCTAACAAATGGGGGATACTATATATTCTATTTACTATTAGGTAATTAGCTAGACTACAAATCCAGTAGAAGTTTGTATTTTGTTAATATTCTAATTTCACAATTTCTGTTTTCTTCTTGATTTGTATACAATTTTCATAAAAAGCACAGATGGTTTTCAAAATATCCTCATCTTTCTGTGCAATTGTATTTTTCTCTTTGAATAATTGTCTAATAGCATCCTTTCACCGATTTCTCTTCTCCAAACCAGAAAATATACAGAATTTTATTTCAACATTTTCAATCCAATTTGCTTTTGATCTTATTTGCGCACCAACAGCCTTCCGATCAATTAATTCACTTAGCTCATTTTCAAGATTTATCTTTTCGTTCATGTCTATTAAAAATGGATCCATATTTTCTGAATATTTTGTTCTCAATATACTTTATTCTTTCTTTGATTTTTTTGTTTACTCGTGCTGCAAAATTGATACACATTGTAAAACTTGATATATTGATCACTAGAAATTCATTTACAAGTAATCTCACCAGAAGTAGTTTCTGTACCAAAGCTTTTGACAATTTGACCTGTAAATCTTCTAAAGTTGTCTATGCTATTGAGTGTATCCTCTGTGGATAATTCACGTCAGGGAAACTAAGGGGTCGCTTAATAAACGAATTCGCCGTGTGTCCATGGACCCATGTTTGCCCTTCTGTAAATTTTGTATTCTATATAAGATTTATAAAATTGATCACGGTTCGTTATGTTCACTTATTAGTTGTTATTTTTACTAGTTCAATGTTCCCTAACAAATGGGGGATACTATATATTCTATGTACTATTAGGTAATTAGCTGGACTATAAATCAAGTAGAAGTTTGTGATCAATACTGTGGATTGTTGTGTTAAAACGTTTATGCGATGTTGTTATTAATAAATTAGTCAGATTCCTATACACTATCTCGTATTTCATAAGTTCTCTTAGGAAAATAAAAAACAGAAACTTTACTTTGAGATAAATCGATTACAACTCACACTGTTGGCAAATCCTATGTTTCATCATTATGTTTAGATTTCGATACTAATATTGATGCAAAAATGCATATCCAGATGATTTTTTCTCTACAATATCCCATTGGATTAAATCTGTTCTATTTGATTTATTCCAAAAAAGAATGAAATGGGAAAGGATGTGTTATTTTCTTACCTTGATAAAAAAAAACATCGACTTGTTTCATTGCTTTTTATAATATTGTTGACGTCATATTTGTGTTTCTTAAAATTGCTTTATAAATGTCTATTTGTTCAAAAAAAAACCCACCTCAATAAATACATTAATAAAAATGAATAATGATATAGCATTCTATTTTAAATCGAGAAACAATGTACTTGGGTCAACTACAGACATAGCATCAGTAATTGAAGGTTGTGTCCCTTGAATAGCGCATTAACCCCGATTTTCCCCCACATTGACTGTTATGTATATCTTCCTTGAAGTTTTTAATTTTATTTGTTAACTAAACTGATGCAACCGATTATTTAGTAAAAAAAAAAAAAAAAAAAAAAAAAAAAAGAAAAAGAAACATCATCAACTTTGATCGTAAATTCCACACGATAAGTTTAACATACTAATAGTCTGACCAAAAGCCTTCCGTTTAACAGCTAACAGTGCATTACACATATGTAATTCTAAATTACTTTACCGTTGTTTTAAAAAGTGTAAGATATTCTTACAATAGATAAAACTTAACGATATCTGTTTTACATATCGGTCCGTCTTGGCCTCAGAGGTACAGTTCATGTAAAGGTTAATAATAATAATAATAATAATAACCTTTATTTAATAACCTTAAATCTATAACCTTTAATCTATATCAATCATAGATGATTGAATTTTTTTTGCAAAATGACATAAAGAAGAAGTCGAGATAACGAACAATGAGAAAAACAAATCCTATAAAGAATACAAAAGTAAGAGCAGGGTAAACACAGACCCCTGGAAACCACAGATGTGGGGTCAGGTACATAGGAGGAATAAGCATCCCTTGTTGACCGGTTATATCCGAAGTGAACCCTATAACAGAGTAATCCGTAGTCAAAATCAATATATTAGGAACGACCTAGCAATTGATGTGAAACACGTCATACAGCGTTCGACCCAGTGAAATCTTGTATCTGTAAATTAGATCATTATAACGACCTTAGAATAGACCATAATCTTTCTAATGATTTTATGCAAACCTTAATCACATCTTGCTTCTAGCCCAGCCCATTGTACATGTACATGTATTTATCTTCACGGTTAGACGGCTTGATCACAAGTGCAATTTATCACACAAGGATGTATGCAAATTGTGTGTACAATTTTAGAATCAATTTTGTTTTCTTTATAGGATATGTGAAATTTATTATTGCTCGTTTTCTTCACTTCTTGATCTATACGCCGCTGCCTCAGAATTTTAAGATCAAAGAAACACTAACATATTTTCCACAACAAATATGACAAGACATTGATACCTTCAACATTTACTAAAGTAAAGGGCATTCGAAGTGAAAACTCACCGTTTTGTATTATAACCAGAACGTCAGTTTACATAGCTATGTTTGGTAACCCGTCTATTCGAACACGTATTCGATCATTTCCCAGTATTTATGCTCTACCACAATGTTTATTTTAAACATAATAGTATACAGTATAAGAGATCATCCATGTTTACAAACAATGTATAAAAGATTGAGAAACAAATTAAAATAGCGTTTGTTCATTTCTCTGTCTGACGTCATTTTACAAGTGAGAGATTGTTGGAATTTCCAATCTCATATCTTCCTTCTCACGAAAATATTAACTGATGTGAAGGAGAAACTTCAAACTTATTATTGTGCCACAACATATGCGAGAAGTGGTACAAATCAAATGTGGAATCTACAATATTGCAAACAATGTTTAGTAAATTTGTAATCACCAAACTTCAACCCTTTCCTCGACCATTCCAGGATGAAAATAAAAACACCACTCTGACTCTACGCGCATGTACTCTTATGTGGGAATGATGCTGGGGTTTCTCATTGACAATATTACTAGCAATATATACGTAGTCTTTTGTGGTTTTCCAACAATATGGAATTTCCATGCACATAAAGTTTGCATCTTTATTAGCTGACAAACTTTTAAATTCTTGCGAAGCAGAATTTATTCAAAACCTTCTACAGGAGAAGAAAAATCTCTTACTTCATCTCATCATTTCGATATATCGACGACGTTTCTTTTATGAATTGTTTTCATTCGTATATCGATTAGAAATATCACAGTGAATTTGGAAAAAAAACCCACAGTCTTCCTTGTCTGCTTTTTTACTTGAATATTTTATTGAAAATAGATCATTTTATTACCAACGAAATGCCACATTTATGTATCAGTATTTTATTATCATCTGCAACCTCAACTTATTCGATACGCAAGACCATATTCTGTGTGTGATTAGTTTTCAAATCGAGACAGACTATAGACAAATAAATGATGTAACAGGGTTGCAGCAATTGTCTGACCCTTTTCTATTAATTGCTACATGTAGGCCGTTGTTTACTTATTGATTTTTTCCACTGATGAATGTCTATTATGTAACATCTAACTCGAGAATCTTTCACTCATAGAGACGTCACTATTGCCCGTGAAAGGCTTCAAAATCTAGGCCTATGTTCGGCGCTGACGGACTATGAGAAAGGAAGGATCATTATTGCACTACACCTGCTGTGACACGGGACCTCGATAGTTTAGGTCTCGTCCTAAGGACTGCTCCATTTAGTTACTTCTTATGACAAGCAAGGTGTTCTGAGGACCTTTTCTAATCCTCGATCCACAAGGGGTTTTTAATCTACGGATTACTTCATTTATTTGGTCAAGATACAGGACTAACGGCGGGTGTGACCCGCTTATTTCTCTTAGGAACCTGATCCCACCTCTGGTATGTCCAGGGATACGTGTTTGTCCTACTCGTTATTTCGCATTCTATGTATCAATTATGAAATTGATCACTGTTAATTATCTTTAATGTTTTATCATTAAATTAAGGACTGAAAGTCAATCCTTAGTTTGTGTCTCGTGTTGAATTGAACCGTAAGATCCAAATCAAATGCAAGGATGATCTTAATTCTGAAATTAAAGGCCAAAGCTACTGATATTTCGCATCATTTATCTATCGTTCTAGCTCTAGCAATGACTTATTATGACATATTGTTAAACACATTATTTCAACCAAGAATATTCTGTCTCATTTAGAAACATATGCCTATGGTTCATGTATTAGTAACCTTTATACGGGGCAGCAACATATTTATCAAAATAAATCTACAAATAAATAATCCTGTTAATTGAAAGAATGAAAACATTATAGCAGTTTGAATATCAATTACAATATGAGTATTGAAATACAAATTATTCTTTAAAACCGCGCACCTTAGAATCATGTCTTACCTTTGAATATGGGATGAAGAGTCAACTACACTTTTCGTTACCACTGAAAACACATTGGTTGTGCAAACTTATTTATACAAGACAAAGACTCTCAGTCACCAAACAAACCCATCTTATTCAAGACAGAACATTGGTCACTGGTCAGTGAACCCCATATAAATTCTAAATAAAACAAAACAACAAAAATTAACCTATGTGTCATACTTCACAGTCTTAATGCTTATCATTTAGCCTAGGAAATATTACAAGGATATTGAACTTCTATTTGTGAATATTGGCCGAGTTGGGTTTGAAAATTCGCGAACTGCTGAGCAAATTTTTCAAAGAGAACGTTTGACAATTTTCAACAATATAAATACAATAACTCCTTTATTATATAGCTAAATTATACTATATATATCTTTTATGTTGATAATTTATTCATTTCCTTGTCAAGTTTGAAATTGAAGCATTATTGTTGCTGATACGAATATGTGCAATGAAAAGGCAAGGATCAGGTGCCTAGGAGGAGTAAGCATCCCCTGTCGACTGGTCACACCCGCCGTGAGCCCTATATTCCGATTAGGTAAACGTAGTCAGACTCAGTGTGCCAATTAGAGTTACGTGCGGTTTCAGAGTTAATCAGATTGCATCAATTATTGCTTGTAAAATGTTTGAAATTGTATAATGATATTTACTGGTCCTTGACAGTAAATGTTATAAGCATTAATTGATATCTAATTGATAACATATTGATACCGGCTACCATAGCTTGCTGATCCGATCTTGTTTTTTTTTTTACAGGAAAGTGTGTAATAACTGTAACTAGTATTCGGAACGTCTCAGTGCGGTTCCTATAATGTAAATGTAAAGATAACGAGCAGTGATCAATCTAATAACTCCTTTAAAGAATACAAAATTACGAATTGTGCAAATATGGACCCTGGATATACCAAAGATGGGATCAGGTGCTTAGGAGGAGTAAGCATACCCTTTCGACAGGTCACCCTCTCCCGTGAGCTCTATATCTTGAGCAGGTAAACGGAGTAATCCGTAGTTAAAATCAGTGTGTAAAGAACGGTCTAACAATTGGTATGAAACAATTCCCAGGCAGTATTTGACCCATTGACAGGTTGTTGGCAAATTAGATTATTATAACGACTACAGAATTTGTGAAATTCTGGCTTTAAATGAGAATGTTGAAATCAGCTTATTTTCCAGTAGCCTACCTCGATTAAAAAATGAATCATATGCAGAAATGCATTTGCGTATCGAAGCAGTTGATTGACATGAACACCATATGGAGGTAATAATATTGCTTCACAAATATGGAAAATTGACATCTCGATTGTCATAAAGTTGTGTTATTAATTTTGCGTTGACATCTATGCTCAATAAAATATCCAAATATCAAGCAGATATGGGAAAACTAATGCCGGTGTAAAATTGCTTTTCATCAATCTGGATGTTAGTTGAGTTGATCAACAAAATCAGTAATTTCTGAGGCAGGAAAGATCACACTCTTAAAGAGGTACTGTATTTCTATGATTAGGAGCTAATCTAGTTTTCCCGTCATATTTCCTACATAGACTTCTTAACTTTGATGTAAATCACTGCAGAAATGACTCTCAGGCGAATCTGTGAAGGCATAAAGTTTAACTCATTTGAATTCTCCACAGTTGTTGGGACATATTATCGAGATATCTGAACTTCTTGCAGGTATTGAAACGCCACAACCGCCATCAAAAAATAATATCCTTGGGTATATTTTTGTTTCAGCAATTGAAGTATCCCATGGTGTGATCCCTTCCTGATCACGTGATTATAATTTGCGGAAACTAGTATCTAAGCGATACAGGAATCTTCTCATTTACTACCTTTTGAAAGGAGTGGCCTTTCATTTGAACAAACGTAAATTTCCTTTACCCAAGGATATTTTGTGGTAGATTTGATTGAAACTGTTGCCGTGGTACTAGTGTGACACATTTATCAAGGAAACATGCATACGGCATGTGCATTTAGTGCACTTCTGGGAAATATATACATCGTAAGCGTTTGTCTAGTGCGAGAGGTTGGGGGGGGGGGGGGGGGCTCGCTTTACAACTGGGAGGTTTTGAGCTGAGCCGGTGTTTTTACACTTTGTAGTGGTAGCTCCATTACCTGTCATTCTGATGAGATCTTGAAAGAGGAGTTGTGGTGTCACAATATGTGTATATTGTTGCTTGGCATGATAAACAACCCTCAACGCTACGGTCGTAAGCGTCCCCATAGATAAAATTTGCGGAACTCCACTTACTGCTGCCTAAATATTTCTCGAATGGGACGAATTTAAAATAATATTACAGATTTATTGAATTTGCCAAACTTTTTTTAAAGTATAAACACAAGCATGTACGTTTTCTTTGTTATTTTGACCCATTTTTGCAAAAATGGATCTACTTGACATTTGAAAATTTACGGTATTTTTAGATCTGTCATTTAACCCCTGAGTGTAGCTCAATCTTTTCTATACCCTATAATTCTCTTTCATTCTCATATCGTATCTTATAGACTTACGCATTTCAAATTAAGCTGCTTTGATTTATGTATCTGACGTGATTAATTGCTCTAATAGGTAGGTTTATATGATACTTCCATCCAATAGTCTACTGATCTCTTTCATTTATTTTGCGACTAGTCTACTGAGTGTGTTCATTGTCTAGTCAACCATCAATGTAGGAGAATGGTTAGGAGCAAATCGGCTTATTTTACTATCGTATTAAAACATGATACTAGTCGTACTGACATAAAGACGCGTGTAAGTTGCAAAAACATGTAACAGTATGAGAATTTGGAAACCTCTCAGTCCTACTACGCATTAATTGATATCGTTCATTTGATAAATGTGAGTACTACAGACTTTTAAGCACGTTACCTTTAAATGGACAATTTACGTTTACGTCTTTGATTTATTCATTGTTTTATCTGCATAGATTTGTAAACAGTTCACTAGTTATAAAAACAAATAATGAACAAAAAGAAAAGATGACAGTAACGGACAATCTCATAATTCATTTAAAGAAAACAAAGTTAGGAATAGGGCAAACACGAATACCTGGACACACCAAAGGTAGGACCAAGTGTTTAGGCGTAAGCATTCCATGTCGACCGGTCACACACATCATGAGCCCTATATCTTGATTAGGTTTGTTTGTTTGTTTGTTTTTGTTTATAGCCGCCTGAGCAATTTTTCAGCTATCCGGCGGCTGTCACCATTACCGGTGACAGGGCTGCAAATTTAGGCCTATGCTCGGCACTCAGGGCCTTTGAGCAGGGAGGGATCTTTATCGTGCCACACCTACTGCGACACGGGACCTCGGTTTATACGGTCTCATCCGAAAGACCGGCACCCACGTCCCACAGTGGGATTCGAACCCCCGACTCAAGGATCATCAGATCTTTGAGCCCGACGCTCTAACCACTGCGCCACGCGGGCGGCTCTTGATTAGGTAAACGAAGTAATTCGTAGAGAGGTCAGTATAAAATGAACGGTCTAACAATTGGTGATAATAGATATTTTTATACTTTTTATGATTATCAAATAACGCAAATCCCGAATCAGTGACTCGAGAAACAACACATTAGGGCATTATGTATTGTATTGCTTCGTTTGATATATCACCCTCATAAGGAAGGAGGTGTATTAATTAAAATCTATTATTACATTTAATGAACTAAAACATAATGTCAAGATGATTCCATACCATCATTTTATACGAGATTGGAAAGATTATAAAGACTAATCTTCTTGCAAATGTCACTTGTATTCTATCGACTCAAAGTCTATGGGTTTTCTGTTTTGTTTTGTGTATTACGGGTTTTCTGTTTTGTTTTGTGTATTACGGGTTTTCTGTTTTTGTTTTGTGTATTACGGGTTTTCTGTTTTTGTTTTGTGTATTACGGGTTTTCTGTTTTGTTTTGTGTATTACGGGTTTTCTGTTTTGTTTTGTGTATTACGGGTTTTCTGTTTTGTTTTGTATATTACGGGTTTTCTGTTTTGTTTTGTGTATTACGGGTTTTCTGTTTTTGTTTTGTGTATTACGGGTTTTCTGTTTTGTTTTGTGTATTACGGGTTTTCTGTTTTGTTTTGTGTATTACGGGTTTTCTGTTTTTGTTTTGTGTATTACGGGTTTTCTGTTTTGTTTTGTGTATTACGGGTTTTCTGTTTTGTTTTGTGTATTACGGGTTTTCTGTTTTTGTTTTGTGTATTACGGGTTTTCTGTTTTGTTTTGTGTATTACGGGTTTTCTGTTTTGTTTTGTGTATTACGGGTTTTCTGTTTTGTTTTGTGTATTACGGGTTTTCTGTTTTGTTTTGTGTATTACGGGCTTTCTGTTTTGTTTTGTGTATTACGGGTTTTCTGTTTTGTTTTGTATATTACGGGTTTTCTGTTTTGTTTTGTATATTACGGGTTTTCTGTTTTGTTTTGTATATTACGGGTTTTCTGTTTTGTTTTGTATATTACGGGTTTTCTGTTTTGTTTTGTGTAATACGGGTTTTCTGTTTTGTTTTGTGTATTACGGGTTTTCTGTTTTGTTTTGTGTATTACGGGTTTTCTGTTTTGTTTTGTGTATTACGGGTTTTCTGTTTTGTTTTGTATATTACGGGTTTTCTGTTTTGTTTTGTATATTACGGGTTTTCTGTTTTGTTTTGTGTATTACGGGTTTTCTGTTTTGTTTTGTGTATTACGGGTTTTCTGTTTTGGCTTGTGTATTACGGGTTTTCTGTTTTGTTTTGTGTATTACGGGTTTTCTGTTTTGTTTTGTGTATTACGGGTTTTCTGTTTTGTTTTGTGTATTACGGGTTTTCTGTTTTGTTTTGTGTATTACGGGTTTTCTGTTTTGTTTTGTGTATTACGGGTTTTCTGTTTTGTTTTGTATATTACGGGTTTTCTGTTTTTGTTTTGTGTATTACGGGTTTTCTGTTTTGTTTTGTGTATTACGGGTTTTCTGTTTTGTTTTGTGTATTACGGGTTTTCTGTTTTGTTTTGTATATTACGGGTTTTCTGTTTTGTTTTGTGTATTACGGGTTTTCTGTTTTGTTTTGTGTATTACGGGCTTTCTGTTTTGTTTTGTGTATTACGGGCTTTCTGTTTTGTTTTGTGTATTACGGGTTTTCTGTTTTGTTTTGTGTATTACGGGCTTTCTGTTTTGTTTTGTGTATTACGGGCTTTCTGTTTTGTTTTGTGTATTACGGGCTTTCTGTTTTGTTTTGTGTATTACGGGTTTTCTGTTTTGTTTTGTGTATTACGGGTTTTCTGTTTTGTTTTGTGTATTACGGGTTTTCTGTTTTGTTTTGTGTATTACGGGCTTTCTGTTTTGTTTTGTGTATTACGGGTTTTCTGTTTTGTTTTGTATATTACGGGTTTTCTGTTTTGTTTTGTGTATTACGGGCTTTCTGTTTTGTTTTGTGTATTACGGGCTTTCTGTTTTGTTTTGTGTATTACGGGTTTTCTGTTTTGTTTTGTGTATTACGGGTTTTCTGTTTTGTTTTGTGTATTACGGGCTTACTGTTTTGTTTTGTGTATTACGGGTTTTCTGTTTTGTTTTGTGTATTACGGGTTTTCTGTTTTGTTTTGTGTATTACGGGCTTTCTGTTTTGTTTTGTGTATTACGGGTTTTCTGTTTTGTTTTGTGTATTACGGGTTTTCTGTTTTGTTTTGTGTATTACGGGCTTTCTGTTTTGTTTTGTATCTACTGTTGCTATTATTATTGTTGCTTAACTTAACCTGAACACAGGTATTTGGAATCATCGTGGCAAACTACGAACATAATGGACGATCATCTTCTCGTGGATCAGTACTCACACAATTTTTTAAGGTCATGATCATTTTTGGAACAAGAGCCTGCAGCGACCTATCGAAAATGTTAAAAATGTTTGAGGATGAATATGTAATGGTGAAATGTAAAAAAGCATTAGAGCATTCTCTGCCTACGTAAAGGTATCAAAGTAAATTTCTCTTACTCTGTAAAATGACCAGTGCAATTTTCGCTGATAATTCTAAAGGTACAAGATTAATTTCTCTGACTACTTGTATGGTGTCGAAAAAGATTTAAATTAAATGATTTATACTGATAGCAGTACGAGAACGTTAAACAAACTATTTACTATTATATAGCTCTTAACGATCTCGTAATTATAATCAACCCCCTTCATTGGGTGAAAGATTGCATCACAATTTAATGAGTATTCATCTGTGATCAAGCAGTCACGGTTAGGAGAGAACTATAGCATACCAAAGGTTACGATAGTACAATGTATGATCTGTTTTATAAGGGCCTCCGTGGCCGACAGGTTAGAGTATCGCGCTCAAAATCACAAGGCCTCTCACCTCTAGTCGGCGCGGGTCCGAATCTCGCTCGCTCCGATATACGTGAGAAAGTTTGCCAGTTTACTTTCGGAAGGTCGGTGGTCTCTTCCCGGGTACATTGTATCTGGGTTATCTCCTCCACCAATAAAAACTGGACGCCACAAACAAGAAACAAACAACAATTTGTATTATGTATTTTCCACTTCCATTGTATTGTTGTCCATCTCTACTGTGTATGTTGTCCTTTGCATTGTGTGAGTTGCGTACTCTTCAAATCTGTCGAGGGGCCTCCGTGGCCGAGTGGTTAGAGCATCGGGCTCAAAATCACAAAGCCTCTCACCTCTGTCGGCGCGCGTTCGAATCTCGGCCGCGGCGTTATGTGAGCAAGTTTGCCAGTTTACTTGCGGAAGGTCGGTGGTCTCTTCCCAGGTACATTGTATCTGGGTTCTCTCCTCCACCAACAAAAACTGGACGCCACCAGATAACTGAAAAATTGTTGAGTGTGGCGGAAAGCAATAAATAATCAATCAATCAATCAATTCTGTCGTATGTTTGTTGTTGTGCATAAGCACGGGTATTTAACCATCCTAACAAGTCGCAAACAATGAGTGTATGTGTAAAATACATCTGTACCAATTTGATGTTTAAAATATCTAATGTGTGAAATATCCAATTCGAAAAATCACTGTGTCAATCCCAGGGTTAGTATTTCGGGGTTACCAAATAAACCACTAAAATCCTTTGTAATAAAAACAAATGAACAATCCTTTGGATACAACACAAATGAAAAATCGTCACATAAAAATACTAGTAGTAAGTTATAGAATATCAGTGAAAATTATATAATACAAAACCAATAAAATATTAAGGAAGCATAGAATATCATTGACAAATATGCAATACAGATGGTAATTAACTTATACATGCATTTCAGGGTGACGTGAATGAGGTAAAGACCCATGTTTCCAAATTAGAAACGTATGACAGCATTACAGAGTAATTCAAAAGATATGGAATTGAATGTGAATGTCTTGGAGTTTGGCCTTACTCTGTGAAAGACACTGCAGAAATTACACCAAGACATTCCAAATGAACAAGAAATTCTTTAAAAAGTTTACAGAAGCCCAGATTGAAGAACGCATACAGAGAAGGAGTTGATTGATTGATTGATTGTTGTTTTACGTCCCACTTAACAATTTGTCACTCACCATTGCCGGTGAAGGACTGCAAAATTTAGGCTTATGCTCGGCGATCAGGGCCTTTGCGTAGGGAGGGATCTTTATCGTGCCACACCTGCTGTGACACGGGGCCTCGGTTTTTGCGGTCTCATCCGAAGGACCGCCCCATTTAGTCGCCTCTTACGACAAACAAGGGACACTGAGGGAGAAGGAGTTGAAATTGATATGCGTCGAGAAAGCTACTGCTAAGGAATTGGAAATTGACTTGAAAATTAACAAACTTCTCTTCAGAGGTCGCGAAAAGTGTCAACAATTTTGGTTACAAACTGTTAGAATTTTGTAAATAGAATGAGTTTCATATATGGTAGAGTTAGTAGTGACAGGCACAAAAAAGTTTCAATATGTTTTGCAATGTCTACTGTACCTCATGTACCATTGAATATTCCCGATCTGAGCCAAAAAAGGTGAACTGAACTGTTTTATATGTACTAAATATGAATAACAGCTCAGTTTGATATTCATTGGTAAATAAGGTGCAGTATATATCGAAAAACTCTCGTGCCGTTTCCCCCCTAATACTCATGTTTTTCCAATTTTCCAAATAACCCTATCTGGTTACCATTATAAAACCTTGTAATAGGATGTTATCTGCCTTTGGACATAATATTGTTTATTTACAGATCAACCAGATGTGTATTATTGTAAAAAAAAAAAACAAAAAAAAACCGCATTGCCATGAAATGAATTTCTAATGGCCATACAGTAACAACATTCACCATGTTGAGCTTAATTACACACAATTGATTTTTCGGCACTTGGGCGCTAAATTGTAGAACGTTAACTTTACAATCTAAATATACCCCGAGCACTGTACAAACTTTCAAGTGCGTTGCGAATGATCACGATTTTGATATTAAGGTAAGTACAGATACAACGGACCAGTGAAGACGTACCCATTCACAGGTTTTTTTGGTGTTTTTTTTTTCATATCGTATGTAAAAATGTCCTCGGCGGTAACTAGTGTTTACGGAAGTAGATTTCCACGACAGGGGGTGTTCTTCGAGCAGGATTTCCTGACACTCGTATACGCGAATAGTTTAACTGCGTACTAATGATGGTAATTACAATTCAAGCCTGAGGCCAACATTTAAAAACAAGTATAGATAAAACATGCAATTGTACATCGATTCACTCGAATGAAATATTTTCAAATGGCGAGTTACATCAAAAATGTCCAGAAAGAAATTTCCAAAATTTTGCAAATGTTAGCTTATATCTTCTTGCTGATTACACAAGTGATAGATATTTATAGATATATTGATTTAAAGTCGCCGCAGGTCAAGGTCATTCCGTTATGGAATTTATTTCTACAATCTGGAAGAAATACAAGTTTGACTGTTCATACACAATGACTACATTCCAGATCTGTGTTTATTAAATTTGACAAACCATTAATTCTGTTTTGATTTTTGAACTTAAAAAAAAAATCAAATATATGTGTTGCAAAATCATCGCAATATATTAATGCAATACGTTTTTTGTTTTTTGTTTTTTGTTTTTGTTTTTTTTTTTGTTTTTTTTGGTTTTTTTTTTTTTTTTTTTGGTTTTTTTTTTTTTTTTTTGGTTTTTGGGTTTTTTTGTTTTGTTTTTTTTTTTTTGTTTTTTTTTTTTTTTGTTTTTTCATTAAAAGCAAACTTGTTTTCAATCTTGTGTTAACAGTTAACATAATATTTAACAGGTTTTAAGTTTGCCCGAGTGATATACTTATAATATACCAGCGGATTGTTCTTGATTGTTGCCGATGGCCTGTGTAGTGGTATGTTTCTGCCTCCTACATGCAAGATGAATTATGTCAACATACAAGATAATTATGTTAACATGCGACGTATTTAGGTCAACATGCACTATAATTAGGATAACATGCAAGTTATTTTTAGGGAATCTGATTTCAATATGGTAATTTTATTTATTAACGCCAGTATCACACATTTATCTATGTCGACACGCTATGTTCTTTTTTTTTTTTCTTTTTCTTTTTTTTTATTATTATTATTATTTTCTATTTACGAACAAATGTCTTACATTTTAATATATATTCAAACAATTTTAGTTAAAATTTAAGTACAATTATACTCTACAACATTAAAAGGATTTTGAGTATGCATACTTGAAATTAAAATATGAATAAGTAATGACTTGTGTGGAAATTAGGGTGTTTCAATGCGAAATAATTATATAATAAACAAATTGTACCTGAAAATGCCAATGCATACTATAACCATACACATAAAAATGCCTGGTTTGTTGGTAGCATGGGGTATTAAAACAAAAGCAGCACAAGATAATTTATAAATCGGCAAAATATTTCAGAGATATTTATTTACATTCGGTAATGTTGAATTGTTCCTTATACATTGAATGGTAGATTCTGTGTCGCAAGTTATATCGAGAATTATAAACAAAGAACCATTAAAGGTTTACTACTGACAAAACATGAATCAATTTAATGTAATTATTCTTCTAAGGAACTAAAATAGCTCTCATTAGTACGTTATGTCTACTCGCCCGAGTATAGAAGAAATCGTTATTTCCAGCATAAAATATCCCCAAGTCACAAAGTTTAACAACTTAAGGTCATTACGTGTATTTAAAGTTTTCTTATAAACATTCATGTCAGTTTGTAGAAAAACATGAAACATAGAATAAATAATGGGCTATAAGATAATGCTGTGTCTCACTTGATAAACAGGGTACTCATTTTTGCATCTTCTGTGATCCGTCTCATACATGTCTTAATTGGGAACAAACGCACCAATTAATTTGACTTAAATTAAAAGTAATAAAAAACAAAAAACAAAAAGGATGCTCTATTTTTACATGACTATAAATTCGTGTAGTAATTCGCTGCGGCTCTTTTAAAACACAAAATTTATAATTATCAAAGTTAAGTTTATATCTCTTTTACATCTTGAATTCAGAAAATTTTATGACCATCATAAAAAAGTCTCATAATTCATAATTAACACAATATCTTTTAGGAACACAAAAGACTCAAAACCTCAGTACAACATGATAATGTGACGCACTTAAAATACGGTATGAAGCACTGGTAAAATATCTGGCTATCTTAAATTCTTTAATTCTGTGAATCCTGTGGGCTTTTTTCAAGATGGTGATTAGAATCCCCTCTGTGCATTCCGTTTGACGCAGTGCCGGGATCACGAATAAATCCTGGACCTCCCGGTGGCAAAGCGAACGCTGGAATCTCCGTTTCTAAGGCCACATCCGAAAGACCTTAAACTTTCACAGGCACCTAAAGTATGAATACTATCCCCCTTCTGGTTTTTTTTTTTTTTTTTTTTTGTTGTTTTTGTTATTTTTGTTTGTTTGTTTTTTTTCTTTTCGTTTTTGGTTTTTTTTTTGTTTTTTTTTGTTTTTTTTTTGTTTTTGTTTTTTTTTTCTGTTTTGTTTTGTTTTGTGGCGATAATTATAATTCCTTTGAAATGTGTGCATTCCTTGCCTATCCCATCCCAATTTCGATTTATGTTATCTTTTCATTCTCTTTGTAAGCTGTAGAGATTGGCATTGGTGCCACATTTGGTAATCCTATTTATACTCCAACTGCCCTTTCAAAGGATGACATTCTTCAAAATCATGCTTCTATTTTATACACATTTAATGTCCCAGTCATTGGGACAAATGGATATGAGTTACCGTACCTATACTGGAATTCTAGACTTCACAAAAATGCTTAACAATATACAATGCTGGGTCCAGTAAATGTTCTACCAAGCCCCTATCTTTACTCCTCACGGAAATATTAACTGATGTGAAGGAAAAGCTTCAGACCTATTGTGCCACAGCATATACCAGAAGTAGTGTTAATCAAATGTGGATTCTACAATATTGTAAAGAGCTTTTAGTAAATTTGAAGTCTTAAAACTTTTCTCAAATTAACTGCATCAAAACGTATGACTTCAAAACTTTACAATGACAATATCTTCGTAGTCGTTAGTTATCAGGTCTTCCAGAAGTCTGTTGGAATTCGAATTGTGCTCCTTTATTAGCTGACCTGATTTTATATTCTTATGAGTCATAATTTATTTCAAAACTTCAACATGAGAAAGAATCTCTTCAAATATTAACAATACTCGTTTACATTCATATGTCGATTCGATATCCCCGTGGGGATCCGGGTTGTTAGAATAGATCCTCAGTACCCCTTGCTTGTCGTAAGAGGGGACTAAATGGGGCGGTCCTTCGGATGAGACCGCAAAAACCGAGGTCCCGTGTCACAGCAGGTGTGACACGATAAAGATCCCTCCTTGCTCAAAGGCCATAAGCGCCGAGCATAGGCCTAAATTTGCAGCCCTTCACCGGCATTGGTGACGTCTCCATATGAGTGAAAGATTCTCGAGCGGGACGTTAAACAATATTTAATCAATCAATCGATTCGATATATCCAGGTGAACTCAAAATAATAGACACCACAGAGACTTCCTCTTCTCCTTTGTACTTAGATATTTTATTGACCGTAGATATTAACGGCAAATTTACAACTCAACTTTTCCATCGTCTACTTCCCATATTTATGTAGCATTATTCCATCATCATCTGCATACGCACCGGTCGCGGTAGCTCAGTGGTTAGAGCGTTCGCTTCGTAACCGAGAGGTCGTGAGTTCGAGCCCCGCTCGTGCCATGGCAGCGTCAAACCTAAGAAGTAAAAATAGGTAGTGATTGCCCCTTCGCCAAACGCTCGGCATTTAGAAGTGAGAATCACGGGTCTTTCGGACATGACCTTAAAAACGGAGGTCCCGTGTCACGGTAGGCGTTGGCACGTTGAAGAACCCTCACTACTACGGCCCTGAGCGCTAAGCATAGGTCTAAATTTGTGGTACTTCACCAACAGCTGGTGACGTCTCAATATAAGTGCAAAATTCTCGACGGGACGTAAAGCAAACAAACAAATAAACTAGAGGTATATAGACCTACGCGAAAGCTTAGGTCTATACAAGGATCGGTCACTTTAGTAGTTCCTAAAAGACGAACTGTTACATACGGGAATCTGTGCTTCATATCAACAGTTCCGAAACTGTGGAATGCCCTTCCAGAACATGTGAGGGAATGTAAATCACTGTGCGCCTTCACGAAGTCATTGAAAACACATTTTTTCCCACAGGTTTAAAGTAACTAGCCTCCATCAAGTTCATATATATGTATGTATATATATATATATATATATATATATATATATATATATATATATATAATTCATCCACACACACAAAAACAACATTATCTAATCATCTTTACTTTAATATGCCCTGAAACTGATGTTTATACCTATTTAGCATATGTATTGTATCTTATGTTTATAACATTTTATTTCAGTGTTTTATTTAATTGTTTTATGTACTGTAAAGTATTTTTGAGCATACAAATGTATGAAAAGGATGCTATATAAATATGGTTTTATTATTATTATTATTATTATTATTATAAATGTTTGTTGTTTTTATTTTTCATCGTTATAAATTTCATTTATGAAATTCAATTTCGGTGTTAAACACTCTACCAAAAATCGTTGAAATGATTCTTTAGTTTCAAAAGATTAATTAGAACCTATATTTAAGAGGAATGTCACCGATGCAGACATTTCATTGAAGTTCATGAACTGCTAGACATTTACCTTAATCTTTAATCTGAAGAAAACTTCAAATATCACAGAAATAATATCGATTAAATTACCTTGGGGTGTAATTTGTTGGACATATTATCAAAGGGTATATGTAACATATATCAAATAATCCAGTCTCTTCTCCATCGAATTTGGGAAATGCACAATTTGTTCAGGTATCTTTGTAATCAACCTTTATCGTTAGTCGGTTTCTTTTTCTTCTCGGAAGGCGAAAAGCTGAACAATTCACATGGAAATGCTGCACGTACATCACCCGTACTTAAGAACATTGAATTACATTATACTTCGAAGACACCCAAACACTTTGAAACCCTTTCCATGAGGGATCGCCGAATACTTCAACAAATGTGTTTATGAAACATCATGACTGGTGACGACAAAGAAACAATAAATAAGGTCAGAAATATTGATACGAACAGAAAAGTCTATTAATATGTTATTATAAAGTTATTAGCAAGCTTAAGGTGTTCAGTTAATGGTTTAAAATTTGAGATAAAATGGAGATCAAAACATCAACGATCATGATATCAAATAATGGGTCTTGACAAAATATGAAAGGCCAACAGTAAATAATTCAGGGTATTCCCTAGGTTATATTACCTTAAACGTAGGTCGAAGGTTACAAGGTTAAAAACTTTGGTATTGAAAGAAAGGTCTTGCCACGGGAAATGCACGTAAGAAATATGAGTTACCAATCAATTACCATTCAAAGGTTAGGACAAAGCAACATGTCCCGACTTTTGTCACAGAGGAATAAACTTACCAATGTGATGACAGAGGCATATATCTCTGGTAATGAGAAATCTAGTAGAATTACTTTTGAACGTTGTAGTTATATATATATATATATATATATATATATATATATATATGTGTGTGTGTGTGTGTGTGTGTGTGTGTGTGTGTGTGTGTGTGTGTGTGTGTGTGATTTACTTCACCCTTTGCATATGTTGTAGCACAATACGTCTGAAGATTTTCCTTCACAGCAGTTAATATTTTCGTGAGGAGTAGAGATAGGCTTTCGGTAGAACATTTACTGCATGCTGTACGGTATCTCTGTTTGTAAGGGTTTGTGAAGTTTTGAAATCCAATTCAAGTACGGGAACACATCCGTCCCGATGACTGGCATATAAAATGTGTTTAAAAACGTAAAAATGTGTTTAAAAACGTAAAAATGTGTTTAAAAACGTAAAAATGTGTTTAAAAACGTAAAAATGTGTTTAAAAACGAAACGTGATTTTGCAGAACGTTGTCTTGTGAAAGGGAACTTGGAATATAAGTTGGAGTCGTGTGAATTTATAGCAAAGTGATATTAAAATAAAATAATAGTAATGAACCTTATGAACAAAAGCAATGACGTTACAAAGCTTTCACAGCTGAGACCAGCTCATATTTCTTCTGTAACCTATCTATTTTTCATCACTCTGGTTTACTAAACATGGAAGGATAGATGTTTCATATATTTGGTTTAATATATTTATTACGAGACTTCGAAATTCTTAGTATACTTTTCATCCAATCTGACAGTGTTAAGATCTTCCTTTTCATATTTAGGCAAACGTTTTTATAATCTTCAACAGAATTCATAATAGGGATGACGTTCTATTGCCAATTGATAGATCTGGGCTCTCACTTAAACTCAATGGCTTCAGGTCGTCATTTTCACTTATATCGACATGAATAGGAATGACATGTCAAGCTGGACTAAAGGTGAAAGAAGAACAAAAACATGACTGGAATATTGTGTACAGAATGGTAAATATCTAGGCACTGTAAAGCTTGTAGTTCATTGTCTCTTCTCATACTTGGTCATATTTAATACATAATAGTATATCAAAACTTCATTTGTTATGTACAATTAATACAGTGTTTATTGGGATTCTAATGAAACGGGGATGATTGTTTAGTAAATATGAATTCAATACCAATATAAAACATAACGGTACCAATTTTGATGCACCAGATGCGCATTTCGACAAATAATGTCTCTTCAGTGATGCGCAAGTCAAATATGTTGGAAATCCGAAATAAGAACAAACTTGGAAGAGTTGAAAAAACCAAAAATACCAAATAGTGGAGCCAAATCTGGCAAAGGATCAGAGCTACGCATGAGGGGGATAATCCTTAATTTTGAAATTAATTTCTTAATTTTATCGCAGCATTTGTTTTAAACCGTAATTTATGCTAGTAAAATATATTTTACGGACTTAAACTTATTGTATCTCCTCGATTTCTTTTTTATTCATACAAGTCAAATGAAACTTAATGAAAGCTTCAAAGGTAGATTTCAAGCACTCATGTTCACTAAAAGATAATTATAACAGTGTTCGAAAATCAGTACAAGATAAGAAACTTTTGGTTAACGGCAAATACAAATGTACGTATATTACATGTACACTGTAATTGTTAATGGCATTTGTCATTGTTGTAAGCGTTTTTGCCATTGTTTTACCATTGTATTTTTATTATGATAATATCAATGATACTTCGAATTTCTATGGGACTAACTTGAAGGGGTTTAGTGATACTTTTCATAATTCATATTACTACAGTAAATACGTTAATGAATAAACATCACACTTTGATGCACTATAGTAAAAACATTAATAATGTTATGTACTAGAGAAAAAAATTAAAACTTGGATAATTGGATTTATGGATTGAGTATACATTATTTAATGTTCCACTCGAGAATTTTCCACTCATATGGAGACGTCACCATTACCGGTGAAGGGCTGCAAAATTTACGCCTATGCTCGGCGCTTATGGCCTTTGGCCTTATCTTGTCAATTGGATGTACGACTGAAAAAACGTGCATTTTGAAGTGCTTCGAGCAGCATATGCTGGAAAAGGCGCTATATAAATACCAATCCTTATTATTATCATTATATTAATTTCATATACATAAACAAAGAAAGCCAACCAATTGTGATCTAATAAATCCTATAAAAGAATCAAAATTAAGAGAGGGGCAAACACGGGTCCCTGGACATACTGAAGGTGGGGTCAAGTGGATAGGAGTAAGCTTTCCCTGTTGAACGTTCACACCCATCGTGAGCCCTACATCTTGATCAAGTAAAGGTGTATTTATCTTTCAATATCACAAGTTTAGTAAATGTAAAGTTTACTTACCTTAACTCTAAAGAGTTGTTTTCAGTGTGCCAGTATCAGCAACGTTTTGTTTGAATTTCGAATAATGGTGACGTCTTCATCGGAGTGAAAAATTCTCGAGCAGGACGTTAAGCAATATACAACCAATCAACCTATTACCAAAGCACAGATACATATTTGTACGAAGTACACACAGACACATGAATGTGATAACCTTTTCTGACTATATTCACTGTAATTTACAGAGAACGTTAATGGAAAAAAACCGCCAAACTTATCCGCTATAACATTCTATATCAACCAAACGCATTGGTATCCAAAGTATTGATGATTTGAAATATCAAGCGGGTAATAAAATTTGATACCGATTACAGATGTTCTGAAAGAAACTGTAAAGATAAGATAGATAAATTACACTAGTATATGAAATTTCAGATTTAGCACTAGTCGTGTCTAGAATACCGTGTACGGGTAATCTTGTCTATTTTTGTGGAATTTTGCGGATAGGAAAAATCCGTAAAAAAAAAATTACAATCCCAAAAATATATATCGATGCATATACGTATATTATAGGTATAATGCAACCCTAGAAATTGGAAACGCGGAATATAATTTGCTACCTGTTAGGGATCTGTTAAATGATGACTACAAATATTAAACTACATTTACACAAAAATTATATGAATCAGTTTGTCCTCTTTACCGCATATCCCAACCTTTACATTATTATACACGTATTTCATTTTCTAGTGTATATTAATATTTTTGTTTAAATTCTAGTACATGTATGATATATGAACCTCGGACGTATTGCACATAATGTACTTCATATCATCCCTCACTCACTCATATCGTCGACCCTTACGGTCGTTGGGGGTACTTGAGGAAGATCTTGTCGTACCTCGCCACGCCGTTTCTGTTGGCAGCTGTCCTGAGGAGATCTGGCATCGACATTCTGGTCCATTCCTTGACGTTGTCGGAACATCTCTTCCTCTGCCGCTCCCGTCTCTTTCCTCCTTCTACAGTCACTTGCAAGGTGGTTTTGTAGAGGTGTTATGTCGTATGACGTGACCAAACCATGCTATCTCCCGTCATATGACAGTTGCCAGTCGTGGTTCTTGGGGACCTGCAAGGTTGCTGACGAGGTTCCTCGCATAGTCATTGGACTCGTGCTCCTTATAACAGACGCGTAGTAGTCTCAAGCTCTTGGTTTTAAATACTTGGTTTATTCTGTTTCTGCCATCAGTATCCATGTTTCGCTTCCATATAAGAGGATGGGGACCAATGGTGACTTGTACAGTAGGAATTTTGTATGGGATTTGATGTAGTCCTTCAATACTGTGTCAAGTCTGGCCTTTGCTGCCGCTGCAGAATTAGTCCTGTTTAGGATTTCTGATGTGCAGGTGCCATGTTTGGACAGGGTTGCTTCCAGGTATTGAAGCTGGTCACTTTCTCCAACGTCGATGCTATAATATATATTGGCACTGATGTTATTTGTGCCGTTGATCATGGCCTTTAACGTCTCTGTACTGATCTCCATGCCGTAAACACTTGCACTTGTAGTAATTTTGTTAAATCCTGGAGCTCGGTGCTACTACCGTCCCCTTTGAGGTCGATGTCGTCTGTGAATCGACGATTTGCTGACTGGCCTACGGCCAATGATGATGTAAGTGTGGCGATCTGCGAGAGCATCTTGCATGGTTCCCCAGAAAAATATTGAAAGTACTGTGAATAATAAGCAATCTTGCCCGACTCCTATTGTAGTTCAGAAGAATTGTCCTTGTTGATTGTTGAGGAGCACTGTGCTTCTAGAATAGTCGTAGAGGGCCTGGATGACTCGATTGGTCCTTCATCAATGTTGAAGTCTCTCACTACTTGCCAGAGGCCACTCTACTACACCAGATCGAATGCCTTCTTGAAGTCGATGAAGTTGTGAAAGATGTCGTTTTGGTATTGTAGGTGTTTTTCAACGAGAATTCAACAGCTGAATATTTGTTCGAAAGTGTTCCGCCGCTTCTAAAGCTCGCTTGTTCTTCTGATAGCAGCTCTTTGAATTTTAATCGGTTGAGATGATGCGGAGTATGACTTTGTCGGATGGCTTATCAGGCTTATAGTTCTATAGTTTGGATATTGCGTGAGGTTGCCCTTTTTTGGTAGAAGAATCACCAGCGATTAGATCCATTCTGTTGGTCACATCTTTTCTGTACAGACCTTCTATGATCTAGCATTGTTAGTGCTTCTGTGGTCTCTTCTTCCGTTTGAGGGTTGCAAAGACAAGATAATGATGACTGACGATATTAGCCTCTCGATACTCCTTGTGTTGATTTTATTGATAGCATGATGGGTTTGTGATGACGTCTACCTGGTTATGGACTTGCCCATTGTCTCATCTACCATTATCCACACAATCGGGTTTTGGACGGGACAAAAATTTAGCGGATTTGGTCCATATCGACAAATTCCATTAAAGTTTGGTTAACACATCTTGATTGATTTAAACAATACCTTTGTATAGTTTTGTACTAAAGAGTGATTTTTATTTTGGTGAATCTTCTTTGGGCATAGCGAGACTGAGTACCTTTCGTTATCTTAACCTTTCACATAGTCAAAATAGGTCAAAATTATTTACCCGATAAACAAGGTCTATACGGTACAAATGGTTTGGATGAAATATTAAATCCATATTTATAGCATACATCGTTGATGCCATGTAATCAGGGTTACTAGAATGGTCCACTGTAACCTATACTGATGGTAACTACTGTATGTAAACTGATGGCTTACAAATGTTTCTTCAGTGTTTTTTATTCAATGTTGGGAAACCGAAAACAAGTTACTTACTGAAAGATCTGCCAAGTAAAGGAGATGGTTAAGCCCATGTTACATCCCAGTTTTCAGCATCATCTGGCGTGTATTTTGATTGATTTGTGCTAACGCTTTGTCATTTAAAAACCATTTGATCAGTTCATTTTGTAATACTTTTGCAAATCTAAGAATATCCTTTTCGTATATACTGCTACCATTTTGGGAATCTTACGCACATTTCCTTTTAATAAGAAATTTTAATTAGAAAACATTTTTCTGTCGTTACAGTGTATTTCCTTTCAAGATGTTCAACTTAAAATGTTAATTAACAAGTCACCTGAGTATTAGTTGAAAACATCACTAGTCCCAAGGGCTACAAAATCTAGAAAAAACTTATTTTGAATATCTAAGTTAAATGCTAATATTCGGCAAAAGTATAAAACAATATATATATATACTGATGAAAGGCTTTACAGAAAATAACATAAGTGACATTAACACTGTATTACAGATTTGAAACCATCCTAGTGTAAAAAAAAACCATGGGGTTGTGAAATTCTTAATTTTGATGCATCATTTTCTGCTTTTCTTAAATATGTATTTAGTCTTTATACTGTATCAACACACCTACAGAAGACTTTCAAATGATAGACATTAATCGCTATGATAAATTTGGCTCTACGCAGGAAGCAAACCGTTACCCCCTAGGATCATGAAATTTGGCTCTATGCTGTAAGCAAACCGTTAATTCCTAGGATCATGAAATTTGCAGTCTTGGCAAAAGACTATAGCTTCATACTCCTTCTAAATATCTATTTAGTTTCAGTTTAATATCAATAGCATTAAAGAAGACATTATTTCAATGTTTCCCACCTATACACAGTATATATCACGTTTGGCCTCGCCCTGGAGTCAAATCATCTACCCCGGAGATCTACAAATTTACAATGGTTTAGAGGCTTTCCTGCTCTTCATCACTATGCATTTAGTTTTCCTTAAACATGCTTAATTACTCGTATGTTTAATCACTGACCATGTTGGTCCCACCCTAATGTAAAAACCAATACCCCTGGGACCATACAAAGAACTACCTGCTCATTCTGAATATCCGTATAATTTCGACTTAGTATTAATAGCATTAAAGATGTCTTTAGTGTTTTACACATAAACATTCTATACCAAGCTTCACCCCGCCCTGAAGTAGAATCCTTAACCCAGGGATCATGAAATTGTGGTCGAGCACTTCCTCCTGCTTTACATCACTATGCATTTGTTTTTTCTTACACATGTGCTTCATAACATATCTGAAAAGAATGGGAATGGTAGTTGTCAAGAAGAAGTTAAAAATGTTCCATTGTTAACGCACGACGGACGACGACGGACGCAGACCAACTGCAACAGGTCACAGGAGTTTACTAACATGACCTAAAAATAGTAATATTTTTATTAAACAAATTATCTACTCGACCCAGTAAGAGATATGATTCCTTATAGCTAGATCACTGACAATTTATATTCCATCCTTTTTAGTGACATTTCTCAGTAGGGGTGGATACGCCACTGATCAAAAATACATTTCTTGCAGATTATTTTACAAACAGTTCTTGAAAGATTGTCTATTCTTGGAAAGGTTAATTGAATACGTTGTTTAGTAGACCACCTGATTCAGGACATTTATCTTTAATCTTCATTACCACAATAAACTAAGGATAAGAATATATATATATATATATATATATATATATATATATATATATATATATATAACACTGAACAACTCAAAGTACTCACCATAAACATATGGGTATCAATGTAATAGGACACGTGGCCCTTGACATGATATATGCATCCTATTATTAACAATTTGAAAGGATAAAATTTAACGGAATACATCTTATTTCACTATAATTTCACGATTGACAGAACTATTACAGTGTATGATTGGATATGGTTGTGGCAGATCTGTATATAGTTAATGGGTCATAATCAACCCAAAACCAGCAAATCTCAAAAACGTACGAAAAAATGTCACTAAAAAGATGCTAACTTATTGTAATCAAAGTTTACAAAGCACCCCCCGATGTTTGTTTCCCGCTGAGTTAAATTCACACACGAGAAAAAGCTTGTTTGTAACGCTGTCAATATAAGTCCAGTCCCCATTAATGTAATATCCAATGAAATTCTACAGATTGCAAATGTTATGGTCATTACACCGATGTTTGTTTGTTTGTTTGTTTTTGTTTATAGCCGCCTGAGCAATTTTTCAGCTATCCGGCGGCTGTCACCATTACCGGTGACAGGGCTGCAAATTTAGGCCTATGCTCGGCACTCAGGGCATTTGAACAGGGAGGGATCTTTATCGTGTCACACCTACTGCGACACGGGACCTCGGTTTATACGGTCTCATCCGAAAGACCGGCACCCACGTCCCACAGTGGGATTCGAACCCCCGACTCAAGGATCATCAGATCTTTGAGCCCGACGTTCTAACCACTGCGCCACGCGGGCGGCTACACCGATGTAGTTTTCCAATACAACCTGTCTTTGGATTAAATGCTGTATGTCATTTCATACCAATTGCTAGGCCGTTAATTACACACTGATTTTGAATAAGTATTACTCCGTTTACCTGATCAAGATACAGGGCTCACGGTGTGACTGGTCGACAGGGAATGCTTACTCCTCCTAAGCACCTAATCCAACCTCTGGTATGTCCAGGGGGTACGTGTTTGCCCAATTCTTAATTTTGTATTTTATTGGAGTTATGGCATTGATAATTGTTCGCTATCTCCACCTTAATTTCACAGTCTATTTATACAAACACAAACTTCTAGAAAATTATATTCCTACAAAGTATACAATGCAAGTCCGCAGGTTTATCTCGTCATATTTCTATTGAAACTCTCCAATACATTGTTTTAAATGTAGAACACCATAAAGCTGTATATATTATATGTATAAGTAATTTGCCATATTTAATTTCTGTTTTGTTAATGCTAGTGTGGCAGTGTTAGATACACAGGCTTCCTACTAGCTCTGGCTAGTGAGTTACACAGAATCTTTATTTCAACTGTTAATGTACTTGGCTGTTGTGCCCGAGATCCCGGATGCAAATCTTCATCGCAGAACTCTAATGCCTGTTACTTTGCTGTAAAAGTCTAAAAATGTTACACATTAAATTCTAGTATTGCTGTAAGTTTAAACTACTATATTGCTTTACTTTAAAAATACTAATAAGAACAGGAAAAATGACAGACACTTCAACAGATTAATGAAGCCGATTTATGTTGAACAGGAAAATGTTATCAATGGTCAGTATCAGTCACAATCGACTTCATTTTACACAATCGGATTCAGTGATGTTTCCATCAGATTTGTGAAATAAGTAATATTTTCCATTAAAACCAAAAACTTTAGATAATATAGATGCCTTGGGGAAAGGATTTTTCTTTACATCAAGTATAAAATACAGGATTCCGAAATAAACCCCAAATGAGACATTACTTGTGTATATTTATTAGATAATATGAAAGACACAATAATACGTTGATGAGTAAAGTACAGAATAGGAGTTTAATAGTGTATTGCGTTGAATGTTTGAACATTGACCTAAAAGATTTTCGAAAATCAATACCGATACCGAAATTTAAGTAAGTGATCATAACGTTATGCAATTAGTGTAGTTTGATCTCGACCTTAACTCACAAGCGTAACTGTGAGTAATCTCAATATCACATCGTTTAACGTGACATTAAAGTACTATTCATCGAGGAACGTTGTTTTTTTTGTTTGTTTTTTTTTTGTTGTTGTTGTTTTTTTGTAATTAAGGTAGATTGGGGCCACCAACTGCGCATGCCTAATTATAGTGCTTCTGCAATTCGGTCAATGACGTGTGGGGAAAGCCTTCGAAATTCGGAAAATGCATCTTTAGTTTTCATTAATTGAGTAATAAATATATATAGAAAGTAATAATCACAGGGTATTTCGATGAAGATATTTCGAGGTATTATTTCATATAAGACACAGTGACTACGTCATATTATGTCATTTATTGCAATTACAATTGGTGCTTGTTACTTTTAATGATTTTAACACTTATTCGTAATTCATTAGACAATAATTCGGAATGATGCACACAAAAGTTTACAATTGCCATCACAATGCCAATCCGATCAAGTAGAGAAGAAAGCATCCATTGCTTTTCTACAGTTATTCCAGTTATTGACTAGAAATTACAATGGCAACATAAAACTCACTTCCATATTTAATGAAAATATAAGCATCAATTGCTTTTTTTAACGTCAATTGGACTAATGATCTGTACCATACTCCCACAGTGCCCTTCAAGAGCACGTTATTCAGTTTGCACACTGTTGCATAATAGCAACACAATAGATATAATAAAATGATAATAAGCATTAAATGCTAATGTAAATGCCATATTTATTACTATCTTTTGTTTATTTAATCTCAACCACGGCTGTTTACGTCACTACAGCATGACAATCACCAGGTCATTCAGGGTAAGAACACGTGACGTAGTATATTACTGACAGGTCATTATACATTATTGACAAATCATTATACATATACGTTGAGTCCCGTAGGCATGTGGGTTATGATAAGTTCACAGTACCGTTTGCTTGTTGTAAGAGGCGACTAAATGGGGTGGTCCTTTGGATGAGACAGCTAAAACCTAAGTCCCGTGTCACAGCAAGTGTGGCACGATAAAGATCTCTTCCTGCTCAAAGACCCTAAGCGCCAAGCATAGGCCTAAACTTTGCAGCCCTTCCCCGGCAATAGTGACATCTCCATATGAGTGAAAAATTCTCATTAAACAACATGCAACCAACCAACTTAGGTTTGGTGCAGCGCGAAGATCGACAATATAACTCGGGACCTCTCGGTTAACAAGCGACAACGCTAATCTCTAGGCTACCGTGACCATGTAAAACGATAATGAAAATGTAGTTATTGATAAATAAGTTTATTCAGTTTTCATAAGGCAAAGCTAAGTATATCCACTCACCTTGCGTAAATGTCTCTGAGGAGTAGTTGAATCAGGGTATTCAAAATATCATAAACTTTAGCAATATGAGCAAATAATCCGGCTTCCAACAAGGGTAACGTTGACATTGTGACATCTTTTTTTTCTTTGTTATTGCTAAACTGTAAGCCGATCGCAAAAAATTAAGTGAAACCGTCGCTGAAAAACTGGACCAACTAATTACATTCCAGATAATTGTCTTAGTTGTGAGGTGATACACCCTAGTGCAGATAGCAATTCTAGAAAGTAATTTTAGAATAGTAATTTTAGAAAGGTATAATTCTAAATATCATGCTATTTTAAAATAATGAAATTAATTGGTATTACATGGATTAACTGACAACAGCACATTCTCTTAAACTTACAACTGCAACATATTTACTCCTCTTAAAAGCCCATAATTTATAAAATAATTAAATATATTAACTGGCAATCATTTAGTAAACCATTCAGGGCTCACGAGGGTGCGACCGGTCTACAGGGGATGCTTACTCTTCCTAGACACCTGATCCCACCTATGGTAGATTCAGGGGTCTGTGTTTGCCCAACTCTCCATTTTGTACTCCTTATAGCAGTTATGAGATTGATTGCTGTTATCTTCACCTTTTCATCGCTATGAATAACCTCAACATGCAGCAACCGATACTTTTAAGATGTGTTTCCTGTCGTACGTGTTTACTAAACGGTGGATATTTCCTATTGGTATATACATACAAGGTAAATCACATATAAGTATGTAGAGCACTGTGTGATCCCCTGACCTTTCACAATGTTGGTAAAATCTACATTTCCAAGACGGTGGTCTATCCTAGACAATATGTGTGCTATGCAACGTTTTTGTGCTAGGCTGGTGTGATCTCGTGTTGGGGTTCGAAACTGTTGCCTTGAGTCTACATTGCAAGAAACGCTTTCAAAACAACGGAGAAACCATTGCAAATAACAAAAGTATCAAATGCATCCCCACACACAAAACAACAACAACTATTGCTAGAAATATTTCGTGAACAATAAAGGAACTACTGTATGATTCACTTCAAATACAACAATGAATCTAATCATAGACATTTAAATCATCTGAAAAGCTATCCTAAATGAATTTGCTTAAAACATACCACGAATAAAATGTGATAAAATTAAACATTTGCAGTTCGTAATACAAATGTAATGTTACCATATTGTAAAGTACGTTTTAAATGCAGTTTTGATAAGGGTATAATCCTTGCATTTAATTTGATATTCCCTAATTGTGTTTTCTATCGCTTAATGATTTAAAAAGGTAAATTGAATGTATTTGTTATAAAGATTTTTTTCTATTGTTTTAAGTACATGTAATGGAAAGATAGTTCAATCCTCTTCAGCTTATTTTTGAATTGTTTAGGTCACATTTTCCCTCTCACTACCATGTCACTTAAATCTGACAATACATCTTGAGCAGTGCAAGCAGGTTGTCGTTTACTACAAAGGAATTACGGGGGCCTCCGTGGCCGAGTGGTTAAAGCATTGCGCTCAAAATCACAAGGCCTCTCACCTCTAGTCGGCGCGGGTTCGAATCCTGCTCGCGACGATATATGTGAGAAAGTTTGACAGTTTACTTTCGGAAGGTCGGTGGTCTCTTCCCGGATATATTGTATCTGGGTTATCTCCTCCATCTACAAAAACTGGACGCCACCAGATAACTGAAAAATTGTTAAGTGCGGCGGAAAACAAACAAACAAAGGAATTACTGCAAACATTAGAACAGAATGTTGCGGGTCTTTTGGACAATAACTTAAAAATGAGGTATGGAGGAGTTGTCACGATAAGGAATCCTTACTGCTAAATGTTTGTTTGTTTTACGTCTTGTCGAGACTTTTTCACTCATATTGAAACGTCACCATTTGTTGGTGAAGTAGCACATTTAGACCTATGCTTAGCACTCAAGGCCGTAGTAATGAGGGGGAATTCTTTAACATGCCAACGCCTGCCGCGATACGAGAGCTTCGTTTTTAACGTTATATCCCAAAGACCCGTGATTCTCACTTCTAAATGCCGAGTTTTTGGCGAAGGAGCAATCACTACCTATATGAACATCTAAGGTTTCACGTAATTGTGGCACAAACAAATCTCGAACTAACAACGTCCCGGTTACGAAAACACTCTACCACTGAGCTAACACAACGGATCACTACTAAATGGTATATAGAGTCTAAACATATAATCAAATCTGACACGTCACCTAAAGCTACATATGGGTAAAATATTCTGAAAGAGACGTGAAAGTGCCAAAAGAACAAAATAAACAACAAATAACAATTGCAAGATACACTTTATCCGTTTACCTGATCAAGAGATCACGGCGGGTTTCACTGGTCAGCAGGCGATGCTTACTCCTCTTAGGTACCTGATCCCACGTCTGGTATGTCCAGTTGTCCATGTTTGCCCTTCTCTTAATTTTGTATTCTTTAAAAGATTTAAGAGATTGTTCACTGATCGTTATATTCATTTGTTCAATATTGCAAGACACACTAACAATCAAATATAAGAACTCTATACATCGTATAGATATGTCACCAGCTATAAATGAAGTGTCACAAGTCTTTGCTTGCCTGTGGGCTGAGTCCAGTGCATTGGGGATTCTTCATAATGCCTAACCGTAGTTTCACTCAGGGCCACAAGTGAAAGGACCTGAGACTCACATTTAATGTTGAACGCTTGGGATTCAGGTCTTTTGAGCCAGATGTATACAACAACCTTTTATTCATTGTAACGAAGTGTGGAAAGTTTTGGTGACATTTTTAACTATCGTGTTACACAGCTCACGCTATGATTTTCTATTAATTTTGCTTCCTCTTAACGTCAAGTCCCTTGAAGGTTACAATCAACAAATGAGATCGATAATGGTACGGTAATAACATTCGAAGCAAAAATGTACTTTCAATAAAGGAAACTTTTTTAATCACCGATGGTCCCGCAATGTGGGTATAAATTTGCAGACATGTATACGAGTAAATGAAGTAAAGAAAGTAAAAGAAATCAAAAGATCCATTACCCATGCTCAAACGACTTCCAGCTTCTTTGATATTTTCCTATCAAGAAAAAAGGGTTCCAGAATTTACAAGATAATGGTCTGTGTTGTTATTAATAGATGTACCGTACCCAAATATTTTAACAAATGATTGATTTTAAAAAGTCATACCTGTTGTAATACACGATTATCTGTGTTTCGGAGAGTAAGATGTTCACTATATTTTGCAATATCCATTTTCTAGAAATGAAACCTGGAATTTCATACCTTCCAACGCGTAATATCAATAAAAAGTGAAAATAACGAACAATAATCAATCTCATAAATCCAATAAAGAATACAAAAGTAAGAGAAGGACAAACACAGATCATTGACATGCAAGCGATGGGATCAGATGCCCAGGAGGAGTAAGCATTCTCTGTTGACTGGTCATACCAGCCGTAAGACTTATATGTTGATCAGGTAAACGGCGTAATCCGTAGTCAACATCAATATGTAAAGAACGGCTTAAAAATTGGTATGAAACACGTCAGACAGACCCAATAATAGGATATATTGGTAAATTAGATCGTTATAACGGCCATAGAATTTGACATGCTGACTTTAAAACGAGACTGTTGAAACCCCTGGAACATTAACATATTTGTCAATAGCCTGTCAAAAAATAGCCTGGTAAAAATGACCATACGCAGAACATGTTCTTGGATATCGAATCAGTTGAGATATATACACAGTTGAGAGATATGCAGATGATAATGGAATATTGCGATATAAATATGGAAATTTGACGATTGAGAAACTGAAGTCACCCTGTTTTTCATAAGGTTGAGATGCTACTTTCCCGTTAACATCGATATTTAGTAAATTTCACCTGAAATAGTGACGTCTCCATATGAGTGAAAAAATTCTTGAGCGGGATGTTAAACAATATACAACCAACCGTGTGAGTGTTAGCGAGTATTATTAATAAATAATCTAAATAACGAGTTGAAGACAACAGCAAGGATTGTTCTCATGTACAACCTTCTGAATAAATTCTGCCTCGTAAGAGTATGTCAATAAGCATTTTTATTGTAAATATCAATAAGTGTTTTTATTGTAAATATCAATAGGTATTTTATTATTAATATTAATAGGTATTTTACAGTTCAAGTATTGTTTACTACCCGCAACCTATTCTCATGTGAATTCTTAACACCTATCAATGTAAAATATATTTTTAAAAAATATCAATAGACATGTTATATTTTCGTTTTATTAAGACATTAATTGATTGATTGATTATTTATTGCTTTCCGCCACACTAAACAATTTTGCAGTTATCTGGTGGCGTCCAGTTTTTGTTGGTGGAGGAGAGAACCCAGATACAATTAGACATTAAAATTAAAATATCCCATTCCGTGGGCATTTAACATGTCATTCTATTGTTAAGTCTGACACAAGGCTTGTACAACTGTTGCCGCGCTTCTTATAAATATCTGTCCCAATAACCTTATATTTCTGATTTACTTAACTTATAAATGTCTGTCCCAATAACCTTCTATTTCTGATTTATTTAACGCAGCTAAGGTCGTTCTCTTGTATATCAAAGGAAGGAGTAGGATCCGTCTTCTTAATGAGCAAAGGAATGACACCATTGCCAGCATCGCGGACGTCGCTATTATCAACCAATGCATCAATCTAGACGTGAATACGTTAATAAGCAACTTAACGGAGACTAGGGGTGGGAAGGCGTCATCTTTGATCGCGAGCACCTTGTATTATGAAGATGCGTCAAAATACAGGTTATACTCCCAATTTTCATGATAATACACAATATCATTTATAGAAACCAGTTTATTCAGTCCCAAAGCTTTGTTATTTTTCTTGGCAGTAATTGACAACAGAATACATATTGCTGGTTGAAGTAGAAGCTGAAAAGTTATTTACAACATCTATAATAGGGTCTTAGAAATACAACAAAGACCACTTAAATAAGAATGACATTCGTAATACTTTTTATAAATCTTGTCAAGTACAATATTTGTAAGGCATGAAATGAAGGTTCCAGGCCTGGGATAACGACAAGGTCTATTTTTAGACAAGTTATGTAACAACGTAGATGATCTGTATTTTCCATACACCAAGGGAATCTCATGTTATAAAGACTTTGTGTAATGGATGAAAAAATTCAATAGACAGTACTGCATTTAGATTTAACTCTATATAGCTGTCTATCTTTTAAGCATAAATTTATTCATTTTGTGTCTTCCCTTATACCCGAGTTTTGTCTGAGATCAAAGGTTTGATATTTCAATATCTATAATTCTCGATAGAGACAATGTCATATAGAAAAGACCTGTGAACTTGAAGTAAAAATAGAATATAAATACATGTAATCATGCAATATTCAAGTTAAATATATAAGATAAATATCGAGTTACAGTTTGTATTGTTCTACGATACAGACAACACATTCGTTCCTTAAATAACATCTCTCAAACGATTTGAAATGTACACATCAAATCAATTTTGCAGATTCTTAACATGAATAGAAACTAAAAACAGAGAAATGTGACCACATTGTATCTAATGCACGATTGATCAGCACTGACGCCTTCCCTACAATGTAGTAAGGAAATATTAACTACTGTGAAAGAGAAGCTTTAAACGTATTGTGTCCTTTGGGGATACGGGTTAGAATAGGCCCTCAGTACCCCTTGTTTGTCGTCATGGGCTTTCCTTAGGATGAGACTGTAAAATCCGAGGACCCATTTCATAGCAGATGTGGCACCATAAATATCCCTCCCTGCTCAAATGCCGTAAGCGCCGAGCATAGTCCTAAAACATCCTTTAACCGGCAATGGTGACGTCTCCTTAAGGGTGATAAATTCTCGAGCTGGAATTTAAACAATATACAAAAAAAAAAAACAAAAAACAAAAAAACCAACAAAAAACAAACAATCAATTATGCAATCAAACGTATTGTGCCACAAGATATGCGAGAAGTGGTATACTAGTGAATTTGAAATCACAACACTTTTCCCAGATCAACATTAAACGCATGAGATTGGTCACTGTTCGTTATCGTCACTTTTCATTGAGCAATATGACATTTATTATCCCTGGGTTCAGGTCCAAAGGTGGGGTTTAGTTGTAATATTATATATGTCACACTTACTCCCGGACATCAAGCAAGCAATCTGTTTGCAATGAAACATCTTTGATAACTATAACAATTTAATTCCCCCGAGTTCAGGCCCCAGGTAGCAGAAAGTCTGTACAACTATAAATATTGAGAATGCAATGACCCCACAAATCCGACATTCATGGAATCTGAATTGAGGCCCAGGTTTGGAAAAAGTTGATCATAGAGGTATATTGAAATGTATTATGTTTCATTATGAACGTACATATTTTGTATACCTGAACAGCCAGCGTTGAAACTGTTTGCATTATTTTAATGAGCAACTGCCTTATACCAAAATTGTGAAATTCATGTTCCATCATTTAGGAGTGATTTCTGGTTCCAGTATACGACTGTATTGACCATACGTTGACAAATACATTAGTTTCTTTTGAATGTTTCCTATTCATTCTGCACCTCAGGTACACAGACTATTTGCATCCTTATGCTCATTAGATTTTCAACAAAATGAATATTCAACCTTTCAAAACTCAAACAGAAAAATCGCGTTTCATTGTGATGTGATAACACATACTCACCTACACAAGAAATAAATCAGTTGCATATTATAGTTAAATCAATATATCTGTCATCTAGTACAAAGTATAAAAATGGAGAAGTGTAAAAAAAAAAAAAAAAAAAAAAAAAAAAAAAAAAAAAACCACACAACTAACACTGATTTTTTCAAGACCAAAACATTCGCGTATTCAGGTCAGCGTTAAGGCAGTTCTTAAAATTGGCAATACTCCTAAACTGTCTTTTTGTTCTAATATTCTATCTAATGAATTGCAGTGTATTTCAAGTGCAAAAATGCCATGACATGCATTTATTTTCAGCAATCATTATAAAACATGTTAAAATCTACGTGTGTATTTGATGCAGTGATTTATTTGTGTTGCTTAAATTGTGTTGCCTGGAACAAACAAAACTGTTATGAAAATGAATCAGAAGTATATTTTAAGTGGAAAGGGATTGACTGTAACTTACTGTGAATGCTTGGTTTTTATTTTTGTTTTTGTTTTTTTGTTGTTGTTTTTTTTAGTTTTTTTTTTTTTGTTTTGTTTTTTTGTTTTTTGGTTTTTTGTTGTTTTTTTTTTTTTTTTGTTTTTTTTTTTTTTTAATTCCCCCTTCTACATGTAGAATTATGAAGTAACTATCGTCACATTGTTGTTTGTGACAGTTAATGACGATTTAAAGTTTTAATGGCGATGCGTTAAAAATGATTTCTTTCACCAACATAATCACATTTTCATTGATATTGGTACGATTTTGATATTGACAATTTCAGTGTAAGGGAATTAATACGAAAGTATATTCATCGCATGAAACTGTGGCAATGTTGATTTCAGTTACTTCCCAACACAGTATTCGTGATCATTCTTATATCTAGCATACATACACTCACGTGCCAAATTAAAAGTCACAAGATGGCTGACTTGCAAGTCAAATTTCACACACCTGCAATTACTTTTTTCTATAACACTAATACGGGGATAATTTAACCCGGTACTTTTTAACTGGGGTATAGATTCAGATGTCGCCTACTGACTGATCAAAGGGAGGTAAGTGTTTGTTTACAAATAAAGCTGTCGTCTGCAGGAAAAAGTAATGGGTGCCAGAGGGAAGGATTTATCAGATGAGCAGAAAAAAATGATCCTTAAACTGAAATGTGAGGGCAACAGTGGTGGAAAAATTGGAAAAATATTGGGAATAAAAAGATTTACAGTGTGCCATTTTTTGAAAAGGAATGAAAACCAGGAAAATGTCAGTTCAATCAGAGGAAGTGCAAGGAAGTCAAAGTGTGGCAGAAAAAGGCAGAGCAGTGAAAGATCAGATAGGAGACTCTTGAATATAGTTAAAGTTAACCGCAGAAAGACATTGTCAGATATTTCTGCTTTGTATAATGAAAATACACCACAGCAGCTATCCAAACGCACAGTTCAAAGGATATTACATGAAAATGGGTATCACAGAAGAGTTGTGAAGAAGACAACCACCATTTCCAAAAGGAATAGACAGAAGCGTCGTACCTTCTGTCGATCTCATTTACACTGGACCGTTAATCGTGATTGGTCACGAGTGATATTTTCAGATGAAACACAAATTGTTTTAGGACGAAATAGGAAAGTTTATGTCTGGAGGAAAAATGAGGAGAAATGGAAACCACGCTGCCTTGGAATCTACAGTGACAAACAGACTCCACAGCTAAGTGTTATGTTTTGGGGGCGTCTTACTTATGGTGCTTTTGGTACATTGACGCCCATAGAAGGGAATATTAATTCTAGGAAGTACATAGAAATTCTTGATGGAAATCTTTGGCCAGTTATTGCTAAATATCAACAGGACAGACCGTATATCTTCCAGGAGGACAATGCACCAGTGCATACATCTAGGGAGACTTGTGCATGGAAAACCCAAAACGGTATCAACACCATGAATTGGCCTCCACAATCCCCAGACATTAATATTATTGAAAATGTGTGGAGAACTGTTAAAATAAAACTGCAAAATCGGATTTCTCAAATAAAAACTAGACAGGACCTGATTGACAATGTCTTAGAAATATGGACCTCCCTAACTCCGACGTATATAAAATCATTGTACCAGTCTCTACCTAAGCGAGTACGAGCTGTTCTTGCTGTCAATGGATGCATTACGAAGTACTGAGATTTTGGGGTAAGTACCATTTCTAGATTTGGAGAAATTAGACCATGAATTCTGCACACTATTTAAGCTGTTCTTAGCACGTCAGCCATCTTGTGACTTTTAATTTGGCACTTAAGATAAAATTTTGTATTTCACACTTATTTTTTTTCTATTTTATAGCAGTCATGATTCGTGATGCACATTTCCTATTAATAACTGTATCGTATGATAAAAAATAGCATCTAAATATCATACAAAAGAAACAATAACATTGTTTTTATATATACATGTAAAATTCCTTAAAAATAGTGGTAAAGATATTAAAGTTTACGTATTTCACACGTAGAATTTTTATAATCGAAAACAATGACGCAGACGTCAGGGTAATCCAAAATTTATCATACCATTTTCGACTTGAAAATATCATTAAATGTAACACAATTTTCGTTCATGTATCATTTCCTCTACTATAGCTTCCATTTATAATGTATGAGAAATTAAGGAAAAGTACACTTAGAAAGATTTAAATATGCCGGGTAACAACTGTTGTGTATAAAGTTTGTACTAGTATAAATTTTAGTTGAATGGTTGTATATTTTTCGATAATTTTTCCAGAGGTTAGATCAGGTCCCTAGGAGGAGTAAGCATTCCATGTTAACCAATCATACTCATCGTGAGTCCTGTATCTTATCAGGTAAATGAAGTAATCCGTAGTCAAATTCAGTATATGGAAAGAACTGCCTAACAATTGATAACACGTCAGAGAGCACTCAACCTAATGACAAGTTTTATTTACACATTAGATCATTTTAACGACCACAGGCTTTGCGAAATGTTGACTATAAACGATACTGCTGCAAACCTCTATAACATCATCATTGTCGGTAACCTGTCTTGATTTAAGAACTGATCATACGCAGAAAGAGAAGCTGAAGTAATCCTGTTTGTCATAAAGTTGAGTTGTTAAATTGCATTTAACATCTATTTTCAAGAAGACATCCAAATAAGAAGACAGTAGATGTGGACGAGTCTGTGATATCTCTCATATCTAGTCTACTGGGATACATAATGAATCGACAATTGAACTGATAATCGATATATCAAAACGTCGAGCCGAACGTCACAGCAAGAAATATATTTCTTCTCATATAAAATGAATGAATTGTATCTCATAAAAATACAAAAACAGGTCAGCTAACCGTAACCCTAACCCACATAATGTGCCAACAGACTCTTGTCCAAGACGTAACCAGCATATAACTGCATAGATATTGTCTGTGAGGAACTCTCAACTCCAGAGTGCTTGTGTGTAGAATCAGAGTGGCGTTTAACTACGATTTCTTTTTAATGACTGATCACAGGAAATTAATATTTCTGTGTTCCGTTTACATTGAAGAAGCAGCTATGCATGATATCCAAAAGCTTAGTCTTTAATTTATCGTAAGAAATGGCCGTGTAAAAGGTTAAAAATTCATACATTTTGATGCTATTAATTTTGCAAAGGTTTTGTGATTTAAAATTTACTAAATGATTTTTTGATTTTTTTTTAAATGAAAAGGTGTACACGGACAAAATATCTTAATTTAATTCAAGTAGCGTCATACTTGTTGCTGAAGATAAAAAAAAAATGTTGACTTAAATTTAATCATCGTATTTCTAGATGAAACAGCCCCATTCTATCAAACGTTTTAATGTTTTATTATACATATACTATACTATAGAAAGAAAAAAAACGTAGTTATCAATCTTTTGGAAAAAAAAAAAAACCAGATGGTCAATGTGGAAATGTCTATTTCAAAACAATGTTACAGATTTATAACTCTATTTTTATCTCTACATATAATAAAGTACAACTATTTAAGCCCACTTAATTAATCTCTTAATTAATCTCTTAATTAATCTCTTCAGGACATGTTTATGCGTCTGATGTTAGTTTTAATCAATGAAATTTTTTTAAAGAACTCTTCTCTGAATACTGAATAAAATATCTGATATCTCAATTTTTTCTGTAAAATTCCTATTTAAAATCATTCTCATGTACACCAGTGTCAGCGCACGCGCACCACTACCTAGTAGACTACTAGGGCGCAAGTTTTGGGAAAAAAACAGCAAGATGGCGACCAGTACAGAAGCGTAGTGTCGACTCCGGGGGAAAAGGGCGGTATGTTGAATTTCTGTGTGCAAACTCCGGGTATAATGACATGATATTCTAAGAAAATGCATTGTTGTGTAGTGTGAGGAGTCATAGAATGTGAAACATTGATCAAACAATCTTAAAATCCATTTTCGTTGTGATATTGCTGGTGTATGTGAAAAGTGCTCATGTCATGTCAAGTACGTGCAGAGAAAGTAATAAGAATACTAAGAGAAAACACAACAGTCCCGTTGAAGCACAAACTAGACCCACTCGCAGAAGATTTCTATCTTCATCACTTCCAGAGTTAAACAAACTAAATGACATTGGTGGTCAGTTAAAGAAAATGGAAGATAACTCTGATCTCTCAATTACATGTAACACTGCCTCATCAACGGTTACAACTAGTCCAACGACAAACACTGTCACAAGCCTAACTCCTCAAACACCTCTTATTCAATCTGAGGGTCAGACATATAGTCTGCCCGGTCTCATTTATTCATCCATGTGTGATTCATCCTTCATGAATCAGTTAGTACCCATTTTGGCCAACGCAATTACACCGTCTATTGAAAAGGCAGTACAATCAGCCTTTCAAGAACTCACCTGCACTATTAAAAAACAAGCAGAAGAAATAAGTGACCTAAGAAAACAGTTGAATGAAGTGAACGAGTCAAAGTCTGACCTTCAAAAACAAATTTGGTATTTGGAGGAATCACTAGATGATCTCGAACAATATGGAAGAAGAAATTCTCTACGATTCCATAATTGTCCTACACCCACTGTCAACCAAACTGAACGACTGGATACTGACAATATAGTGATCAAGTCAAAACTCGACATTGATCTGATAGAAGATGACATATACTACTCAAAGTTTGATAAGGATCATATTTTTCAGCACTTGTAAAACTTTCAACAAAGGTGAATGACAACCAACACAGAGTGATTTATGTTCAGAAATGTTTACTTCAAGAAATTGTGACAGAAAAATTTGGCAAACATGACATTTCATCGCATACTCCTAAGGTAAAGGGAGAGTACCCTGAAAAGCATGGTAATTTCATGATCACGGAATTGTTTAAACTCTGCACATTCCATTTCACACTGCACAAACAAGTGTCAATAGCGGGTATGGCCTCCGTTAGCTCCAATGACAGCTTGGCAACGTCGTCTCATGCTTCCAACGAGGTTTTGAATGGACGCAAGAGAGATATTGTTCCATTCTTGGATCAGAACATTTTCAAGTTCCTGGAGGGTGGCTGGTTGTACAGGACGACGTGAAATCGCTACCTGAAGCATATTCCAGACATGCTCGATAGGGTTGAGGTCTGGAGAACGAGCTGGCCAGTCCATACGAACAATTGTCTCACGTTCCAGGTACTCGTCCACCACCCTAGCACGATGTGGACGTGCATTATCGTCCATGAGGATGAAGTCAGGACCAACAGCACCAGCATATGGTCTCACGTACACATCCAGGACTTCATCCCTGTAGCGCACTCCGGTCATCGTGCCTCGCCTTAGGACATGGAGATCAGTTTGTCCAGCTCGACTGATTCCTCCACAAATCATCAACGACCCACCACCATATCTGTCATGTTCAGCAACATTAGCGTCCTGATATCGTTCTCCTGCCCTTCTCCACACTCGTGCACGACGATCTGTGAAGTCAACACAAAACCTCGACTCGTCTGTGAAAAGTACAGGGGCCCAATCAGCAACCCTCCAATTCACATGAGCCCTGGCCCAATTCAAACGATCTTGTCTGTGTCGCTGAGTAAGAGGGATGCGAATACAGGCTCTCCGGGAACGAAGACCACCTTCATGAAGACGATTACGCACAGTTTGCGTGGAAATGTTAACTCCAGTTGCATTCAGAAGATCATTTCTAAGCGCAGTCGCCGTTGCAAACCGATGACGTCGTGCTGAAATCAAGAGAAAACGGCCATCTTGCTGCGTGGTGGACCTTTCTCTGCCGCCTCCATGTCGATGAGAAGCTGAACCATGAGCTTGATACCGGTTCCAAGCTCTGCAAACAACGCTCTGACTGACACCCAATAGCTCTGCAACGTGACGTTGTCTTGCACCATTTTCGAGCATTCCTATGCATCTGGCCAATTCTTCAACAGTCAAACGACGTCTTTGACGTTGTGGAGGCATTTTCATAGAGTAACAGTGACTTAAACGAGGTCAGATGTAAAGGCAATGGCCAAATTCAAATTAACGACAAGCACTCAGAAATGTGAATAATGTGGGTACCATGCTTCACGTCTACTCATGATCACTGCAGCATGCATTTCCCTACCTAACCTGTGTTTTGAGGCTCAAGAGGGGTCAGTCCAACACTATGATGAAATTTGCGTGTCTTATCAATTCATATATTGATTTTATAATGTAAGAACTATATGATCCTTATCAAACTTTGAGTAGTATATTTCGATCACACACCATAGGCAATCCAAACAAAAATGGAAACTATCAAATAATATGTCGCTTCAAAAATTGGAAGTTGAAAAATAAAGTGTACTCAGAAAAACGCAAGCTCAGGCACACTTCTATATTCATGACAGAGGATCTGACCAGATATAGACAGGGCATTGTGCAGGAGCTAACAAAAGCTAAACGTGCAAGATCAGTCCATTCATTCTGGACAAATGACGGCCGGATTTTTGTGAAAGTTCACGAGAATGGTCCAAAACAACTTATCCGCTCGCACAACGACCTTGACCGTATTGCACATGGATAGACGTATATATATAAATTGTGTGGTGAGGTTATTATCTCATTTTCTTCATATTATCAAAAACATTTGATTAATCATGTCTGTTAACTTGTGACGTATGTATATGTATGTTTGTAGGCGTATATACATCTACTTGTATATGAAGGTATGTTTGTATATTCACATTCTTGCAGATTATTGAAATTACCCCTATTTTTCCTTTCATAAATGCTGTTCTTAAAAGCATATGTGTTCTTGTACATAGCCTTTTCTTCATACAATCAGTTTGATTATACGAGGCTTCTTTTGCCTTATGAAAAGTTTTGGTGGTGTTTGTTATATTTTATACATTTTTTGTTATTTTTTGTTGATTTTTGTTTACTTTGTTACCTCCCTTTTAATCTTTATCAAAGGTCATATGGAATAGCTAGCAAATACAGAATACATGTAGACAACAGGTCTCTTTGCAGCCAATTCACTGAAAACTCACTTTTTTGTACCAATAGACAATGGTTGACTCATTAGAACAATACAGAGCTGCAATCGGATTATACTATTGTAAATGTAGATGTACTTCCAAATCACTGTTATTTCGTGTCTTTGCTTTTTATGACTTTGTTTATTTCTTGTTGAAATGTCTTAAATTGTACAACGGTCGTTTGTTGGCAAAGTTATCACAAGAAGCACTATTTATGAATTTCATTTTTCAAATAATGTTTACACTATTATTATTATTATCAGGAGATATAGAAACAAATCCAGGTCCATGTCAAGCTGCACAATTTACTCTAGATATTTTTCATTTAAATATTAGAAGTATAAGAAATAAGTTTGACATGTTTTTGAGTCTAGTCACAGAATTTGATATTTTATGTTTCACAGAAACTCATCTAGATGCTAATATTTTGAACGAAGATATTTTAATCGATGGATTTAGCACAATTTTCCGTAAAGACAGAAATTCTCACGGTGGTGGTGTAATTATATATGCATCGGAATCATTACGTGTTAATAGGCGTCTCGATCTAGAACCTACGAACATGGAATGTATCTGGGTAGAAATAAGTGATCCTACCTCTGATTTTCTTCTTTGTTCCATATATCGACCCCCGACCGCTGACAGTTCATTTTGGAAAAAATTGGAATGGTCCGTTGAAAAAGCACTTGATGAGTACGAAAAAGTTATCATTGTAGGTGACATAAATGTAAATTTCCTAACTCTACAAAGAACACACATTGTTAATGAAATTCTCCAAAAGCATTCCTTTAAAAACATAATCCACGAGGCTACGAGAATCACGACACACACGAACACTCTCATTGACCCAATTCTAGTAAGCGATATCATGACCGGAGGAATAGCGGACTCGGGAACAATAGATATAGAACAGTCTCTTAGTGACCACAAAGGCACATACGTTTCTCTTAAATCTAATGCAATACAAAACCAGTCATATGAAAGGGAAGTTTGGGTATATAAAAATGCGGATTTTGAAACACTGAATTCGCTTGTACATAACACCGATTGGAATTCGTTACTTACTGACGCAAATGATATTGATCAGGCAGAGAAAAACTTTTCTACAACTTTCTTAAACCATGTTAAACAATGCGTTCCTGAAAAAACAATAACTATAAGAACTAAAGACAAACCTTGGTTTGATTCGGCTCTCCGAAAAACAATTTGTTTGCGAAATCGTGCGAGAAATAAAGCCCATAAAACAAAAACTACTTTGGATTTCAGTCATTACAAAAAATTGCGTAACAAAGTTAATAATATGAAAAAAATAGCTATGGCAAACTATTATAATAACATCGAGTCAAATCTTATCAACGCAAGTATTAAAAGTTCCAAAATTTATTGGAAAGTTTTGAAAGATGTATTCAAATCTAAAGTCAGGACCGAAATACCACCACTACAGGTTAAGGAAAACGGCAATGCACATATCACATACAGTGACTTCGACAAAGTTGAAGCGTTAAATAATTATTTTGCGTCGATATCGTCTTTACTTGACAATGAACCTACATTGCCTGATTTTTCTTTAGTTTGCAATAATGTACTTGAAAATATCGAAATTATAGAACAAGATATCATTGATATAATTTCTGTTTTACCAGTTAACAAGGCAATCGGACCAGATAGTATAAGCCATAAGATGCTAAAAGCCACTATTTTTACTGTATCAACTCCTTTGTGTATTTTGTTTAATCGGTCTATAAAGGATCACTCTTTTCCTAAGCAATGGAAGGTTGCCAATATATTACCTCTATTCAAGAATGGTGACCCTTCAGAGCTGTCCAATTATAGGCCTGTGTCACTATTAAGTTGTGTAGGTAAAATTATGGAACGTGTTATTTTCAAGTATGTGTACAATTATTTTCATACAAATAGTCTTTTTTACAAGTATCAGGCAGGTTTTTTTACCTGGACATTCAACTGTGTATCAGCTCATTGAAACATATGATAGTATAGTCAAAGCCATAGATGAGGGAAAACATTGTTGCATGTTTTTTGTGATCTGTCAAAAGCATTCGATCGAGTATGGCATAAGGGACTTCTTTTTAAGTTAAAGTCATATGGTGTTAACGGTCATCTATTACAATGGTTTGAAAGTTATTTGAATTATAGAAGTCAACGAGTTTTACTTCGAAACACAGTATCAGGTTCAAAATTTGTACAAGCTGGTGTTCCTCAAGGTTCGGTATTAGGTCCCCTATTATTTCTGATATATGTCAATGATGTAGCAGAAAACATGTCAGGTTTATGTAGGCTATATGCCGATGATAATTCTTTACAGCTCTGCTCATCAAATACCCAAACTATCCAACTACAGTTGAATAATGACTTAGAAAAAACTTAATGCGTGGTCCAAGCAATGGTTATTGAAGTTTAATCCATCAAAAACAAAAGCTGTCTCTTTTAGTACTAAAACAAATGTAGATTTACCTTCTTTAGAATTTCAAAACTGTAGCTTAGATTTTGTGTCAACACAAAAACATTTAGGAATTATTTTTTCACATGATTTCAGCTGGTCAACATACATTGATTCGCTATTAGCCAGAGCGAATAAGAAACTGGGGTTGCTTAAAAAATTAAAATTTAAGGTCAGCGCTAAGACTTTATCCTTTTTATACACTACTTTTATAAAGCCATCTCTGGAATATGCATCTGAAGTATGGGGTGGGTGTTCAAATCAAGACTCTGAAAAGCTAGAATACTTACAGCTAGCAGCTGCAAGGATAGTTACAGGTCTTACTTCGTTGGCATCACGTGACTCACTCTATTTCGAAACTGGGTGGGAACCACTTATTGTCAGAAGAAGGGTCAAATTAAAAACAATTATGTATAAAATTTATCATAATATGGTACCAGATTATCTTCAAAATATTTTACCAAGCATACGGTCACACGAATCAAATTATGTCACAAGACAATCGCAAAATTATAGTATTCCCAAGTGTAGATTAAATATTTATAAGTCATCCTTTGTACCTTTAGCGATAGACGAATGGAATTCAGTACCGATGGAAATAAGACAATCAAGTTCTATAAATTCTTTTAAACAAAGTCTATATGTACCAATAAAACCTCGACCCTCTTATTTTTCGTATGGAGAACGCTATTGGAATATAATCCATACAAGGTTAAGGCATAAATGTGCATTGAATAATGATTTATTCAGATGTAATATTATAGATAGTCCTCTGTGTTCATGTGGAAAAACAGAGGACGCCTACCACTTCTTTTTTTCTTGTACTAAATATTCTGCTGCAAGAAACGATTTATTCAATGCTGTTTTTAAAATGGATAATTTGCATATTGTGGATACACATGTGTTACTATGGGGAGACAACTCTATTAGTATTGATGACAATGAAAAACTATTTTTTAATGTACAATTGTTTATAAAACGATCTGGTAGATTTTGATGTCAAATCTGTTTTACATTTCATATAAACAATACTGTAACTTTTGAATAAGTATATCTACTGCAAGAATTTTCATTGTAGCTTTATATTGAAATGACCTTTGATACCATTGCATGTAATTAGTTATAAAACTTATAAAAGGTGTTCTAAGTTTTAAGAACTTGTACCTGATCCTTTTGTTATTAACATCTTGACAATAAAATATGTTCAAAAATCAAAAAGCAAGTTTTGGACTAATAAAGACAGATACGAGATGCATCTTAGGCACGGCCAACTTGTAACGTTAATTGGCTTAGACGGATATACTTAATCTATGTGAAATGAACCCCAGTTGACAGAGATAATCTCCCCTTCCACTCTTGAAAAACATTCAATCCCTAATATCTTACTGGTACTCTAAACACACAAACCAATTTAGCGAGAGAATAAGAAAGACACTGATTGTTTGCATTTGTGATTAATTTATTGCACAGATTTTATTATAAAACAAAAATTTGCAGCAGATTAGCCCAGCATATCGAGAGCGTTTTGAAGTAATAAACTATTATTAAAGAGTGAACTCACAACAAGAACGTGTATAATGTAACATACATTTAAAAAAAATTAGTATACATGTAGAATCTTTGATGCATTGGTTTTGAAGCTTTTAATTCATTTGATTTACATAAAAAATTACAAATAAGGAAGTACAATAATATTGCTTTAGTGCAGACATTGGTATTGAATTCATGTTTAATAGACAATTATACTGTTCTACTAGAATAGCGATAAATATAACACTGGCTGTGTAATAAGAAATGAAATGTTATAACAAGGTTTTCATGGATATTTTACCATGAAGAAAATACAATGGATTTTCAAGATGTTCTCTTTCCATATTGGACACGCTGAGATGTAAAATCTTAACAGTATAGATGCATACATAAAATGTAATTCTGTGACTTGCCCAAAACCACAATCTTTGCATGCTAGTGGGCCTAAAATAAAGTGATCCTACACAGATAGAAAATGGATAAATATATGGTCTCCCGAGACATTCCTTAGACGGCGCCGGTGCGGGTGCATGGGTTTTCTATTTCATGAATTACCCATTCTATATCCGTTCAATAATCGACTGTGGTTCTGTTTAGTTTCCGTCCTCATTCTGACGTCTGCTAATCTCATTATATCAGAGACCGTGCGATTCGTGGAACGCTCCGAGCATTTTGATTGGTTAAAAATAGTCATGAATATTAATGAAGGAGTAGGCCTAAGATTTGGGATATTATTGTGATTTTCAAGGAAATAAACAAATTAAAATTAACGTACTATTTTTATAGAGAAATAATATAGTAAAGGTATAAGGTACATTGCCCAACTGATACCGCCGAATATAATGTTCCCCACCCCCAATCTGCCGATTGCTAGACAGGGAATCGTTAGAATATGTTGTCCATGCCTTTATAACAACAAAGCTGGACTACTGTAACTCTCTCTTTTGCGGCTTACCATCAACGCAGATCCAGCGGCTTCAATCTATCCAAAATGCTGCTGCCAGAATCATCTCAGGCACCAGCAAATATGACAGAATTACACCTGTACTACGCTCTCTCCATTGGCTTCCAGTTCAGCAAAGAGTCATCTTCAAGACATTGGTGTTGGTGTACAAAACAGTACACAACACAGCCCCATCCTATCTACAAGAACTCATAACACCTTATGCTCCCTCCAGAATACTGCGGTCCAGTGACCAGAGCCTACTACGAGTGCCTTTTACCACCTCAACGGTGATTCAAACTCGAGCCTTTAGTGTTGCTGGCCCTAAACTGTGGAACGCTCTTCCGTATGATATCAGAACTGCCACCAGTCTCTGTACCTTCAAATCTAAATTAAAGACTCATCTGTTCACATGCTACAACTAATCTGGGACCTACTACGATCTGTTTTTATATACCTCATTTCACTTATTTTATTGTTGTTTAAATAGCGTTTAGAGCAGTATGGACTTTACGCTTTACAAAATAAATTTATTATTATTATTATTATTATTCCATGACACATACGTCTTAAAACGGAAGAAAACATACCACACACGTGGTGCCTGAATTATAGCAAAAATTTACCCTTAACGTTCTTGTAACTTTCGAAATTGACAAGAATTATTGGAAATCTGATTAACTTGTACTTGTATTATAAAAGGTATTCACCATATCTTTTCTTTTTTTAACTCCGCCAAAATATATTTGAAACTGCTGTTTTCTAATACATACAGGGTATATTTTAAAGTGAAGAGTGATATCAAAATTCTAATAAACATAAATTTGTTAGCAACACGACAGAACAATGCACATGATTCACCTCAAGAACTTCATTAATGATAGTTTTCCAGGATTTGTAGTGTGTATAAAAATATTCAACCTTAAAATTTTGTTTAGCCATTGGAGTTTTGCTTCACATATTGCAAAGAATGTAGCATAAAACATTCTTTACGCTTGCGTACGCTCATAGCTTATATTCATAAACCTAAGAATGCACGTATCCAGCAGTTATAGTGGAGGAAAATTATGCACCTGTTATACGAGTACGAACGAAATGAAACTGGAAAGGGTGTTTTATTTCCATGAAAAACGTGATGAACAACATTAAACTATGCAATTCGTCTCCCCCCCCCCCCCCTCTCTCTCTCTATATATATATATATATGAAAATGAACGACTCAAAACCTTGTGGGTGGGCGTGACCCACTCAACAAATAATCTGTCGATATCCACGATCCCCCTCGATACACTATCAAGCACACAAATCTTCACTATCATGTATATTTATTATAATGAAAATAGATTGCATGATTGTATTAATTACACTAGTCCGCGTTTTAAGGTGTATACTATGCCTTACAAAAATTATTCTACAGACATTAAGCATACTTATAGGATAAAGACATGCAAAAGTATTTCAAACGAAACATTCACGTTTGAAAACCTTCCCAATTTACACGTGTTGTTTTACTAGTTCGATAATATTCAAAATAAAAGTAAAATTACATTTAAATATGCTATGCTTGCCTCGCAGATTTTTAAATGTCTTCTTTGCCTTCAAATATTCAAGAAATACAAAATGTTAGCATTAAAATTTCCGTTAATCGAAAGTGCAAAGAATATATTTGCATGTTGGATTTTTAAAACCTCACGGTATGTCATACCCCATTTAGGAATACAACACACGCGGGGTGGGGAGTATCGACTGACCTCATCTTGACCAAAAGAGACCGATTCACGTTTTCTTGATTATTTTTTTTTTTTCAATTTTGATGTCAAAAATATAAAATATTTCACTACTTTAAAATTGACAGCTAAAATGCAGATATACGAGCAATAGTTAAGCCTTTACTGTGTTATTAAACAAGACTTGAACTTTGCATATGTTTACATGTACAAAGTAATGAAATGCTAAGTTTATAATTTATATATATATATGACTAAAGTATCCTAAATTTGAGCAGACCACGTCTAACTTTGAAATGACACATTTTACCTAAACAAATCTTGAAATGCGACATATGTTATAAACTTATATCAATAATCATACACTTTCAAAACTTTGTAAACAATAACATTCCCCAATTTTTGTTTGGCTGCAGGATATTTGAGCGAAATTGAAAATTTTTGTCGACAGCTTTGGTGGTCATTTGAGCGACGGATTTTAACGTTCACCTGTATTTCCAGGTGGACATTTTCACCGGTTAAAAGTGCTCACCTGTAAAGTTGTCAGTTTACCTGGCCATATAATATTCATGAACTTACTCAGTTCTAGCCTGACCGTCAAATAATCAACATAGACATAACGTTGATTGAAACAAACAAGGGTCGAAAAGTACAGTATGCGATGGTTACCGCTACCGAGTTGATGTAGAACTGAAGTCTGGGAAAATAGCTTGGAGATGTACTTCAAAGGAATGAAAAGCAAGAATACGCACTGATTCTTCTGCAAGTATGGCCTTACAACAAAAGAATTCGCATGATCATGAAACAGACGACAGACAAATCGAGAGGTATGTACTCCAAGTTAGCACCAAACGTAAAGCAATAGATGATATGTTTTACAAAAGAAAAAAAATTTTCCTGCTCAAAATCCTACTTCCAGCTCCCCGTGGTGAGCAGAGGGCAACAAACAGACTTTGTCTGACTGACGGAAGAGGTACAAATCCAATAAATTTGTCCAAGAATCTCTTTAAGAACTAGTTCAAATGGGGTAAAAACCTGACGCTCAAATTTCTATCCCGAATTTGAAATTTCGCTCAAATGGGTTAAAAATCTGTCGCTAAAATGTCCACTATTTTGTCGCTCATAAGTACTAATATTTTCGCTCTTTTGTCCTGCGGGTTTGCTCAAATGTCCAACGGCATTTTGATTACATGAAAAATAATCTCTCTGTAATGAGCTTCTGTCACGATGTAAAACCTTAATTTAAAAAAAAAAAAAAAAAAAATCAACACATTTGACAGTAGATTTCAAAATTTTGGGAGATATCTTGAATCAACTGTAGTATAGATCTACGTGCGAGTGATAGGTCCTAAGTGACCACACCCTGAGAAGAGTACGTCAAAACCGAGGTCCCGTGTTACAGGTGTAGCACGACAATGACCCCTTCCTGCTAAATGGCTGTAAGCGTCGAGCATAGGCCTACATTTTGGTATGAATAGGACCTTAAGCAATATACAACCAACCAAGAACCGTGAGAAGGAAGGATAATCCAGCTGGCGGCACACCTTGGTGACAGGGTGTGACCGCTCCCAAGGCGGGGTACCCTCATGCTGTAGAAGGCATTGCTCCTCTCATTATGGTGTACAGAATACTGATCGCTGTTCATTATCCCTTACTCGTGATAGTCAATGGTTCTATTCCCATAGTAGTGTATATCTGTAGATACGATGGCCAATATCAACCATGTCACTACGGTTAATCCAAGAGAAGAGTGGCAAACCTCTGTACATTTAACTCTCTGTTTGTCCCATTCCCAACCTCTGTAAAATAGTGTATAATGTGTACACAAAAATGTTCTCACTGCCGCGGCGCTCAATCTCTTCTTCACAATTCTTTGTGATATATTAAAAGAAATTAACATTTTATATGATTATGAAAAAGCAATATTTTTTCCTCTATTAAGATCAATTTTGATAGATTTACATTTCGGGCCTTATAGGATTTGATCACGTGACCAACTTCATGTCCTATCTCAATAACACTCACAAAATGTATCTTATTTCTTAAATAAAAACAGTAAGTTTTCAGCATACTCAGATTTTGTGATTTCAAATCATAACAATGTTTTAAACACTCCGATAATCAGTTGTTTCATAGTTTAAATAGTTGTCTCTTGTTTACATTTTAAATACAAATGTTCTGCCGTTTCTTACAGTGCTGGATATTTTTTATGTATTACAAAGAAATTTACTTCAAGTGTAGCCCACCACTGATTACAGATTGATTGATTATATACTGTTTAACGTCCTGCTCGAGAATTTTTCACTCATATGGAGACGTCACCAGTGCCGGTGAAGGGCTGCAAAATTTAGGCCTGTGCTCGTCGCTTAGGACCTTTGAGCAGGGGGGGGGGGGGGGGGGGGTGTCTTTACAGTAACGACAGATCAAGCATTACAAAGTACAGTGAGCGCCGCAACATAAAAAAAAGGTGTGTGCACATTGTACATTTTTCAGAGTAAGAAGAGAAATATGTACAAAGTTTAGTCACTCTCTGCAATGCACTCTCTTGCAATGTTTATTGCAAGTTTTGCACAGTGTTTACATGGAGAGAGAGAGAGGGGGTAATTGTAAAACGTAATGGATAATGTCGGCCACCATATGTAGCCGTTCACAACCATCCAGTTCCATCTTGCAAATGTTTGTCGCGAGTTTGTTGATACATGTATTCCACTGTAATGGTCGCTGTCTTGCCCTGGTTTATCGACAATAAAATACTTCTAGAGCGAAATTAGTTTTAACACCCAAGATGTGTAGCTGTTGACCAGTACAACTGCAGAAAAATGAGACAGTCTCTCTCCACTTAAGGTCATCCTTATTCGCCCCAAAATCCGCATATCACCCATGTTATTTATAATACTAGTATCACATACCGAATTTACATAAGAAAATCCTTTAATATATAGTTATAAACTGCTGATGTGCATTATCAATCAGTACATTAATTATTATACATCATTACAATGTTTATTGCAAGTTTTGCACAGTGTTTACATGTATCCAGAGAGAGAGAGAGAGAGAGAGAAATGAATTTTAGATGTAATTATATGTGTTGCATACAGCGACAAACAATGGTTGATCTTTATAAAAGCAAAATGAACTATTATCCATAACCAAGCCAATTATGTACCAAATATGTACCCGACCCACATTTTCACTTTTTCTTTTCTGGGAAGTGATTAGATTGTCTCGTTATGAGCCTCCGATTTCTCATTTTTGACACAGCCTCGGATATATCCTCCTGGTTCTCGAAATAAGTAACCAATGGCTGTTCAGTAAGCAACGATGCAACCATCTGCTCAAAACTAATTGACCAATCAGAGTCGGGTTTAGAGTATGAGTTCCTGCTGACTGAAGATGATCCGTCATCAGACTGAGACTTCTCTGTCAGAGTTGAACTAGTTTCATCTTTCACCTGACTTTCATCCAAGTCTGATAAACTCTTGGTCTGCTCCATTTTAAGTTGACCTACTTCCTCTGTCAAACTTTCCATTCCTGAAGAGCTGTTTTCCCCAGTACTACTCTCTGACACCGATTTTTGGAGGTAGAATTTTTTGCCCACTTCTCCCATTTCTAATAGCAAGGTTCCTACTGATGCTATAGAATGATAGAGTTCCTGTTCTTGTGTGTTTTCAGTAAACATGTCATACAATGTTCTCCACATGTCAATAAACTGTGCCTAAAACAAACAACAATGTCCTCATAACCATCTGTCTATCTTAATACACCAAATATATATGTCCTAGAACAAATTTGCAAATCCGATCATAATAATGACCATAGAATTTACAAAATGCTGCTTTCAAATGAGGCTGTTGAAACCTATATAACATCATCTTATTTGTCAGTTGCTTGCCTCGATTTAAAAATTGGTCATACACAGAACATGCTCTCACATATCAAATATAAGTTGAGAGACATAAACATCATATGCAGATGATAATGGAAGATTGCTACTTAAATATGGGAAGATGACAATGGAGAAGCTGAAGCCATTTGTCATTAAAATTCTAGGCACACCCATTAACTCCAATTTCCAGTCACTACTCTTGCCCATGACATCCTAGGAACACCCCTTAACTCTGGCCTGGATTTCTTGAAAATTACTTAAGTTGAAACTTGGACTTAAATCTGAAATTTTACTCAAATTTTGAGTGCTTGAATAAAAGAAAACCCAAACTTAAGTTTGAGATTTTTTTTCTTTGAGAAATCCAAGCATGATTTCCAGTCACTATTCTAAATGAGACATTCTGAGAAGACCCTTAACTCTGATTCCCAGTCACTATTCTTACCTGTGACATCCTGGGAACATCCTTGAATTCTGCTTTACTGTCACTTCTGTTCAATTCCTTCTTCTTTGCATACATCTTTTTTAATTTTTCTTGTAGTTCTGTTTCTGAATGGGGAATACGTAATCATTAAGTGTTGGAGAAAACTTGATAAGGACATACAGTTCAGAACTAGAATACTTACAAAACTGTACAATAAAAAGACAGACCTTGTTATATTTTACCTATTGAATACACAGTACATACATATGAAGTTGTCACTTCTGATTAAAGTATCAAGCACCTTTCTCCATGGTGACCCCCTCTGCAGATTTCTGTAAAACATCTAGTCCTTCATCACCACAGGGCCCACTCCCTACAATTTGTGATCCTCCACCTTCTGCCCCTAAAACATCAGTCCTATTGACATCCTGGTTAGAATCTGCAGTGGCCTCTATCTGGGTTTTGTCTTCTGTGTTGGTATCTTGGCGAGAGTCTTCCTTCACTTCATTTTCCTCTTCATCCACAACAGGATCTCCTGGGAGTGATATTTCTGATGAAATAGAGGGTTGTTATATTCCAAAACTGACATATACTAGAATATCAATTTTTTTTTCTTATTATTTTTCTTTTACTGACCATCTTGCAAAACATCCACTGAGCTGGCATCGCTGTCAAAGTAATCCGCAGCCTCAACAGCACTTTCTGGATTCTCTGTAACAGACAATCAAAATTTATCAATTATCATACACTGAGGAAAACACATCAGAGAATCTCAATACACTGTCTGCAGAGAATTTTAGTACACAGTCAGCAGAGAATCTCAGTACAAAGTCAGTAGAGACTCTCAATGTACTGTCAGTAGAGACTCTCAATGTACTGTCAGTAGAGACTCTCAAGAGACTCTCAATGTACTGTCAGTAGAGACTCTCAATGTACTGTCAGTAGAGACTCTCAAGAGACTCTCAATGTACTGTCAGTAGAGACTCTCAATGTACTGTCAGTAGAGACTCTCAAGAGACTCTCAATGTACTGTCAGTAGAGACTCTCAATGTACTGTCAGTAGAGACTCTCAATGTACTGTCAGTAGAGAATCTAAATAGCCAGTCAGCAAAGAATCTCAATAGAGAATATCAGAACAAAGTGAATAAAATATCTCATTACACAGTCAGTAGAGAATCTCAATACACAGTCAGTAGAGAATCTCAATACACTGTCAGTAGAGAATCTCAATACACAGTCAGTAGAGAATCTCAATACACAGTCAGTAGAGAATCTCAACACACAGTCACCACAGAATCTCAATACACAGTCAGTAGAGAATCTCAGTACACAGTCAGTAGAGACTCTCAATGTACTGTCAGTAGAGACTCTCAATGTACTGTCAGTAGAGAATCTAAATAGCCAGTCAGCAAAGAATCTCAATAGAGAATATCAGAACAAATTGAATAAAATATCTCATTACACAGTCAGTACAGAATCTCAATACACAGTCTGTAGAGAATCTCAATACACAGTCAGTAGGGAATCTCAATACACAGTCAGTAGAGAATCTCAATACATAGTCAGTAGGGAATCTCAATACACAGTCAGTAGAGAATCTCAATACACAGTCAGTAGAGAATCTCAACACACAGTCACCACAGAATTTCAATACACAGTCAGTAGAGAATCTCAGTACACAGTCAGTAGAGACTCTCAATGTACTGTCAGTAGAGACTCTCAATGTACTGTCAGTAGAGAATCTAAATAGCCAGTCAGCAAAGAATCTCAATAGAGAATATCAGAACAAATTGAATAAAATATCTCATTACACAGTCAGTACAGAATCTCAATACACAGTCAGTAGAGAATCTCAATACACTGTCAGTAGAGAATCTCAATACACAGTCAGTAGAGAATCTCAATACACAGTCAGTAGAGAATCTCAACACACAGTCACCACAGAATCTCAATACACAGTCAGTAGAGAATCTCAGTACACAGTCAGTAGAGACTCTCAATGTACTGTCAGTAGAGACTCTCAATGTACTGTCAGTAGAGAATCTAAATAGCCAGTCAGCAAAGAATCTCAATAGAGAATATCAGAACAAATTGAATAAAATATCTCATTACACAGTCAGTACAGAATCTCAATACACAGTCAGTAGAGAATCTCAATACACAGTCAGTAGGGAATCTCAATACACAGTCAGTAGAGAATCTCAATACATAGTCAGTAGGGAATCTCAATACACAGTCAGTAGAGAATCTCAATACACAGTCAGTAGAGAATCTCAACACACAGTCACCACAGAATTTCAATACACAGTCAGTAGAGAATCTCAGTACACAGTCAGTAGAGACTCTCAATGTACTGTCAGTAGAGACTCTCAATGTACTGTCAGTAGAGAATCTAAATAGCCAGTCAGCAAAGAATCTCAATAGAGAATATCAGAACAAATTGAATAAAATATCTCATTACACAGTCAGTACAGAATCTCAATACACAGTCAGTAGAGAATCTCAATACACAGTCAGTAGGGAATCTCAATACACAGTCAGTAGAGAATCTCAATACATAGTCAGTAGAGAATCTCAATACACAGTCACCGCAGAATCTCAATACACAGTAGTCAGCATTTACCTGCTTTTGTAGGAGACACTGGGGATGAGGCAGGCACGTCCTCTAACTCATGGGGAGATAACTGGTGTAAAAGGTACAGCAGCTTTAACTTCTGAGTTATATCCCCTTTACATATGACACCAAGCACATAAACAAACTCCTTGAAGTTTATCATATTATCTTTGTTATCATCCAAAAACTACAAAGAAAGGAAATAAATGCCAGCAGTGAACAAATGTAAAATACTGATAACTGTACGATCGAAAGACTATGAAGAAAGTCAAATCACACGATAAGTCAGTGCTGAACCTTAAAAGCAGAGTTTACGCAAAAAATTAACAGTGTGTTTTAAGTCATTTCTTGATGTAACACAGTTCCTTATAAATAAAGTGCATTATGAAATAGGATTCTCTAGCAATAACCTACCTTGAATGTCCTGAGAGCTAGATGTCCTGCCCTTGATCCTGAAGCCCAAGGGGAAAGAGAGAGATACATGGTCTTGAACTGCTCAAAGTCTACCTTGTACATCTCATAGTAAGGTCGAGAGGGGTCAAATTTATCCCCCATATCTGCAGGCTGCTGACTGGTCCTCCAATAGCAAGATGTTAAGTATTCCTCCTATAAAAAAATTCACACACAATTAAAAGATTCCCTAATGTGTGTTGTGTGTATAAATTTCTAGTTTATATTTACGATATAGACAGAGGGGGAATTTTGCAGGTCAGTTTTTTCATGTAATCTCATCTTTTAAAACACTGTTGTGACATTATTCCTTTGTTTGTTCAGTCCAAGAATTTACCTTTGGTTGTCCAATATTAGTGAACAGTATGATATTAATTGTACTATCAGACTGTTTCTGTAGTGATATCCTTTAAAATTAGACTATCTTGGGAAAATCAACATTTCAACAATTGGAATTTAGAAGGCAATGTTTTAAGTATGATATATTTCTTCACACAGTTTTGTATGAAAAAATATCAGACAGTTTTCAGTCCAAACGGGCTTCAAATTGTCTGATATTTGTTCATACAGTACATTTTTTGGCATATAGCCATGGCAATATGTATGGTCAGCTCAGAATTTTTTTCCCTTCAGTTTTTGATAAAAAAAAAATTAAAAAGCAAGAAACATATTTCTTTTACTATTACAACTTTTTGGTAGATGGGCACAGAATTTATATAAATTAACGAGTACACTGGAACCAGTCTTTCTAACTGTGCATGTAGTACACACAGATATTTGACATGCAGTTGTTTATCTGTACTATTATGTACATAGTTCTTGACCATGAACTTTTGTTTTAATTATTATCATCCAAGTTTTTCTTAATAGTGATGCGAAGGAAGTGTTAAAAAAAAAATAATTTTTTTTGCCATCTCACCTCATATTTAGGTGTGTTGCCATTTTTCACACCTCTCTATTTTTTTTTTTTTTTATATAAAGCTGTGACAATTCAATCCTCTGAAATTTATAAGCTTAGTGCTTCCGTGGGCTTGTAGTCTAAAACTTTCAGATGAGATGTATATAAATATAATTGTGTCTAACGTATGAAACTGGATTTGGATAAAATATTGTAAATAGAAAACTTACAAATACCTTATCCAAACAAATATCAAATACCAGGAAAAATATTCTTAAGTCAGGCTGTCATTGTGTAATATAATTTAAAAAATTAATACTATATCAACATGACTAGTGATAAAAGTGGCTTTCATCATTTAATCTAGAAAATTCTTATTATGTGATTCACAAAACTGTTGGAATTATATATAAATTTAATTTTTGCAATTTAGGTGTTAATTTCATTTTCAGGATTGGAGAAGAATTTAACAGAAATATTGCATTTTCACCACATAGACCCCACTACATAGATCACACTACATAGACCCCACTACATAGACCCCACTACATAGATCCCACTACATAGACCCCACTACATAGATCACACTACATAGACCCCACTACATAGACCCCACTACATAGATCCCACTACATAGACCCCACTACATAGATCACACTACATAGACCCCACTAGAGATCCCAATACATAGACCCCACTACATAGACCCCACTACATAGATCCCAATACATAGACCCCACTACATAGATCCCACTACATAGATCCCAATACATAGACCCCACTACATAGACCCCACTACATAGATCCCACTACATAGACCCCACTACATAGACCCCACTACATAGATCCCAATACATAGACCCCACTACATAGATCCCACTACATAGATCCCACTACATAGATCCCAATACATAGATCCCAATACATAGACCCCACTACATAGATCCCACTACATACACCCCACTACATAGATCACACTACATAGACCCCACTACATAGATCCCACTACATAGACCCCACTACATAGATTTTAGAACTTTGTTAGAGGCTTCTTTAATTAATAATACTATGCAGTTACTATGGTTGTTTGATGTGCAGGAGTAAAGAAGCCCTATATAATATGTTATATACATGTCATGACCTCCATCCTACCACCCACTGGGGTCAAGAATTTCACAATTTCTTTATAGTGAAAAGGTCAAGATAACTAACAGTATTCAATCTCAATTCCTATAGAAAATTCAAATCAGAGAGATGGGCAAACACAGACCTCTGGTCAAACCAGAGGTGGGATCAGGTGCCTAGGAGAAGTAAGCATTCCCTGTCAACCGGTCACACCTGCAGTAAGCCCTATATTCTGATCAGGTAAACTGAGCAATCCATAGTCAGAATCAGTGTGCCAAGAATGGCTTAACAATTGGTATGAAACACATCAGACAGCATTTAACTTAATGGTAATTTGTACTGGCAAACTAAATCATTATAACACCCATAAAATTTGTGAAATGCTGACTTCAGGCAATACTGTACAAACCCCTTGTAACATCAACTTCTTTGTCAATAGCCCACCTTGATTTAAAAACTGACCATATGGAGAACAAGCTCTTGTGTATCAAATCAGTTGGGAGATATAAATACTATATGCAGGTGATGATGGAATATTGCCACATAAATAAGGGAAGTTGATGATGGAGAAATTGAAATCATCCCATTTGTCATAAAGTTGAGTTGTTAGTTTGCCGCCGGCATCTATTTTCAGTAAAATATCTAAGTATGAAGCAGAAGTGGAAGACTCTGTGGTGTCTTTTATTTCAAGTTCACTTGGATATATCGAATTGACATATGAAAGAAAATGATAATTGTTAATAGACAAAATGTCGTTGATATCTCTCAATGTTGAACTGAAGGCCACAGCAAGAGATTTTTTCGTCTCATGTAGAAATTTTTGAATAAATTCTGCTTCATAAGAAAATAAAAATAGGTCAGCTAACAAAGGAGTACAATTCATGCCCATAGGAATTCCAACAGACTGTTTGAAGATCTGCTCACCAAAGACTACGAAAATATTGTCAATGAAGAACTCTAGCATCTTTTTGATATCAACTTCAGAGTACTTGTGCGTGGAGTCAGAGTGGTTTTAACAAAATAATTTTTGGAATGACCAATCACTAAATATGAATATTTCCTTTACCATTTTTGTTGATGAAGCAACTGTTTATGATGTCAAAAAGTCTAGTCTTTAACTTATAGTGAGGTATGGTCATGTAAAGTATTGTAAAATCATATGCTTTAATGTTGTGATTTGAGAAAAGTTTTGCGATTTCAATTTCACTAAAAGTTCCTTAGAATTTTTATAAATCCACATTTGATTTACACCACTTCTGGCACATGTGTTGGCATAGTACTTTTGAAGTTTCACCTTCACAGCAATTAATATTTTCGTAAGGTGCAAAGATAGGGGCTTGGTAGAACATTTACTGGATCCAGCAATGTATCTTTCTTTGTAAAGGTTTTTGTAGAGTTTGGGGATCCAGCATAGATACAGTAACTCATATTCATCTGCTTCATTAACTGGGATATTAATTGTATTTAAAACTGAAGCATGATTTTGAAGAATTTCATCTTTTGAAAGGGCAGTTGGAGTATATGTGTGATTAATAAATGTGGAATTAATGCCAAGTTTGTTTAGAATACAGTTGTAATAATGAGCCTTACAAACAAATATAATGTTGTTGCCAGCTTTGTCAGCTGAAACCAAAACATATTCCTCATGTAACCTATCTAACTCTTTTATCACTTCTGATTTACTAAACACAGAAGGATATATGGTACGCATTTTTGTTTTCACATGTTTGATATGGGATTTTAATATTCCTCTTATACTTTTTATCCATTCTGACAAGGTGTCAAGTTCTTTGTCTCTGCTCATTATCACTAAGAACTAAGTTTGGTTGTTTGATTTCTAGGAGTCGTACAGAAAGTTTTAAAGAAACAAAGCTTCACAAAGCAGGGTATATCCCCTCACAGTGAGCTTCACAAAGCAGGGCATATCCCCTCACAGTGAGCTTCACAAAGCAGGGCATATCCCCTCACAGTGAGCTTCACAAAGCAGGGCATATCCCCTCACAGTGAGCTTCACAAAGCAGGGAATATCCCCTCACAGTGAGCTTCACAAAGCAGGGCATATCCCCTCACAATGAGCTTCACAAAGCAGGGCATATCCCCTCACAGTGAGTATCTACAAACTTGTATGAAGTCCCAGTAGAGACCTTGATCTTTTCACCCCAAAACCAATAGCATTCTTCCTCTCTTGATAAAAGAGCCATCTATGAAGTAACAAATCAGTTGAGCAAATAATATGGCCAGTAGAACATCTAAAAATTCATTGTTACACACACAGAGGCTCACATACATAACTCACCCAAACACAAATGGCCCCACTACTATATTCCCTCTAGCAATGATTGCAAGGGGATAATAATGCATTTTCACAATCAAAATCATAGCTCTCCATATTAGTCAAAACCTCTTGACTTAGGGGGTCATGAATTTCACAATTTCAATTGCACCTTCTCTCCTCATTATCAATACACAGTTTGGCTGTTTGATGCCCAGGAGTCAAGAAGGAAAGTTTTAAAGAAATAACAAAATCATTATATGAATCATCTTTGACCAGAACCTTGGACAAAGGAGCTATGAATTTCAGAATGTCTGCTAAATTTTTTGGAGTAAAGATTTTTAAAGATACTATCATTTTTGGGGAGGTTTTGACTAATCCGTTATATGAGCAGGACCCACAAAATTGACAATTTTTGTTCCTCTTACACAACTGTTGGTACATACAAAATTTGGCAAAAATTGATGAAGAAATTAATATCTGAGAAGAAGCTGAAAATCCACAATGTTACCATACAACCATGGGCCTTCAATATTGCTTGCATGAGTCAACTGAATGACTAAGGTGACCTAAAATCGAATTGCTTGGAGGAAAGAGATGTAATTTTTTGTATACAGTAGGTTGGGTCTTTTTTAAAAACCTTGAAGAATCACAAATATACTATTGGTATTACTTTGTTATACATATACAACTTAAAACAACTCTTGGTTAGTGTTTAAAGACTAAGATTATTCATTCAGTCCTCCTGACAATAAAATGAACTGTAGTTTATAAGCAGGTAAGACTCATTACTTACATTAACACAATAATGTTCTATCATCGGTTAACATTTACAGTGTACAACTGACAGTTTTGATATTGACATCCAGAGATATTGATGAGCCATTTAAATGACATGTTTAAGTGTGATCATCAACATTTGACCTGAAGGATATATATATGACATTTTTGACATTTTCTCTAAAATTATTTCTTCGTCTCCTCAATATGAAAAGATTTTATATTGTACCAATATTATCATACTTTGATTATCGACCTGGGTTGCTCAATGGTTAGCTCACCTAACAAGTAACACAGGGGTTCTGGGTTCAATACCTGATTGTTCCAGTCTCTCCATCTTTGCTACAGTTACGTACATTTATACAACTTACTGTAATACATGAGACCTGGCATTATATTTTTCATTGCAGCAACCAGGAACTATTAAAATATACTACCTCTAAAACAGATATGGTAATATACCTAAAGATTTTTTGTATAAACAGGATAGAGTGCAAGTGAATTGTACGTGGAATGTCACAAAAAATTAAATATTATTCAGAAATGTCACATATGTCCTTAATTGTCTTTGATGTCATCATCAGTTGAAAAATGCCTTGACATAAGATAATGTCAAACAAATAGTCTAGACTTATTTCATAAATAGTGACACAATTAAAAGTGCACTTTTTCCATCATGACCCTTAAAGACATTATGAAAATATCAAAAACCATGTGAGATACAATCTGACCTCTGAAATCTTTGCTTTTGAGATATTAAGGGTCATAATTACATGTACCTTGAATAGCCTGAATAAGTCCTCGAGCTCCTTCCCCATGAATAGTGTGTGAGTTTGAACACTTCTCAATACATTTCTTTTTGTGCTGTCCTCGATATGCTAAGAAAAAAACCCCAGGTCAGTGTTAAAAATCATTTATATTTCATAAAAAGAAAAATATAGTCCATTCCATTCTCACAAGAACATGCATTTGAAACTTTTCTAACAACTGTAAAAGCCTTTTTTCCTAACCCCTATAAGCCCCCCCCCCCCCAATCTTTTTTTCAACTTCCAAAACTTAATAGCCCCCCTCCCTTTGAATATGGTATGACTTACTTTATACTGGCAATAAGCTACTGTATCTTTGTGTATTTACTTTGTTGCATGATAAATCAATAAATCAATATATTATGATAAATCAATAAATAAGACCTGAGTGGATTATAATATCATACAGGTAGGTATACATCAAATGAATTTAAACATTTCCCCAAGTCCAAATTTCACTGGGAATATTAATACACATCTGGGTTAGAATAGGTCCATTTGGAATTTTACATCAATTTAAACATTTCCCCCAAGTCCAAATTTCACTGGGAATATTAATACACATCTGGGTTAGAATAGGCCCACGGTACCCACTGTAAGTTGTACTGAGAGGCAAAAACTGAAGCCCCATGTCACAGCAGGTATAGCATGATAAAGATACCTCCCTGCTCAAAGGCCATAAGCTCCATGCATAGACCTAAATTTTGCAGCCTTTAACCTGCAATGGTAATGTCTCCATATGAACAAAAATTCTTCAGCGGGATGTTAAACAATATACAACCAACCACCGAATAATTTTGATTTTAATGTAAAACTATATATTAGGGTTGAATATTAACATGTTAATCTTTATACATCTACATATCAAATGTTTTAAAATTGCCTTCAATATCGTAACAACACAAATTGTAATGATAGCCATTTCCTCATGAATGCATTGCAGTTGTGAATGTGTGTACCTTTAATAGTACATCCCATGGCTAGGAATTCTGACAGAAATAATAGAAGAATATAAATATACAAAATAAACTTCATATTTGGAAATATATGACAGAATGAACTACGACACTTTACACCATATTTTTCATGAAGCACTTAGACTCATGTATTTTCAAAACTGAAATTTATTTCTTAAATATGATACATGATAATAATTTTGGTTAACACACCACTCATGATTTCTATTTTTAAAACAATAGTCCTAAAGGCTGATTTTTTTTTTCAAGGAAAAAATACAGTCACCAACTTTGAGACATTACATTTTGTCATAGAATACATTCATTTCTGAATCATAATATTTTAACACATTTTGCCTTAAGGATTATGATCTTAAGAAGATGTTAAAAAGGTGTTCCTAATATATATGTCTGCGTTACACTTTAAAATCTCATTGTGGCACAATCCTTGACCTGGAGTCATGTAATGTATAAACTTCAGAATCTATGCTATATCTATAAGGAAACTTTCATCAATAGTTGGCTTTTCTGGTTCAGTGGTTCTTGATTAGAAGATTTCTGATACTCTATCCCCAATTTCCACTTTTCCTAATCATCTACCTTAAGAAAGGAGTGTGTCCCTTCAGTCAAACTTGAATTTCCTTCACCTACGGAAACTCTGTGCTACATATGTGGCCAAATGATTCTGGGAAAGAAGTTGTAATTCATAAATGTTTTGTTTTTCATCCCTTCAAGAATTTTCACTCATATTGCAACGTGACCAGCTGGCGGTGCAGTGTCGGAAACTTGGGCCTATGCATGATGATCAGGGCCAGAGGAGATAGAGCTTAAGTTTTTAAGGTTGAAACTCCTGCTACTCTGACACTCGCACTGCCAGGCATTTGAAGCAGGAGCAGTCTCTCCCTATTTTGAAGTTTTAGGTTGGATCCAGTCAAGACATGAGCAGGGCTCAAACTCATGACCTCTGTCACAAACCACTGAGCCAAATTGACTGATATATTAGTTACAAACATGAAAAGTTACTGAAATCACCACTGCTGATAATGACATCAATCTACAGATTAATTTTGATAATTAAGAGAAGCTCACTAAGACTACAGTTCTGGTGAGCTAAAATTTCTAAGATATATATTAATCATTAATAAGGGGTATAGTCTTTGAAATTTTGAAAGTATATACAATGTAGATAGAAAAATTCCACTAACCTGGACAACATGCAGGCGGTATTTGAGTCGTAGCTTGTCAATGTCTTGATTAGATATGTGTCCATACTTCCTGTAGCTGTCATCAATCAGTTCAGCCACATCTACACTGGGCTGCAATCAAAATAAAAACACCAGTATGAGTCGAGAAACCAATATATAATGGATGGATTTTAATTTGGATTTACTAATTAATGCACAATATTAAAATCACATTTAATTTATAGATTTTCACACCAAATTTTAGTGTGGATGAAGATAGCTTTTAATCATTACATGTACATGACTTAACCTGGCTTGATTAACTTCAGCCAATCAAAACCATGGCAACAATATTGTTTGCATCACTCCATAAAGTAACATCACTATAATATTTATATTATGGTGATTAGGGATACAGTTGTACTGGAGAGGTCAATAGGTTAATTTTGTCTCGGCTATAGTCAAACATCATGATGATATAATGAAATTCAAATCTTTCCAAAATGCAACAAAACTTAATTTAGACTAATAACGGAACATAATATGTACCAAGAACGACTGGGATTCAGTCTCTCTTACAAAAAAAAAGGTCAATTTTCAGTCAAAAACCATGGTGGCCATTGATGTCATATATTTAAAAATATGTTTTCTACATTATTAATATTAATTTGTATGGGTGAAATTATCATGGGGTTAATTTTTCTCAGTGTACTGAAGTCCATGACATTAATACATATAATCACTTCATTGATCCTGAATGAAATATTTCTCCTGAATTAACTTTGTGGAGTGGATCACCCTTCTGTAAAAGTATTTCACATCTATACTGAATTGTTTTTACAAAGGTTTCATTTTACAATATTTTTCTCGAATGTTGTTTTATGTTTCTCCTTAAAATCAGGACAAAGAAACTTAAGAAAACACAAATTTTTTATTTTTCGATTTGATACGTAGAAAACGTGCCATCCAGCGTTGTGACAATTCAACATTACAATAGGATATGCTCCAATGATCACGACCTGGGAAGAATTGTCTACTCAAACAACTTTTCGAACATGCTTGATAAAGAAAACCGGAGAGAAACTGCAAAAACGTCTAATGGGGAAACGACCAGGACTCTCTGAAAATGAACGTCAAAGGGCTATAGGGATGCTAATCGCTGGTTGCTCACAGAAAGATGTCTCCCAACACTTTAATGTGCATCCGTCCACCATATGCCGTCTTTTGAACCGATTTCGGACCACTGGATACGTTAGTGATCGGCAACGTTCAGGACGTCCACGGAAAACAACTGTTAGACAAGATCGTTTTATTGTTACGACGTCGAGACATAATCGTTTCATGTCATCTCCTAAAGTTGCAGAAGAGTCACGCCGCGCTACTGGAGTAAGGTTATGTGGACAAAGTGTAAGAAACAGGTTCCGTTCAGCATGTTTGCGCGCTCGAAGACCTCTAACTGCAGTGCCACTAACTCAACGTCATCGACAATCCCGCCTTGCATGGGCCAACACGCATCGTCGCTGGATTCAACGGCAATGGAATGAGGTGCTTTTTACCGATGAGTAACATTTTAACGTTGATTTTGCAGATGGAAGAGTTCGTGTTTGGAGACGCAGAAATGAGCGATATGACCAAAAAAACATCATCCAACATGATCGCTACGGCGGCGGAAGTGTTATGGTTTGGGGTGGAATAAGCCAACAGGGTAAACTGACCTTGTGACAATAAATGGAACATTAAATTCTCAGAGATACTGTAACGAGATCGTCGTTCCTGTTGTTGTTCCCTTCTTGCGTCAAGGAAATGTGACCATTTTCCAGCAAGACAATGCCCGTCCGCACACTGCACGGCATACACAAGGCATTCTCCATCAGAATAATGTTGAGATATTGATTTGGCCCATAAGATCGCCAGATTTGTCACATATTGAACATGTTTGGGACACTTTTGGTTGTCGTTTAAGACAACGACATAACGTCAACAACGTTGCTGAACTGACCCTTGCGCTGCAGCAGGAGTGGGACCAGATCACCATGGTTGAGATAAGGAACCTGATAAGGAGCATGAGGCGCCGTTGTATGGCTGTTATTGCTGGAAATGGAGGCCATACAAAATACTGAAATTGAGTGTGACTTTACGAACCTACCCTTTATCAGTTTAACGTTCTTTTCATGCGTAACGGAACAAGATTTGTCGATCAAATTGGACCTTTTTTGTTTTGTGATGAGAATCCCATGTATCAATTTCATTATGAATGGTATATATTATTTTCATTACTGTGTGTTTCATTAAATATTTTAAATTGCTAAACTTATTTTGCTCAGTATATTTGCAAACACTATGGTTGTTGGAATCTTTCAGTACTAATGCTTGAATAATAATATTTAATGTAAACATGAATTTGTGACAGTTTGATAAATTACATGCTGCTTTTAGATAAGTTTTCCAGACATTCGATTTCTTTAATTTACTTTCAAGAAAATCACTGATTTCTGTACATGCATGTATATAAATTTACAATGTCATATTCATAAAACTTTGTGTTTATAATGTGAATGTTAATGGAGCATAATTCACACACACACAAAATAAACTACAGAACGGAAGTAGACTGAAATTTGTTTTAAAATTATGATGTTGCCAATTTTACAAGGCTTAGATACATTAAAACTTCATGCTCCGTTCATCCAGTGACAGATCTACACTGTAGGTATTTCTCTCCACTTGACATACAGTCTATTTACCTAATTAACATGGTTATATACCTTATACAGAAAAAAATCAATGCAAACTCATTTACAAAATACTTAGGGGTAAATGACCGTTCATGTTCCCCACTGTTGTACACAATGATAAACACGGAAAGACTGTTTAGAGTGAAAATTTGTTAAAACTAATTAAATTTACTCATTATAGAGTCATTTAATAAGGCCTAGAAAATAAATTACTTGGTTGTCAGGCCTGCCTGCATCTGTTTAAACAATGCACATTCACCATTTTTATCCTTAAATGAATAAAATAAAATTTCCCTCATGTGCTCTTCCAATACAGTACAAGAAGAAGAAAAAATCTGGAATTAACTACTGCTTTTTAGATATTCCCATCAGTGAAACCTTTGACTATAAGTCTGGGTCATCCTGATGTTTGTGTAACAATTAGTCTTGACCATCCATACATTTGTGTGTACCCCTGAGTATACACAAATCTTTGAATGATCAAGACTAGTAAATAGTTAAAATTTTGCAAATGGCTGGCTAGGTCATGTAATTCCAAATATTTCATAGCAATGGTGTTAATAAACTGTACAGACACAAAAAGACAAAACAGTTATTCTGTCATGGCATATTATGGGAGGTTTTTTTTTCTGATGCTTGCTCTATGCTGGAACTGTTTAAAAGTCACAAGTTTTGAATAAAAATACAAAATTGGCTTGAGAACCAAGTAATAAATTTTTTTTGGCCTAAGTAAAGATAATTTATTTCCTTACTTCCTATGTCACTATAGAGAGACACACTCTGATTGGCTGTACTCTAAGTCAGCTGACTGGGATAAATGACCGTTCACTTACCCCACTGCTGAACACAATGGTGGATATTTAGATTCCCATGCAAAACTGTTTACAGTGAAAATTTGTACTATTCACCTTTATCCAAAACATTAAAAACAAAATAATTAAAAACAATGCATAATATATCACCTCAAGTCTTTCCTTACTGATTTTAATCCACAATTGTGGGGACACATTTCATAGCCCTAATGGGACTAGTGATTTTAACTTTTAACTTGCACTTACATGATCTTTGAGCCTCTTGTTTTTAACAAATTTTTAAAGGGCTATGAAATCTATAATAAATTTCCTGTTCTGCAATCTAAGCTAAATTCTAATATTCACCAGCAGTATAAAACAAGATCTGCTTTTAAAAAAACACATATGCCCCCCGAAAGCATTCATACTGATGACAACGTTAAATAATATTTGTTATATTAACACTGTTATGACTATTGTGGATCTGCCCTTCGGGCAGAAATTCAGAAATTTGGTACTAACACCTCTTTTGCTTTAAATATGCATCAAGTTTTATAGAGAGTCAGTAAATTTACAAAGGATGTCTTTTAAATGATAAAGACATTTAATCCCCACCCTGGTACCAAAACCCCTACCACTGGGATCATGAAATTCATTTCAATATCACTGCGTGAGATGCTGCATAATTGATATTCTATATGATTTCAAATGTAGATCAAATCTTAAGATTCTGTGCACACATGATCTGCTACACATTACTCTACTGCTTACATCACTTAACAGACTTTTCTCACAGATTTTTCAGGTGTTTCTTCATCTCGTATATGGTGTTGTTTTCTCTTACGGATCTTACTGAAATGCCTTGTGTCCTGTACAAATCCCGTTTTCTCAAATCTTCTCATTATTCATTATGCATGGTGAGGTGTTTTTCTTCAGGATATTCTTTTCACATGATTCTCATCATTGTACCTGGAGACTGCATTCAATTAATACAGTTTTAAAACTGAAGATGCTTCTTCTCTTGTCAAATTCATCTTTGTTAAAATTCAATTTAACCGAAGAAATATGATGCAATTTTGTGACATCATGAATAAAAGAAAAGCATGTATTTTCCCAAACTTTTTAGTGCAAAAAAATTTAATGATTTTACCTTTTATTTGAGCCACATTTTACAAGTTTCGGGCAAATACTGTTTAACTTATACAAATTTTATATGGTATCAGATATTCTGGGGCATCCTGTATGACGAGCAATACAAAACAATGGTTGTGTGGCTCAGTTGACCTAAACAAGAGACCCATGGGTCACAATGCTCACCTGAGTCACCTTGGTATATATACTTGAAGATTTTCCTTATAAATTTGCATTTAAAACTCTGATCCCTTATTGTGGCCCCACCCTACCCCTAGGGGCCATGATTTTAACAAACTTGAATCCACACTATGTCAGGAAGCTTCCATGTAAATTTGAACTCTTCTGACCCAGTGGTTCTTATTGAGAAGAATACTTTTAAATGATCCCACCAGATTTTTGCATTTTTGTGATTATTTCAATTTTGAAGGAGGCATGGTCCTTCATTTGAACAAACTTGAATCCCCTTCACCCAAGGATGAATTGTACCAAGTTTGATTGAAATTCGCTAAGTGTTTCTGGAGAAGAATTATTTTTTAAAACTTTGATCCCCTATATGGCCCCACCATATCATCGGGAGCAATGATTTTAACGAATAAATTTTTATCTGCACTGTGTCAGGAACCTGCCATGTAAATTTGAATTTTTCTGGCTCTGTGGTTCTTGAGAAGGATACTTTTAACTGACCCCACTCTATTTTTGTGATTTTCTTTCCTTTGAAGGGGGCATAGCCCTTCATTTGAGCAAAATTGAATCTCCTTCATCCAAGGATAATTTGTACTAAGACTTAAAGTTTGATTGAAATTGGCCCAGTGGTTCTGGAAAAGATTTTTAAAATTTGCAAGCTATTGTCTCCCCTTGGAGCAAGGTATTGCCCTTCATTTGAACAAACTTGATTCCCCTTCATCCAAGAATGCTCTTTGCCTAGTCTGGCTCATTGGTTCTGGAGAAGAAGCCAAAAATGTGAAAGTTTACAGACTGATGCTCAGATGGACAATGGGTGATCAGAAAAGCTCACTTGAGCTTTCAACTCAGGTGAGCTAAAAACTGATTCATCATAATCAGCAAAGACACCAAAACATTTTTTTTTTAATTGTAGATTGTACAAAGTATATAAAATGGGTTATTTTTATCTTGGTTTACTCAGGGATACGGGAAGGATATACTCTTAGTGGTATTTTGAGACATCGTTCAGCCTCAGGGTATATTAAGATTCTGAGAGTGAATTCCATGCACCCCTGATTAGATCTTGATTAATATGTATACATAAACAGATTAAACTTAAAATGCACCTAGTCTATTGACTGGCAATTGCCAAATATCTTCTGTCCATTTGCATTCAGAAACATGGCACTCTGCTGCAAATTTATTACAGGCTGCACAAAAGCATGGTCTGTCCTGATATGGGTTTTCAAAATGTACATTCATTTCTGCAGCATCAACATTTAATGTAGTCTTCATGATTTTTCCCAAAATTAATGTGATATAACTAGTTAATCCCGGATTGAAATTATTGTTAATATTAGCATTCAAGTTGTATAATCTCTAGATATAAAACAAGCATCTTATCTTTAAAAGCAATAAACATTATAATTGTCGATTTGTACTGCATTTGTTTTGGGTTGATTTATTTCATTTAGAGGGGGGCAGTGTTTTGTAGATTCAAAACTATTTTCGCAGATTCACACAAGTAATAATGTATCCAAATGGTCTTTACAAGATAGGAGGAGTTGAGTTCAGACAAGTGCTTGAAAATTCCTTTTGAATTTGATTTCCTTCTCCGTAAAGATGTTTTCTACTAACAACTTTACTTACAATTGCTTACTTACTCTTGCTTATTTATTGCTTTCCGCCACACTCAACAATTTTTCAGTTATCTGGTGGCGTCCAGTTTTTTTGTTGGTGGAGGAGAGAACCCAGATACAATGTACCTGGGAAGAGACCACCGACCTTCCGCAAGTAAACTGGCAAACTTGCTCACATAACGCCGCGGCCGAGATTCGAACACGCACCGACAGAGGTGAGAGGCTTTGTGATTTTGAGCCCGATGCTCTAACCACTCGGCCACGGAGGCCCCTACTTACAATTGCAATTAAGATATCTTAATTAAAATATGACATCACAATTAACTGTTAATCCTGAAGGAATGTATGAACAAAATACATATCGTCAGTATAGTTCACTGTAAAAGAAACAAAAAATTATAATAAAAAAGAATATAATTTCTTTCATATCTTCTGCAGCCTGATACCTTTGACGCTTGTGTCAAGTTGATTTCTTGTTCTCTTTGAATCATCAAATAGATTTCAAGTGTTTAAGTTTGGCAACACAAGAACATCCAATTCTGGCAATTTAGAAACATGTAATAGGGGAAACATTTGTGACATACAAGAGACCTATTTGTATTCCGGATATACTGAGCTCCAGGGGACCTCAGAAAAAGTTCAATACTCGCACAGTTCAATATAACCAAGAAACTGTGATAAACATTGAACATGTATGGTATTATACATTTGTATTTAAATTCTATCATATTCTTGATTGTGAAATATAAAAATACAAATGTGTTCAGTTCTTTTAATTGATAAATATTTACATGCATTATATTTACATATTGATTTTTACTGTTCAGAAGTTTCTGTTCCTTGGGTTTTATTTAGAACACTTTTTTGAAATAGGAATATCAGAATTTAAACACACATTCCCCTAGTTCAGCTTTCTTTTCAATGAACAGTCACAAGATTCATAGGCATCAACAATCACACTGCACTGTTTCTAAATCAAGGATAGGGCACTTGGGGTTTAGTCAAGAAATAAATTTCATTTCTTTAAATACATGAGGGTATGAACTGCAATACTTCACGCTGTACATTAGCACTTCATGAAAAGGTAAACTTGCACTCATACAAGCATTACTGGAGACAAACTGACCATGACAAGTTCAATGGAGTGTAAAATCACTTCAAAACATTAGTGATATTCACAAATACAGGTAACTTCAAATAAACTGAGATTTTGAAACAAAGATACTTGTAAGAATCTGGTTGAGAATTTATTTTGAATTCCATACATACAATGATTCGATGCAAGTGATGATTCAATACAAGTGATGATTCAATACAAGTGATGATTCAATATGGACGATGATTCAATACAAGTGATGATTCAATACGTACGATGATTCTAAACAAGTAACGATTCAATATGGACGATGACTCCATACAAGTAATGATTCCATACAAGTGAGATTCAATACAAGTGGAGTATACAGACTTATCATAGAATACATTTTGATATTTTTCTCATTTATATGATTGAATAATTTTAGCTTTCTGATTGGCAAAAATCCAACAAACTAGACAAAAAATAAAACATTATGCCTTCAAAGTGAATATATTTAGCATATCACTTTTCCATCACAGGATCAAAATCAAAATTGGAAATTTCCAAATTCATACAACTGATGATTATACTGTATAGTGTTTTTTTTTTTTAGTGGGGTACTAACTTTGGCTTATTTTCAAGGTTTGACAATAGTCCGCTAAAATTTTAATCCAGGGGTAGACAAATAGCACTGCCTGATGCCTGGGGCAACCATATTTTAGTGCCGGGCAGGCAAAATTACAAGAACCTGTCTGTGGGCAAGTAAATTTTTAAAGTAAAATAAAAATATATGATATCAATATCAAATGTAAATGCCTTGACAATGTCGATCGCTGATATACCGAAAGTATGTCAGCATTCTTTCAGTGATTTAACAAGCATAGCCTCCTCTAGTGAGAAATGACATGGTCACTAAAACGCTTAAATGTACAGAAAAGTTAAAATTTATTGCAAAGTGCGGAATCTACTAAAACGCAAGGTCAAGGTGAATGTGCAATGCTGTAAATGAATTGAAACATGGACAAGATTGTGACATTTAAAGGGAGTATATAAAAAGACTCTGAATATAGCAATAACAACAATCAGTCGTCTGTATCTACAAGCATGCAATGTTTGGCATAAAGAAGAGAATCCAAGGATATCTCAGATTGTGGCAAGAAATTTAGTCGATGCTTTGTAATGATGAACAAACAGAAATAGATTAAATATATTGATACAACAAGATAAACAATTTGAAATAGTTTTATTTTTATATTTAAGATGGAGCAAGTAAATTTTGTGGTAGGGCAAGTGAATTTGGCGTTTCTACCTGTCCTTGGCCAAGTACTTAAAAAATCTATCTGTCTACCTGTTTAATCGCTAAAATTTGTACCCTTACGTATAATACTGAATGCAAGAACGATAACTTCAATCATTTGCAGTGGCTTTAGTGAAGCAGGGATTACAAAGGTACTCATCTTGAAGATGAACTTCCCGTCTACACTTACCAAAAATTGATGCCATGTTAAAACACTACTGATGATATCAGGATTACTCAAGATCTAAAGTTTTTTAATATTAAAAAATCATTATAATTTCTTGTATTGTGTTTCTTTACATATCTAAGGCACATGGAACACTCTCCTATGTCGGCGCGTGTTCGAATCTCGGCCGCGACGTTATGTGAGCAAGTTTGCCAGTTTACTTGCGGAAGGTCGGTGGTCTCTTCCCAGGTACATTTGTATCTGGGTTCTCTCTTCCACCAACAAAATCTGGACGCCACCAGATAACTGAAAAATTGTTGAGTGTGGCGGAAAGCAATAAATAATAATAACCTATTAAGGAGGTAAAATCAGGTTCTGTGACCAGGCAAAAGCCAAATTTTACACCCACTAAAAAAAAAATCTATATGGTATGTTGGCCATTTAATGAAAACTTGTGTCTCTACTCACTTTCATCCAGATCTTGTTCTATAATTGTAAGCAAAGAGTGACTTCTATCTATTTCATCACTTGAATTTGACTGATACACAAACCAAGTAAGAAATAAGTATTTAGGAAGTAATTAAATACATGGAATTCTTCTTAGTCATGTTATCTCATTGGTTATACATATTATTCAATGATATTACTTGCAAATATGACAAATACAACATTCGTGATTGTTTTTATGTTTTCACTTTTAGTATAGTATTTCTTTCAATAGTATTTTGTATTTCCTACATTTATATAGTTAAAGAGAAGCTGCTTTTCAATACACTTTATAGTCTTCCTAACTGCCTGTAGTTCCACTCTGTCCCAATGGCATTCAAAGTTCCACTAAATGCACCTCCTACACAGAAGAGCTCTTATCTTGAAACTGGTGTATGCTACTGTTTTTTAAATTCAAAATTGATTTATTTCACTAAATTTGCACAGTTAACATTAGTTCAATAAATTTATATAATTACTCACTTATTTACTGTATGTAGAGATTTGGGCATGTTATGCAGCATGTCTTAACCTTCAATCCCTCTAATCAGCAATATGACTCATCGATTAAGGGACTAGTTTGCAAGTTAGAATACTGATGGCCATTTCATAATGCTCATGAAAGCTAAAGTTTATCTTATATATAAATGTACAGCCAGTTGAAAAAAAAGTCATGTAATCTCTATTTCAAATCATGTTTACATTTGATGAAACAAATCAATCTGAATTGGAATTGAGTTTTGAATAAAGCATTACATGTTTTAGTGGATTTTTTTTACATTATGTCTGTTTTTGTATCAAAGTGAAGGTGTGATACGGCTCGTTCAAAAGTCCCTTCCAGTTTTAGCCAGGCATGCTGTGTTTTATGACTTCCGAAGATGAACTTAGTTCAACTCCCAATAAAAACTTGCATTTCTATAATCACTTTTGACTAGGTCTTGCACTGTATCTGGGTACAAAAATGGCCAACTAGATATCCTTTCATAGGCTCTAGTAACCAATTATAATGCTTTCAATGATTCAATTATATTATGAAATAATCATTATTAGACATTTCTGTGATTAACAAAAGCCCTAGCTGCTTTTGAAGCCCTCCAGGTTTAGTGAATTTTGTGCTTATCAGGTAGCTAGAGCATCACATTGACCTAAAGAATGTCATTAATTGTGCATCATATATTGTATATATGAAGTACAATATTTTCTTGCCCTCTGTCATTAATTGTATATTATGTATTGTATATATGAAATACAATATTTTCTTGCCCTCTGTCATTAATTGTATATTATGTATTGTATATATGAAATACAATATTTTCTTGCCCTCTGTCATTAATTGTATATTATGTATTGTATATATGAAATACAATATTTTCTTGCCCTCTGTCATTAATTGTATATTATGTATTGTATATATGAAATACCATATTTTCTTGCCCTCTGTCATTAATTGTATATTATGTATTGTATATATGAAGTACGATATTTAGCTTGCCCTCTGTCATTAATTGTATATTATGTATTGTATATATGAAATACCATATTTTCTTGCCCTCTGTCATTAATTGTATATTATGTATTGTATATATGAAGTACGATATTTAGCTTGCCCTCTGTCATTAATTGTATATTATGTATTGTATATATGAAGTACAATATTTTCTTGCCCTCTGTCATTAATTGTATATTATGTATTGTATATATGAAGTACAATATTTAGCTTGCCCTCTGGTTTTGGTTGATATTGCACTTCTCAGGTAGTTAAAGCATTTAGTGTCACATTAACCTCATTTCTCTGTAATATTCTGACGTTTATGGGAGATCAGAGCAAGGATACAGGGGTAACTGTAAACATATGTTGCTGTTATAAAGATCTCACCTCTTTCCTTTCTGACAGACCACTGCACATGGTGTTGGTGTGAACAATGTGAGGCATTGTGGAATCTTTGTTAGTGACATTCTCTAGGTAAGAACTCAGAATTGTCATGGCCTCACCCTCTTCTTTTGCATCAAGTAGTTCTGCCTGCTTGTTGTCCAGAATTGTTAACGCCACTTGAAAAATGACCTACACCAAGAATTTACTGTATTAGAAGCCAAGTTTCATATGTGCATATTACTGTAATTGTACATCAGTGTTATATCTAATGCAACTCAAGGACATTCTAACAACAGCAATCTACATGAAATGTGTTTGTGAAACACCGATTTCCCTCTATGGCAGCAAAGATAAAAATGGGCAAGGTTAAAGTTTTTTAAAAGTAGGTCAAACCCCAAGGTCAAGATCACAAGGTCAAAACTTGGGTTCTTGTCCAAAGGAATGCACATGTCAAATTTGAAAACCCCATTGCAATTACCAAGCATGCAAAAGTTATGACCAAGGTAGTGGGTCAAACCCCAACATCACGGTCACATGGCCAAACATGTTGGTATCAAATAAAAGATCTTGTCACAAGGAATACACATATGAAATATCAAAATGATATCACTATCCATTTCAAAAGTTACTGCCAGGGTTAAAGTCTTTGTAGACAAACAGACAAAAATTTATCTGCCCCAAATCTCTTTCATTCATTCATTCATATTTTAAGAAATACCCCAATCTGATAATTATACTAGAATATTTACTTTATAAAACACTTCATACAAGCAATGCCAAATCCTGCAAAGGTGATACTGTACTAATCTGATTTCAGAGATCCTTCCCATTTACAGAGTATTACAAATTGTGACATCATGCACCTGTGTTCTAAAAGTCTGTTTCACTTTAATTGTGACATCATGCACCTGTGTTCTAAAAGTCTGTTTCAATTTAATTGTGACATCATGCATCTATGTTCTAAAAGTCTGTTTCATTTTATTATAACATCATGCACCTGTGTTCTAAAAGTCTGTTTCAATTTAATTGTGACATCATGCACCTGTGTTCTAAAAGTCTGTTTCATTTTAATTGTGACATCATGCACCTGTGTTCTAAAAGTCTGTTTCAATTTAATTGTGACATCATGCACCCATGTTCTAAAAGTCTGTTTCACTTTAATTGTGACATCATGCACCCGTGTTCTACAAGTCTGTTTCATTTTATTGTAACATCATACACCTGTGTTCTAACAGTCTGTTTCACTTTAATTGTGACATCATGCACCTGTGTTCTAAAAGTCTGTTTCACTTTAATTGTGACATCATACACCTGTGTTCTAAAAGTCTGTTTCATTTTATTGTAACATCATGCCCCTGTGTTCTAACAGTCTGTTTCACTTTAATTGTGACATCATGCACCCGTGTTCTACAAGTCTGTTTCATTTTATTGTAACATCATGCACCTGTGTTCTAACAGTCTGTTTCACTTTAATTGTGACATCATGCACCTGTGTTCTAAAAGTCTGTTTCACTTTAATTGTGACATCATGCACCTGTGTTCTAAAAGTCTGTTTCACTTTAATTGTAACATCATGCACCTGTGTTCTAAATGTCTGTTTCACTTTAATTGTGACATCATGCACCCGTGTTCTAAAAGTCTGTTTCACTTTAATTGTGACACCATGCACCTGTGTTCTAAAAGTCTGTTTCATTTTAATTGTGACATCATGCTCCCGTGTTCTAAAAGTCTGTTTCACTTTAATTGTAACATCATGCACCTGTGTTCTAAAAGTCTGTTTCAATTTAATTGTGACATCATGCACCTGTGTTCTAAAAGTCTGTTTCACTTTAATTGTGACATCATGCACCCGTGTTCTAAAAGTCTGTTTCAATTTAATTGTGACATCATGCACCTGTGTTCTAAAAGTCTGTTTCACTTTAATTGTGACATCATGCACCCGTGTTCTACAAGTCTGTTTCATTTTATTGTAACATCATGCACCTGTGTTCTACAAGTCTGTTTCATTTTATTGTAACATCATGCACCTGTGTTCTAACAGTCTGTTTCACTTTAATTGTGACATCATGCACCTGTGTTCTAAAAGTCTGTTTCACTTTAATTGTGACATCATACACCTGTGTTCTAAAAGTCTGTTTCATTTTATTGTAACATCATGCACCTGTGTTCTAAAAGTCTGTTTCACTTTAATTGTGACATCATGCACCCGTGTTCTTAAAGTCTGTTTCACTTTAATTGTGACATCATGCACCTGTCTTCTAAATGTCAGAGAGTTTCATTGTAATTGCTTTGATTCATAGATAACAAAAACATTTAGATTGAAATGTGTGCTATGTAGAGTACTATCCAAACACTTTGTGATATCTGTAACTGGCATTTGTAATGAATTACAGTACACACAAGAACAAGATGTGTTTGTTAAAATTAAGGGCCCCTGACTATCTTTGAGTTCTCTATTGTGTGTATCTATTTTTAGTAACAAAGGACACACCTTTTTATCTGAGACCCAAAGGCAATCTCAGATAAACTTTTTATCAAACCAACTCATGATGCAGCAATAAAAATCAAAGTTCTGACATATAACAAAAATATCACAGAAATGTGCTCCACCTTTTAATTCTTATTAACTCTGTCAGTGTTTGCTGATTATGCATAATAAAAAAAAGAAAATCATGATCATAAATGATGTTTATACTGCAAATTTGGACAAAATTTCAAGGTTGTCTGGTGTGAATATGAGTGTGACCTTGAATTAACCTTGACACAAGAACCACAACTTCTGACAGCAAGCTTAATTTGGAAATATAGAAATGCAAGATCAACTGATCTGATATCCCCTTTGTAACAGTGTCATGTGTTGACCTAAATCCCGTACCGATTTGTTCCAACACCAGGAACTTAATGGTCATTTTGATATCTATTGGTGAGAAGCTAAATGATACCTGTGGTCAAGAGACCAACTGATAATGCAAAATTAATATCTGACTCCAATCATAGCCTTTCACTGTTTCAATAGTACACCCACGACTAAGGCAAGTCAATGTTTGATGATAACCTACAAGGTTAACATTCTACTATTGCAATGTAGATAGTGAAATGTATGCAATACAAAAATCAGCACCTCCAGACAAATGTTCATTTTCTCACCAGGTTTACTCCCCTTGTACATATATACTGGACAACGTGGACAAACTATAAACAAAACTCTAATCTATAACTACAGAATGCTTTGTCTGATTTTTATTCTGTTGTGCTGTGGTGTTCATTTTGCCTTCTCCCAAGAGGATATTAATGCAGCTGTTGTGAAGGAAATAAACAAACAGATTTCTTCACTGTGGGCCAAATATGCTGAGGTGGAAGCCATCAATTCAAAAAACCAGAAAACCATTACTGACCTGCAGAACCAGATCCTTGAATTAAAAAAAGACAATGTTTTAAAGTCTTCAGAAATTTTTGTAGCAAACCAACGCCTTCAGACACTTGAATCCACACTGAGGGAAGAAGCTCTGTTGTCTGAAAACATCTGCCAATATGTATCAAAGGAATGTCTGACCAAATCTCGACAAGGTATGAGTCACATGGTTTATATAGTCATATTATTTCTAGGTAATCAGAGTCACTCAGTTGACTTCTAGATCTGCTGTTGCATGTCAATCTGCAGCAAACTTACTACTTATGACTTAAATAAAAATTTGGTGTATGTGTAAATTTAGTATCTTTGGGGGTAAGATGGGGGGAAGCTATGAATTGCAAGGTATCTGCCTCCCTGGGTATTTGGAGAGATATGAAAACTTTAAAACATACAATTATGTACTACAGGAAGCACTTACATTTTCTCAATGAAGTTAATGCTTTGAAATTTTCCTCTTACTCCATATATAAGTATAACTTTGGTATTCTGAACATCAATATCTCAAATACCATGGATAAATTGTCGAAGTGAGTTGAAAGTTCAAACTTTCTTCATCTATTTAAACCTTAAAATCTCAGATCCTCGATATCTCAAATTTTTTTCTTGGTCAATTGAGTTTGAAATAACAATGTTTGACTGTATGTGAAATTGTGCTGTGTATGTTTTTTTCAAATGGAATGGTGGTGATGGACAAAAACACTGTCATTTTATTGTGGAATAAAACGTCCTGGCAATGTTGTTTAATTATTAGAAAGACAATATAAATGCAACATAAATATATTAAGTTAATTAACCAGTCTTGTGAATTTCATTGTTCTTCTAAATAAGACACTTGTTTCTGCTATTTGAAAACTGGTTACATGCTGAAAAATAACTAACTAATTCTCTTGTCAATAGGTGATAAACTCTCATAAAATCACACTGAGGGAAGTGACTCCTTGTTAGTGGTGATAATCATATTGAGGAAGGAAACTTGTCTATAGATGATATCACACTGAGGGAGACAACTCTTGTCAATGGATGACAACACTCTCATAACATCAATTTGAGGGAGGTAACTCTTGTCAGTAGATGATCACATAGAGGGTGGTAACTCTTGTTAGTGGATGGTAACACATTGAGGGAAGTAACCCTTGTCAATGGATGATATCCCCGTGGGGATCCGGGTTGTTAGAATAGATCCTCAGTATCCCTTGCTTGTCGTAAGAAGTGACTAAATGGGGCGGTCCTTCGGATGAGATCACAAAAACTGAGGTCCCGTGTCACACCAGGTGTGGCATGTAGAAGATCCCTCCCTGCTCAAAGGCCATGAGCGCCGAGCATAGGCCTAAATTTGCAGCTCTTCACCGGCAATGGTAACGTCTTCATATGAGTGAAAGATTCTTGAGTGGGGCATTAAACAATATTTAATCAATCAATTAATCAATGGATGATAACACTCTCATAAAATTACATTAAGAGAGGTAACTCTTGTCAGTGGATGGTAACACATTGAGGGAGGTAACTCTTGTCAGTGGACGATAACATATTGATGAAGGTAACTCTTGTCAGTGGATGATAACAATCTCATAAAATCACATTAAGAGAGGTAACTATTGTCAGTAGATGATAACACATTGCGGGAGGTTACTTTTGTCAGCAGGTGATAACACTTTCATAAAATCACATCGTGTAAGGTAACTCTCTGAGAAAGGACAACCTGTTTGAACTGTACATAGGTCCCATAGTAGAAAACATGATTCATAACATGTGGATTTCCAAAATAATGCATGTATATTAACAAACCTTCTGAACATCAGATTATTTGTGTCAATGTGTTCGTACTTTAATTTCCCTTTAATATCAGATGTCATAATGCATATAACAAACTGATGGACCTGAGCAGAATCATTCTGCTTCTGGTTTTGCACTTTGTTGCACTCTCCTTTACAGTACCACCTTCAGCAAATCATAAAACGATTCTCGAGTTAGTAAGAAAAAGATATCACATGATGCCATTACCCTCGGTATATAGCCCAATTCACACTCAACAGAGTAGTGATGTCCCCCTCTTCTGAAAAGGCAATCATTTCACATTCTAATGTTTAAACTCATAAACTGACAGAGATTCTGATTTCATATGTAATGCTGTAAGTTTTGATTAGTACCATGGTGTCATTTTGTGTTTCACAGGCAGACAAATTGGCCAAGATGTTGCATTCAGTGCCTACATGGACAACAAGGGTGGAAACAATCACATTGAAAAAAAACTCCTCTACAACCAAGTGCTTGGTAACTATGGCAACGGATACAACACAAGCAGTGGGATTTTCACTGCACCGAATACTGGCCTATATGCCTTTCTCTGGGTCACGCAGGTTCATCATGACAGCTGGTGCAGCACCAGGATGTTACGAAATGGATACATTATGAGTGTGACATCCGCTAATGCGAAGTCCACTGGCTCTGGCTCTAACGAGAGTGGTTCAGGAACAGGTTTTCTCATCACCTACATGAACCAAGGCGACACAGCCTATATAGAAATGTATAATCCCTCTGGTCAGATATGCAGCATTGTCAGCAACGACAAGGGACTGAGTACGTTCTCTGGGTGGGAAATTGCCATAATTTGATAAAACTTAAACTAAATAAATGACGCAAAAAATCACTACAGGACTTTTTTCCTTCTGAATAATTTTGAAATAAACATACATTAATTATTCTGTGTACAATCAAAACTTGTTACATTGCATCTAACACTCAGTGGTGCTGAGAAAAATCTTTGAGATATCCAAGGCTCTGAGATAGTGAAGTTAAAATACATAGAGATAATGTAATTCGAACCTCCAAATTTCTTTGACATATCCATGGTATTTAAGATGCTGACATTCAAAATATTGAAGTTCAACTGTAATTTCATTTCAAAGCTTAAGGTGGTTCATGACACTACAGTTTTATTTAATGCCTCATTTAAGCACATCGCACAAAGCACAACTTCACCATAAAAAACAGTGATACATGCTCTCAGTTATTTTATATGAATTTTTCTGTAATGATAAAAAAGTATTTTGTTTGCGAATAACCGATTTTAAAATCCATACTTAGCTTTGATTTGACGCATGATAAAAATATCTAATAAAAACTGCAAAGACAACTCATAGAAATGTTCCAATTATTTGAATAAAAAAATATTTATGAAAATTTTAACAGCTTTCTGCTAATAATTTTCAATTCTACACTAAAATCTTCAAGAAATATGTCACTTGGAAAATAGATATATCAGACAAATAAATTATGAAATGATCATTTTTGAGAAACATCATTATTTTCTAGAAATGAACCAAACTGGAGATAGAGTACTGATCCCAATCAAAATAGAAATATCCAAAATAATCATATTGTTACTAAATTTATGCACTTTTCATTAACAAATTAGTTTCCTTCATAAATTCATTTAAATTGTAAACCATTTTATATCACGGGAATGTAGTTTACTGATTACAATTTGTTCTCTATGACTCGGTACTTTTTTCTATAATTCCAATTGGGCTTGGTTTAAGTTTGGAAAATTGCAATATTTCTGAATTTAAGCCATTTCAGTACAACTCCTTTTAAATATACATTTAGTCGATGTACCTTTATTTTTTTTTCTTTATAACTGATATGTTTTATTAAGATTTTAGCTGTAGATTTAAAAATATTAACAGTCAAATAATGTTTTCAATTTCCATAAATATTTTTTTATTTAAAAAATTAGAATATATATCCAATTTTTTGAGGCATGTTTTATTAGATATTCATATCATGCATCAAATCACAGTGAAATTTGAAATCTAAAATCCCTTTTCTATCATTCTGGAAAAAATCATATGAAATAATATCACAGCTTGTACAGTATCACTCTTTCGATGGTGAAATATACTTCATTAAACATGTTTTAACAAGCCACTGAATAAATTTTGGGGTAATGAACCACCTTATCAAGAGCATTCCGAAGAGCCTATGTGTCATGTTGTAAGGGCATCTGTGATCATTGTATAAATTGAATGACTTCCATACAAAGAGCACACCTGTTAAAAATCAAATAGTTTCAAGGTTCTAGGTGTGGTCGATGAATAGACAGAGTGCTGGACAGACCAACAGTACACCACACAATGGACAAGCAATCTTTAAGTGTTGCTACACTTCAAAAGCACCACTAGTGATATTACTACACATACAACAAACCTAATTAATGACACTGCATCACAACACGGGTTTCAGAACTAGTATTTCTACATACCCGGGCTCCATCGTAGAAGAAACAATCCAGTATGCTGACTGCACAGTTAAACGGCATCACACTAGTAAGAATAAAAACACGGTTTTTATCCATTTTTCAATAGTATATCAATGCCAAGGCTATCACTGAACATGCAAGTGCAAGTAGAAATTCTATCTGCCTAATACTAATATATAATAATATTGAACTACGACAGGCATTGTTCTTCATGAACAAGAGGCTTACAGGACTTATCAGTCACCTGAGTATTATGATATTCAGCATGAACACAAAACAAGATGTGTTCTTCAAAATTAAAATGCCCCAAAAAGTGCTTATACTGATGAAAGACTTTACATAACATATGTAACATTAGCATGACATTACTAATTTGGATTCGCCCATGAGTCAAATTCCTAAGGTTGTGAAATTCACAATTTCTTCTGCTTTAATTTCCTAAATATGCATTAGTTTATATACCAATTACCAAAATTAAAGAACTCTTTCAATGATAAAGACAATAATCACTACAATAATTTTGGCCCCACCCTGAAACCATAACACCTACCCCTGGAATTATGCAATTTACAAGTTTGGTAAAGTGGTTTTACCCTAGAGTCAGAACCTCTACCCGGGGGATCATGAAATTCACAATTTTGGTTGAGGTTTTCCTGATCTTCGTTACTATCACTTTTTTTTTTTTTTACAGATATGCAGTTGTAGAGGAGAAGATTTTTGAAAAATTGGTCAATTTTTGGCACTTTTACCCCGCCCATAAGGCCCTGGGGGGTGAAGGAGTCCTGGGATGTACAATTTATGTCACCCTTGTCCCAAAGATGCTTCAAACCAAATTTGAAAAGAACTGGTATGGTAGCTATCAAAAAGTTAAAAATATTCCATTGTTAATGCATGACAGACAAACACACAACAAATGATGGACAATCAATGATGGTCGCTGATCAAATGCAATAGGTCATTACTAAAAATGTCCCAACTGAGTCTACCGAGTCTGCTCAGAGAAGCTAACATGATACGATGAAGAATTTATTACATACCTGAGGAATATTGTTAGGAACCAGGACAGGGAAATCATACTGAGGAGACCAAGCCCCTCTAACTTCTGATGCAGGGCTGGGAGGTTCTCATTAATGAGATCCTCAAAGACCTCTACAAAAAGACAGGGCTACACATTAACATCCTCAAAACATAACTAAATAAAGATCCTACAAAGACAGGGCTACACATTAATATCCTCAAAACACAACTAAATAAAGATCTCTACAAAGACAGGACTACACATTAACATCCTCAAAACATAACTAAATAAAGATCTCTACAAAGACAGGGCTACACATTAATATCCTCAAAAGATAACTAAATAAAGATCTCTACAAAGACAGGACTACACATTAACATCCTCAAAAGATAACTAAATAAAGATCTCTACAAAGACTGGGCTACACATTAACATCCTCAAAACATAACTAAATAAAGATCTCTACAAAGACAGGGCTACACATTAATATCCTCAAAAGATAACTAAATAAAGATCTCTACAAAGACAGGACTACACATTAAAATCCTCAAAACATAACTAAATAAAGATCTCTACAAAGACAGGGCTACACGTTAACATCCTCAAAACATAACTAAATAAAGATCTCTACAAAGACAGGGCTACACGTTAACATCCTCAAAACATATCTAAATAAAGATCTCTACAAAGACAGGACTACACATTAACATCCTCAAAACATAACTAAATAAAGATCTCTACAAAGACAGGGCTACACATTAACATCCTCAAAACATAACTAAATAAAGATCTCTACAAAGACAGGGCTACACATTAACATCCTCAAAGCATAACTAAATAAAGATCTCTACAAAGACAGGACTACATGTTAACATCCTCAAAACACAACTAAATAAAGATCTCTACAAAGACAGGACTACACATTAACATCCTCAAAACATAACTAAATAAAGATCTCTACAGGGACAGGGCTACACATTAACATCCTCAAAACATATCTAAATAAAGATCTCTACAAAGACAGGACTACACATTAACATCCTCAAAAGATAACTAAATAAAGATCGCTACAAAGACAGGACTACACATTAACATCCTCAAAACATAACTAAATAAAGATCTCTACAAAGACAGGGCTACACGTTAACATCCTCAAAACATAACTAAATAAAGATCTCTACAAAGACAGGGCTACACATTAACATCCTCAAAAGATAACTAAATAAAGATCTCTACATAGACAAGACTACACATTAACATCCTCAAAACATAACTAAATAAAGATCTCTACAAAGACAGGGCTACACATTAATATCCTCAAAAGATAACTAAATAAAGATCTCTACAAAGACAGGACTACACATTAACATCCTCAAAACATAACTAAATAAAGATCTCTACAAAGACAGGGCTACACGTTAACATCCTCAAAACATAACTAAATAAAGATCTCTACAAAGACAGGGCTACACGTTAACATCCTCAAAACATATCTAAATAAAGATCTCTACAAAGACAGGACTACACATTAACATCCTCAAAACATAACTAAATAAAGATCTCTACAAAGACAGGGCTACACATTAACATCCTCAAAACATAACTAAAGAAAGATCTCTACAAAGACAGGGCTACACATTAACATCCTCAAAACATAACTAAATAAAGATCTCTACAAAGACAGGGCTACACATTAACATCCTCAAAAGATAACTAAATAAAGATCTCTACAAAGACAGGACTACACGTTAACATCCTCAAAACACAACTAAAGAAAGATCTCTACAGGGACAGGGCTACACATTAACATCCTCAAAACATAACTAAATAAAGATCTCTACAAAGACAGGACTACACATTAACATCCTCAAAACATAACTAAATAAAGATCTCTACAAAGACAGGGCTACACATTAACATCCTCAAAACATAACTAAATAAAGATCTCTACAAAGACAGGGCTACACATTAACATCCTCAAAAGATAACTAAATAAAGATCTCTACAAAGACAGGACTACACATTAACATCCTCAAAACATAACTAAATAAAGATCTCTACAAAGACAGGACTACATGTTAACATCCTCAAAACACAACTAAATAAAGATCTCTACAAAGACAGGACTACACATTAACATCCTCAAAACATAACTAAATAAAGATCTCTACAGGGACAGGGCTACACATTAACATCCTCAAAACATAACTAAATAAAGATCTCTACAGGGACAGGGCTACACATTAACATCCTCAAAACATAACTAAATAAAGATCTCTACAAAGACAGGACTACACATTAACATCCTCAAAAGATAACTAAATAAAGATCTCTACAAAGACAGGGCTACACGTTAACATCCTCAAAACATAACTAAATAAAGATCTCTACAAAGACAGGGCTACACATTAACATCCTCAAAAGATAACTAAATAAAGATCTCTACAAAGACAGGACTACACGTTAACATCCTCAAAACACAACTAAAGAAAGATCTCTACAAAGACAGGGCTACACATTAACATCCTCAAAACATAACTAAATAAAGATCTCTACAAAGACAGGACTACACATTAACATCCTCAAAACATAACTAAATAAAGATCTCTACAAAGACAGGGCTACACGTTAACATCCTCAAAACATAACTAAATAAAGATCTCTACAAAGACAGGGCTACAAGTTAACATCCTTAAAACATAATAATCACCCATCATAATTTTAATCCATAAAGACATTTTACAGTCACACATATTTTACTATTTTTTACTCAAACTACTTTTTCATCTCAATATGAAGAGTTCTTGAATAATATCTGAAATTGGTTTAAATTTCATATCGTAGTAATATTACTCTAGTTTGCATATCATTCTGAATAGCTCAGTGGTACAGTTCAGTTGGTTCAAAGATTCCCCCTTTCCAGTGTTCTTAAATTTCACATGCCACAACCAGGTGCCACAACCAGGAACCATCAAAATATGCTAATTCTAAAACAGAGCTGTAAGTTTCACTTGAATTGTATCTGAAATGTCATGGATATTTATACATTACTGAGAAATGCTGCAAAAGTCCCTAAAGGTTAAAAAAAAAAAGGTGACCTAGGCTATTAAAGAGGCCCACAGGTCATCATATTTTTTTATAGCTGAGTCAACATATATCTTCAATATATGTTACATTATGTTTGTTTGTATTTTTAAAACCATGTTAACATACAGTGTGTATGTATATCTATACTTCATAAATTCCAACTTGTTAGAGAAGAGTGTTACAATTATTAATAAACATTTTTTACATTTAAGACTTTATAATGGTTTATAGCACTTTGTGTTGATGACCTTTAAATTCATAGAAAATGTTTTTAAAAATCAAGCCCCCACCCCCACATTCCCCAGTTTTAAAGAAAAAAATTGTCTTGGACCCATATAATCTTTATACCCTTTAAATCTATATTTCTTCCATCACCATAATTGTATCATGTGCCTCAAACTTCAAACAATATGGGACAAGCTTAAACAAAACAAACAAAACATTATTAGAGCCCCTCCTTTGAAACCAGAGGAGGGCACTATAGGTTTTTTCTTGCATTGTCAGTTTGGACCAATTTTTTTTTTTTTTTTTTTGCTCGACAACCTATGGGGTTTTGCTGTAAGATATTGATGAGGAAAACTATTTGTCATACTTGACTTGTTACATTTGTCATACTTGCCTTGTTACATTTGTCATACTTGACTTGTTACATTTGTCATACTTGCCTTGTTACATTTGTCATACTTGACTTGTTACATTTGTCATACTTGACTTGTTACATTTGTCATACTTGACTTGTTACATTTGTCATACTTGACTTGTTACATTTAATCTTCTTTTACAAAACTAAAGTCCCTTGTATCAAATTTGTTGCTTGCATTTTACTTCTAAAGTAAAGAACTGTGGATCAATTCCACTTTTTATCACTGCTGAATCATATCCACAAGAGATAAGGCTCTTTAGATCTATATAAATTTAATTTTCTGCAATTCACAGGTCAGTACAGGACAGTGTGTGTCCTACTACTACGTACTATACATCATCTGCAGTGGTTCATCTAACTTGTATACAATAAGGTATTCATCCGCAAATTGTTCCATCTGTATACAAACTTTGAAAAAAAAAAACAATTGACAAAATTCTGTCATCCATAAAATTGTGAAAACTGAATAAATTTAAACTTCTGAGATGATGCATACCTAGCCTGGATTTCTAAAAAACAAAATTAAAAACTTGGACTTGATATAAGTCTGAGGCTTTACTCAAATTTTTCTTGCTCAAATACAAGAAAACTCAAATTTAAATTTGAGTTTTTTCTCGAAATCCAAGCCTGTACATATACATACATGTAACCTGTACGTATATCATTACATCTGTTAAATAAAATGATTCTAGCAATATAAACTGTAAGGAGAGATTGCCAGAGACTACTTTTTTTAAAACACTGGTGCTTAATATGTAATTGCTAAAATCACTTACGCTGGTCAATCAATGCCCCCACGACCTTGGTGTTATAGTAGTCGGGTAGAAGTCTCTCGCAGATAGAGGTCAACAACCAGAAAGCTTCCTCCTCACTAACATACAGCAGCAAAACACTGGTTACAATATTCATTGCCTGACAGTAGCCTGAAAAATAAAACACCCAGGTTAGTTCAAATTCAGCTCCCTTTATTGACAGTAACTTGAAAACCACCCAGTTAATTCATCAACTGACATTCGCCTGAAAAACACCACCCAGGTTGAACAATGAAAACATAACCATCCCCTTTTCTAAGAACGGGGGGAAAAATCCATTAACTTCTTTGATTATTAAAAAACCTCAACCAAAATAGCAGGACACAACTTCAAAATAAGATCTACACAAAGATTTATACTCAGGACAATTCTCATCTACGGATGGATGGATGGACAGATAGACATGTTTCCAGTAATCCCCCTATACTTTGTTTGTGTGTGTGTGGGGGGGGGGGGGGGGGGGGGGTATAATAAGATTTTGTAGTGTGTACCTATTGTGGGATTCCTCCATGCATAAGCTGTCAACACTCGTCTCAGAGCACTGATTCCAAGGTCCGACTGAAAGGCAGGATGTTCAGGCAAAGACCTAAATTTTAAATAACATATTACATACATTCCAATACCTATATATTACAAAGAAATACAACATCAATCAGATATTGCCTAACAGAAAGCAAACCCTGGGTTTCGATTTTTAAGTCTGATCTGCACTTGGTGCACTACTGCAAGGGCAGACCCAGAAAATCATATTAAATTTTTAGAAATAGAAATTTAAATCAAAGATGTCTCAGAAAGCCAACCCAGTAGGTGGAGCTTATATTTCAGTGGGTGGAGTTTCACGCAAAAATATCCATGAAAAATGTATGTAAATGAGTAATAGTGATCATACATACATGTACTTTGAGTAAATTCTGTATTTAAGTATATGTGTATACAACGACAACGACCCCCCCCCCCCCCCCCCAAAAAAAAAAAACTGAAATATTTCTACAGGCTTATTTCAATATGTGAAGGTACACTTCAGAAAAATTAAGATTATATTTACAAAATTTTACAAAAATTTCTTGTTGATATCCTCTCTATTTCATATCTATTTTTCATCAAAATTATTAACATTTACAATAATACCTGTATTAATTACATTTTATGTAATGATGTCTTAAATAGCAGAAAACTAATGACAATTATATAATGAAATAACTCAATCCATTTCATTATGAATATTTGATAACTGAACTGAATTTTCTCTCTGTAGCAATATTATTACTATCATAATCAGAAAAATAAAAACCAAACAAAATGTATGTATATATCAGTTAAGCTTGGTACGTTAACAGTGGTCCTACAGTAGCAAATCCTCCATTCAATCACTCATACACTACAAACCTAATCTGGCATGCTTGCAAATGGTTTTGAAAAACTGATATTATCTATATCTATATCATCTTGTTGCTTTTTGAACAAATTTTATACGAATCTTTGGATTTCTAATTATTCTTACTCATGGAATCACAATTCGTTCAAATCTGACCTATACTAATAATACCGACATTTAGCTGCACTACCAGACTGACCTGTGAAGATCTCGTTCAATTTCATCGCTAGCCAAAGTGTACTTCCCAAGACTTTGTTCCACCATGTTTCTATAGTAACCTTTGTTTGTAGCCATCTGAAAACACATCCATGCCTCAATAGTCATACTCAGGAAAGTGGTAATATATTTGACAGGTTGAAAAATTTACCATTTATCCATTTCAAAAATGGCAGGTGGAAATTTTGATGAATTCTTGGGCAATATAATTTCTAAAACATAAATAATCTAAGAAATTAAGAAACAAATTTTATTTTTGAACTGTGATGTCCATGTGTTAGCACTTCATGAAAAGCATGTTGACGTGAAGCATTGAAGTTCATACCCTCATGTATTTTCAACAAGAGGCCCATGGGCCACATTGCTCACCTGAGTCACCTTGGCTCTACCATTGTTCAGCTATTGTGATTTTTAAAAGTTTTTTTTATCAATCCTTATTAACAAGAAAAATTTTGACCCCATGTTGTGGTCCCAACCTAGCCCCAAAGGATCACAACATAACAAAAAATGAATTCACATAACACAGAGAGGCCTCAACACCAATATGACTAACATAGACTGTGTTTCAAGGTCTTGTCATAAAGAATCTATATACAAAATACAAAAGCCATTACGTCCTAAACTAATTCAGGATATATTTAATAAATTATGTTTTCTTAAAAGTAGGTCAAACTACCAAATTCAAGGTCAAAAGATCAAAGGTCATGATATGAAAAGAAAGTTCTTGCCATAAGAAATATAGACGTACAAGATATGAAAGATCTACCTTAACAGTTCAGTACATACATGTACTGAATAAGTCACTTTTTTTATTGAAAGTAGGTCAAATTTCCAGGTCAAGGTCACAAGATCACACACTATTGCATCACATGAAAAGATTTTCCATAAAGAATGCATATACAAAATATGAAAGCCCCAACTTGAATAGTTCAAGAGATATTTTTAAAGATTTTTCCTATATATCAGCATATAAGACTTTGATCTCTTATTGTGGCCCCAACCTACTCCTAAGAACCATGATTTAAACAAATTTAGATCTACTTTATGTCAGGAAACTTTTAAGTAAATTTGAACTTTTTTCAACCTATGATTCTTTAAGAAAAATTTTTGAAAGATTTGCCCTATATATTCACACGTAAAACTTTGATCTTCCATTCAGGCCTCACACTAGGGACAGTGATATTAACAAACTTGAATCTGCACTATGTTAATAAGCTTCCATGTAAATTTGAACTTCTTGAGAAGATTTTTAAATGACCTTACCCTATTTTTGCATTTTTGTGACTCTCTCTCCTTTGAAGAGGGCATGGTCTTTCATTTGAAGAACTTGAATTCCCTTCACCCAAGGATGATATGTAATAACTAGCTTGTTGGTTCTGGAGAAGATTTTCAGAATTTGTCAATGCTATTTTGCTATTATCTCCCTTTGGAGAAAGGTGTTGCCCTTCATTTGAACAAACTTGAATCCCCTTCTCCCAAGGATGCTTTTTGCCAAGTTTGGTTGGAGAAGAAGAAGAAAATGTGAAAAGTGTATGATGACAACAATGATGGTGCCAATGACAGACAACAGAAAGTTTTGATCAGAAAAGCTCACTTGAGCCTTTTGCTCAGGTGAACTAAAAATACATATGATCATTAACTAAAGTGTATGATGTCAATCAAACTACAGTATGATGATCTAACCTCATTTATGGCTCCAGAAAACAGCATCCATATCTCTCCACGAAACTTCTCAGGAAGCCCTTGCAAGATCAATTCCTGGGTTTTGTGGGTTCTATACATACACACACCTCTATAAAAATGAACAATATACTTATATACAGTCTCTGAAGAAAGTACATTTAAATATAACAAAATCTGTATGGTTAGTGTAAAAACAATGACAACATTAATTTAAGCCTTGTTTGATTACAACAACACCAGATTGGGATTTAAAATAGCTTTCCTCATCTACTGCAAGGCCATAATCAAACACCTTATATATTATATCCTAGATCTCATTTCTGTCATACATGTATAACGTTACACTGCAACCAACTCGATGCTTCAACATGGCATTTGTACTTTTCAAGAAGTGGTAATGTGCTTCATGAAGTATGGAGGAATACAGCATCACAGTACATGCTTCATGTATTTTTCAAAAACAAAATTTATTTCTTAAATGTTATTAACTCACAACGGAAACATTTTCAGACATCTTGAATTCATGGGCCTCTTCCTTTTATCAAATTCAATTAGTCAGGAAAGTGTAGAAGTAATAATATATTATAAATTGTTTAGAACAAGTGAGTAAATTCAGTTTTGAAGTACAAAATTTCACTGTAAACAGTCTTTCCATGGATTGCTGTTTACCATTGTGTACAACAGTCGGGCACATGAACCATCATTTACCCCTAAGTACAGCCAATCAGAGTGTGTTTTTCTAGGAAAAAAAATATCTGTACTTTGTAAATGAGTTTGCATTGATTTTTTTCTGTATAAGGTATATAACCATGTTAATTAGGTAAATAGACTGTATGTCAAGTGGAGAGAAATACCTACAGTGTAGATCTGTCACTGGATGCACGGAGCATGAAGTTTTAATGTATCTAAGCCTTGTAAAATTGGCAACATCATAATTTTAAGAACTTCAAAAATGTTAATCTATTTCAATTCTGCAGTTTATTTTTAGTAAATTATGCTCTGTTAGGGTTCACGTAAACACAAAGTTTTATGAATATGACATCTAAATTTGTATATATGCATATTCAAAAATTGGTGATTTTCTTAAATGTGAATTGGAGAAATTCAGTTCAATAATCGAAAATCTAATCTAAAAGCAGCATTCAATTTATCAAAATGTCACAAATTCATGTTACATAAAATATATTCATTATTCATGCATTAATAATGAAAGATTTCAACAGCTGTTTGCAAATAGATGTGAAATTCGTCCACAAATGGCATATCCAGCCTCTGAAGAAAGAACATTTTTATATTATGGATTTAAAATACAGCTCTCCTCATCTACAGGACTATAATTAAACACCTATAAATCCTAAATCTTATTTCTGTCATACATGTGTTACATTACACTGCAACCAACTCAATGCTTCACACTGACATATGTACTTGTAAATGGTAATGTGCTTCATGAAGTATGCAGGCACAAAGTGTCACAGGTCATGCCCTCATTGACATGTATTTTTCAAAAACTAAAATTTATTTCTTAAACATCATTAAAATAAAATCACAACAAAAACATATTCAGTCATATTGGATTCATATGAAACCACCGCTGGAGGTTATTAATTGGATTCAAAGATCTCTAATTCAAAATCTAGATTTTTTAAAATAATATTGGTTTTGTTGTAATCCTGCATGGCATTAATGTGTTTTATGAAGTATACTGGTGAGTAGCTTTGCAGTTCATATCCTCATGTATTTTCAATATGAGGCCCTTGGGGCTACAGTGATACTTTTAACTAATACTCTGGTGATTGAATAGGCCTGTAGGATTCCAATGTTTTTATAAAATTCAGTCAGTCAGGAAAGAGCAGCATATGTTATACATTGTTTATAACTGATTTGAATACACATGATAAAGGTGAGTAAATTCCGTTTCAAAGTACAACATTTTCTGAAAAAAGTCTTTGCTAGGATTCACAAGTACCGAAAACCTTTTTCTTCGTGAATATTTCTCAACACAAACCAGTCCTTTAATGTCTCCCGCATTTGATTATCTCAATTGCATAAATTTGTCGCCTCAAATCAGTTCAGCACTGGTAAATCATGAGAGATAAGTTACCATGAATAAAAGTTGGATTCAGTATCATGAGTGCAGAAAGTTACTTCAAACTACATGACTGTTTATTGAATAGCATGACATCAAATATTTTACCTGCCAAATTCTGTAAAATGGACATTCCAAAGGTGTTCCTTGACTGTTTCCTTAGCAGACAATTCATCTGAATTCCTTCTGTGAAATAAACTGACCAAGGCCGGCTGGAACTGTATCTCATCTGCTCCAAAGTTTGAAACACATATGCATGTTCTGTACACAATAATTTATATGCACATACAAATAGCAGTAGTTCAGAAAAAGCTTTGCTGGCACAAGTTACTAAATATTTTAGGTGCTCGCAGCAATGTCTTGTATGGACCCGTGTTTGTTTAGGGTCTGGTTTCTGCTAGGTTAAGTTATGCCTGGGAGTCCATCAGATATATTTTCAACTGGATGTGAAATAAATTTTTTTTTTATACACTCATTAGATGAAGAGATCTTTTACATAGTACATTTATCTAAGGTCAACTCAGTTCCATTTTTGGGAGGAGGAGGAGGAGAGTTGAATTATGAGATACAATGTCAAGTTTAATTATTTCTAATCAAATACAAAACAGTTCCAACAGTTTAAATCTGATGTGACTCTCTTTCTCGAAGCTGCAGTCTTAAAATACCCAATAACAGAATACCAACCTGGTGAGTTTGTGGCAGAGTCAACAGAAGAGTTCTGTCTTGAAGGGCTGTAACAAACAAAAAAAAATAAAGGACTATTATTAAAAAAATGCATTCAAACCTGTGGCACACAATTTGGTTGGTAGTGCTGACAGGAGAAATAAGTATCATCAGAGTCAAACAGTCAGACCACATCAAATGAAAAAATGCAGTGGCCGATTTCCCCCAAAATACTTTTTTCTTTTTTTTTTTTGCTTTTAACTATCAAAATTTACTGTCTAAAGGTTTCATAAAAAGATCAAGGTCATACATCATGACAGAAGCTCATTATATACAGTTTGTTATTTGTTGTGTAAACAAAGAAGGAGGAATGTTATTGTTAACAAAGTTTTGAAAATGTATGGTTATCGATCGGAGTTTAAATCACATTTTGAGAATTCTGCCAGTTAGAATGTGTCAAGTAAAAATGCGTCATGTAAAAATTTTTGTTTGTGCAAAATTGGGATGATTGAAATTACACAATTAACATTTCACTTATTTATTTGAAACATAAAGAAAGTTTGAGTCTTTACATAACACAGAGTTAAGACTAAAATATTGCTCTTATCCTTGCATTGAAAAGGTCCAAATTTTGGTTGTCAATTTTAGATGAGCTAAAATTTTAATATTCAATATAAAATTGAAAAAGCTTTTCTTCAAAAAAAAAACATCCAGTATTTTGTCTCAAATATCACATTATTAACTGATTCTGTAACAAATGTATCATACGGAAGACTTTTTCAAAAGTATCAGGTGAAGAACAGAATTCTGATTGCTATAATATATGTTCATGTAGTATTTATAAATATCAGTTAGGTTTTTTGTTCTGACAACATTGTAAATATGCTTTTATATCAATTTCCATGAGGTGGGTGTAGTAAAAAAAATGAATCCATCAATTATTCCTCAATTATTGAGTACATAAATCTTCTTATTCACAACATGTTATCTAACTGAAAATAATTTTGGTTGATATGTTCTATGATGTGAGATAAAATTATTTTGGTTCGTATGCTTTGTGGCACGAGATGAAATAATATTGGTTGGTATGTGACGCAAGATAAAATAATTTGGTTGGTATGCTTTGTGAAGCAAGACAAAATAATTTGGTTGGTATGTTTTATGAAGCGAGATAAAATAATTTGGTTGGTATGCTTTGTGAAGCGAGATCAAATAATTTGGTTGGTATGCTTTGAGATGTGAGATAAAATAATTTGGTTGGTATGCTTTGTAAAGAGAGATAAAATTATTTGGTATGCTTTGTGAAGCAAGATAAAATAATTTGGTTGGTATGCTTTGTGAAGCAAGATAAAATAATTTGGTTGGTATGCTTTGAGATGTGAGATAAAATAATTTGGTTGGTATGCTTTGTGAAGCAAGATAAAATGATTTGGTTGGTATGCTTTGTGAAGCAAGATAAAATAATTTGGTTGGTATGCTTTGTGAAGCAAGATAAAATGATTTGGTTGGTATGCTTTGTGAAGCAAGATAAAATAATTTCGTTGGTATGCTTTGAGATGTGAGATATAAGAGATACAAACCACTTCTCTGGAGTGTCCTCAACTCTGGACAAGAAGTCAGAAAGTTTCTGTAGGATGAATTCTCGTACAGGAAGTTGTGAGAAGATAAAATTATGCTGTAATAAGAATAAAACTCCTCATTGACTGTTCATATCTTCACTATTTCCATGGGTCAAATCCATTCAGTATCACAACAGTTCCCAGTATTCGATAAATACTGAACACTTATACCACTATTCTAAAGATTTTATCTGTATGAATAATTCATTTTGTAAATAAATCAGCTATAATTTCATCTACCAGTAAAACTGGGAAATATTCATAAATTAAGCTAATTACTATTTCTAAGTTATTTCCTTTATTCCAGGAGATGTAGTATTTCATAAGCATCACAATACATATACAAAGTATGCTTATATAATACAGTTACATGCCTGGTATAGCAACATCATATACTGTAATCAGAATTTTTGTTTGTAAAAAAAAAAAAAAAAAAAAAAAATAAAAAAAAAAATAAAAAATTCCTAAATTAGTTAATCCTTTAGTATTTTTACTACATGAGAATTGAATTAACTTGAAGACTGCACTTTTCCAAGTCTCCAGGAGTTGTCATTCTTGATATACTTTCTCTTCAGTTATGAAAAACTGGACATAAAAGTAAAAACTGAAACTCTTCTTCACTTTTATCTACATATTTGAATCACAATCCCCCTTATTATCAAACCTCCCGGTTTTCATCTTTAAGTCTCATGATGATAATCTAAAACATGTAATTGCTTTTTATATATTTCAAATGCATAGGTTCTTTAAGTACAGATGCAGACAAAAATAGTCAACCAGATTTCTATGTAACATGCATTTTGATGATCCACATATTTCAGTAATAAATCTTTGTTTAAAAATATGGCAGTACTGTTATATATTGTTTTTAAAATCATATTATCCTTCTGATTATTTTGATATAGTTCGATCAGTCAGACCCGAAGTACCCACACTTCACTGTGTGACCTCCACGGAATTTAAAATACTCCAACAAATTATTGGTACAAAAATTTTCTACTTTTTAAGTATAACCTTAAAGGGGCATGGACACCATTTTAGCTGAAACTTTTCAAATTTTATTTTTTCAATTTTAATGTTTAGAATGTTTAACTAAGGTATTACTAATGGTCAGCAAAAATTTGAATGTCAGTTGTCAAGTTACACGAGAGATGCAGAGCTTACAATTCTTGTTATGTAAACAAAGCTCGTGCTACACACTAGTAAAAGTTTCTTTTAAAGCAAATTTTTAAAGATACAAGTTCATTCTGAACAGAGTTAAACAGTTTCTAGTTTCTAATCTTTGTCACATCTCATTTTGTTTTAAACATAATATTTTCCAAGTAAATAATCTATCAGTAAACATAAACATGACACAAGCCTTGTTTACAAAATAAAGAATTGTGAGTGCTGTATCTCACTTGTAACTCAACAACTGACATTCAAATTTTGGTTGGTAATTAGAAATACCTTAGTTAAACATTATAACCATTAAAAATGAAAAAATAAAATTTGAAAATTTTTATTTCAAATTGTGCCTATGCCTCGTTAAATTCTTTATCATGAAGAACCCATTTACATTTGATCTACAAACTTTGAACCCATTAGCAAGTTTATTATCCCCCTCCACTGATACTAGATTTTCCTTGATTGGCTGTAATTGGCAGAAAGTATATTTTCCTTGATTGGCTGTAATTGGCAGAAAGTATATTTTCCTTGATTGGCTGTAATTGGCAGAAAGTATATTTTCCTTGATTGGCTGTGTGTAAATAAGAGGAACAGAATATTGGACTGCCCACTCTCTGTAGTAGGAAAATAAGCTCCTTGTGTAGCAGCTCCCTCACTGGTTTATGTACAAAGTGAGAAGGAAAACATCTTGGCCTGGTGATATAGGTTGTAGAGCAATTGTTATTGAAATCTCTGTCATGGAAAACTTTAAAAACAAATTAATGTGGTGTTGATAAGAATTTAAATCAATTGAGGATGTGTCAGATTGAAGAAAATACCAAAGATCAAAAATTCATGGACTGTAGACAAATGGCAGACAGCTTTTATTGTATATATGACACATATGACCTACTGTTTCATAACATTTCATGCATAAAGGTATAACTGTTTATGCATAGGTCGTTAAGAACAGCAATGTTACACAATTTGTATTTTTTGGCATATTTTAATATAATGAATGCCTGAAGTTCTTAAAACATGTTAGAAATTTACTAGATACAATGTACTCTGTTGACTAGATACAGTGTACTCTGTTGACTAGATACAATGTACTCTGTTGACTGGATACAGTGTACTCTGTTGACTAGACACAGTGTACTCTGTTGACTAGACACAGTGTACTCTGTTGACTAGATACAGTGTACTCTGTTGACTAGAGACAGTGTACTCTGTTGACTAGATACAGTGTACTCTGTTGACTAGACACAGTGTACTCTGTTGACTAGACACAGTGTACTCTGTTGACTAGACACAGTGTACTCTGTTGACTAGATACAATGTACTCTGTTGACTGGATACAGTGTACTCTGTTGACTAGATACAATGTACTCTGTTGACTAGATACAGTGTACTCTGTTGACTAGAGACAGTGTACTCTGTTGACTAGATACAGTGTACTCTGTTGACTAGACACAGTGTACTCTGTTGACTAGACACAGTGTACTCTGTTGACTAGACACAGTGTACTCTGTTGACTAGATACAATGTACTCTGTTGACTGGATACAGTGTACTCTGTTGACTAGATACAGTGTACTCTGTTGACTAGATACAGTGTACTCTGTTGACTAGATACAGTGTACTCTGTTGACTAGATACAGTGTACTCTGTTGACTAGATACAGTGTACTCTGTTGACTAGATACAGTGTTCTCTGTTGACTAGATACAGTGTTCTCTGTTGACTAGATACAGTGTACTCTGTTGACTAGATACAGTGTACTCTGTTGACTAGATACAGTGTACTCTGTTGACTAGATACAGTGTACTCTGGATATAATGGGGACTGACTTACAATATTCATTATGTCCAAAGTTCAATATAACTGACATTCAACTATACGAGGGACACTTTTTAAGTTCGTAGAGTAAGCCTATAACTTTTTAACGCGATTATGAAGTTGCACGATTTTTTACACAGAACTTGCGTACTCATTCCTCTCTCGAACGGTATCACATGTGTACTGCGCTGGGTATTTTGAACATGTGGTTTTATACACTATAGTAAAACATAGCGTTCAATATGGATGAAAAAATTTCTGAACAGAGGGTATATTGTAAGATTCAAAAACACCTCGGGTTTACGTCAACAGAAATTCATGCTGATTTACAAAAGGCTTATGGGAATGGTGCTTTAAAATATGCTACAGTTTGCAAGTGGGTACGTCGTTTTAATGATGGTCGGGAGTCAATTGAAAATGACCCTCGAGTGGGTAGGCCGGTTTCCGTTTCGACGGAAAAGAACGTTGCTACTGTGAAAACGTTAATTGAGGAAGACGCACGTTATACTGTGCAAGAGATAGAAGAATTAAGTGGCATTCATTCGTCAAGTGTTTTGAAGATCTTATGTGAACGACTTGGGCTATGTAAGATCTGCGCACACTGGGTGCCCCATTTGTTCACTGACGAGCAGAAACAAAGTCAGGTTCAACTTGCGTCGCAAGTTATAAAAAAATATGATAAATGTGACCCACGTCATTTGGAATAGATAGTTACAGGTGATGAAACCTGGATCTATCATTTTCAACCCAATTCTAAGGCTAAAATAAGGTTTGGTTTTCATCTGAGGGCAACAGACCTGTCATTGTGCGCCGTTGCAAAACATCAAATCGCATGTTGTATGCGATATTCTTTGATTCAAAAGGTTCAGTCTTTCAATTTCCAGTCCCGAAAAGTAGTTCTATCACTGGAAAGTTTTACAGAGAAAGTTTTCTTACTCAACTTGTTGATTTCTATCAGAAACGCAGACCGCGCACCGGTGTGCGCAGCATCAAATTACTCCATGATAACGCACCGGCCTATAATCCGCTATGGTACAGGAATATCTGAAAGAATCTGGGCTCGATATCTTAGATCATCCCCTATACAGCCCTGACCTGTCCCCTGTGACTTTTGGTTGTTCCCAAGACTAAAGGAAATGCTGGCAGAGCACAGTTTTGAATCCAGTTGTCGTATAGGCAGTGCGGTCTACCAGTGTCTGCAACATATACCTAAAGAGGAGTACTGGGCAGCGTTCCGGAAATGGATAGATCGGTGTAAAATGTGTGTTCAGGAAGACGGGGCATATTTCGAAGGTCTTAGATAAATAAAATTTTGATATTTCAAGCGGTTTTAAAAAGACCGCCCTACTCTACGAACTTAAAAGTGTCCCTCGTATATTAAATAATGTTACTAGGGATTTATTCATACTTCAATATAATTGATAGTTCCATTCAAATGACTTCAATGTCATAGATAGTTCAATTATTAGTGATTTCAATATAACAGATATAGAGGATATCTATATTGAGTGATTTGATATTTGCTCTATCCAACGAGTTGAAATGGTGTATTTATTGGCAAGGCTTGCCGAGCGAATAAATCACCATTTCAACGAGTTGGATAGAGCAAATATCAAAATACACAATTGTAACTGTTTTATTTATCTCTTTCACTCTTTCTATCACTTTAATTTTGAAATGATCCCCAATACAACAAAACAACTGATTTGAATCATTCCCAATGTGTCATTAGCAACATCATGCTTGTTCATATTCCTACACAAGAAAAAATATAGTGCAATAAATACTACACAGTTACATAGATTTTTATTCATGCCTATCAATGAATTTCTTGGAAGGCATTTAGATGATTAAACATAGTACTTAATTATTCCAATTTTTTTCTCTTTTTTTATTAAACTATTATATTTCTTTACCAAGTATTTATTTGCTAAAATAACATCTTGACATACTTGGAAAAAGTTTTGGTTGCGATATTTTGAAATCGTATCAACAATCAACAATCAACAGCAATGGACTGACATTACGTTTAGATAAAACAGTGATTTTTGTGAATAAAGTGTTTGTTACTGGAGTTACAATATTTTTAAAAAGTCAAATTTCAACTGTTTTCTTGGATATTGGAGGGAAGAATAGACCTCCCCAAGACAACACATTGGATGGCCTGGCATACTGTATGTTTATATTTGTTACTTCTAGAATAGCTCTAGTTATTGTTTATACTTTAATTTAATGAATATTTTTGAAAAGGTAAAAAAAAAATAATCTTACGGGTTTTTTCTTTATTAATTTATCCTATTAATAAACAGGAAAGCAAACTAAGGAATATTGAAGCAGGGGTGATCTCAAAAGTAGTTCGGACTGGAAATGCTCTATTTAACCTGCGTTTGATAAAGCTTTGGTATATCACACTAGCAATATACACCACACAAATGAGATCAAGTTTAACATAAAGAACCTCAATAAAACAGACAGTTCAATATAAACGACTGCAATACAAGTGGAGTTAGACTGTATACATGTAGTAAGGGAAAATAGGAAAGGGGGGAGGGGGGGTAATTGAAATTTTGAAAGGCCTCTATGTACTTTTAATTTATAGCATGGTGAAATGCTTCACTTGGATGAAGCAACTAGGCATATGATTTATTATTTAAATAAATATAAGTGAAAAGTTTTTGATATCGAGTTTGTGTAACTATGTAAAGTGCATGTAGAATATAGGAATATGCGGATTACTGCCAATGAAGTGAGTATAACATATGTATTTGATATAAATACTCAGTAGATGACTTGATGGGTTTGCCAGCTCATACATTTCTATCAGAATTGTCTAATATTTTACAAATCTGTGCATGAAATACCTTTCCCTTGGTGGTGACCACCAGGGAATCCGTTCCCAGTTCACCACTAGCCGAATTGTCCACCTTCTCCACCAGCACCACCTCACGCAGCGGTATCACCACAGTAAGTAGGTCACGCACCTAACAACACACAAAAGACGGTCAAATGTTTTGTTTATGTAGATTACTGTACAACAATAGTTGGCCTGTAGCTGTGGAATAAATATACACTGTATGCACATTAATTTATTAAATCATTTTGAACAGTCTTAATATATTTGATATAAGTAGTATACGATAATTACAACTTTCTCCATACTGTTTTTAATTCACTGATCTGAATTATACATATTGTAAAGAACTTTTGTGTGAAACATAAAATGAAACAAAAGAAAGAGAAAATGTATTTTGGATGAGATATGAGATTTACAGAATTCCGAACCATGCTATTTTATAATTTGATAAATACAACAAAACACACATGTAACCTACTGATATTAGGAAGAAGTCCATGGATCTAATGGACACCTGAGTATCAAAGAATGAACAAGAGGCCCATGGGCCTAAACACTTGCCTGAGACAATTAACAAAATTGGTTTATAAAAGCTATAAGGTTTATATGAGTAAGATCATAATGCAATTTGAAAATACTTACAAAAATACTTCATATCTAATATTTACGTATACACTGTGATTCCCTTCATGTTCTAACTAGGTTAATATCTTGTAACCTTTCAACTATTGACATGGGCTAATCACTACTATGAATACACTTGACCTAAGAAACAAGATTTTTAAAGAAGAATGCATTTTCACTAAATACATGTATGACCACTTTATCCATACCACAATCACTGACTTCATAAAGTAATGGATTACTGATTTCATAAAGTCCTAGATTACTGACTCCATACAGTCATAGATTATTGACTTCATACAGTCATAGATTATTGACTTCATACAGTCATAGAATATTGACTCCATACAGTCATAGATTATTGACTCCATACAGTCATAGATTATTGACTTCATACAGTCATAGATTATTGACTCCATACAGTCATAGATTATTGACTCCATACAGTCATAGATTATTGACTTAATAAAGTAATGGATTACGAACTTTTTGACTGTTTTTTTCTGGCCCTGGAGGTTCACTATAACTGTGTTTCACTGTATAATGAAGTTTGATTATAAGAAACTGTTTTATGTTGCCCATGGAGGTTTGCTATCACTGTGTTTTACTGTATAATGAAATTTAGTTTGGTTATAAGTTATAAGGAACTGTTTTACTGGCCCTAGAGGTTCATAATAACTGTGTTTCACTGTGTTGAATTTGATGTACATTGGTTCTTTAGTTGCAGAGAAATCCTTTTATGTACTACAAACAGACAGGAACATATCACAATAATTCAACTGTGTCACTTAGGTGACCAAAAATACAGCTACATTAAAACAAAAACTGTATGACAGAAAATAATATAAGATTCACTTCTTATGGTAGTGTGTGTGTGTAGAAAAATTCAGTACATGTCTCATGCAACAGCCATGTTCATTATTCACTGCATACACTGGCAAAGTCAGGAGATGTGAATGAAGACCAAGAAATGGTATGAAAACAGTTTCACAAAAAAATAGAGGAGGACATGAAATGATTGAAAAATATGAGTACTCATTCACGAGTGATCATTAAATACATACAGTACGTGGCCATAAGTGAGGCATCATAATTCAATTTTCACTATATACCGGTATTTCATTGAAAAACCATTTTTATGAAAACTTATTGCGGTCAATGGAGTCCAATTTCCATTATTTTTTTTTCCACATAATTATGTACAATTGTTTCTTTTCCTAAGATGCTAAATTGTCATTCACTGATCATTGGGATTTATGAAATCATCAAGGCAATTTCTAACCTCAAAATATAATAATTTCTTGATAAATTTGTGCTGTAAACAATTTAGTATTGACATATGATATCACTACAACACCTATGAATGAAATTATTATGAAATTATGTGAATTAAGAAACAACAAATAATTCTGCAATATTTTTTCCATTAAATTGAGCAACATATAATGTTGCAATGAGATTTTTTTCCAATTACATGTAAATATATAGTGAAAAAATGAAATGATGACTCACTTATGGCCAAGTATTGTACATTTGCCAAGTTTTTCAAGATGCAGAACCAATGAAGAAATTTTAGCAGCCACTACATGTATCAATACCTGGCCCTCAATTATTGCATGTTCACGTCGGAGTTTGCGTCTACGAACATGCCTCTGAGATGTGACAGTCGGCTGCTCAACAAAATCAACCTTTGAACAAGACAACAGTCTGTCATTGTTTGGAGTGATGACAACTTTTGTTACCCACTGTACATACTTATTTTGGATTCAAAACATTTTCAGGATTCCAGATGTTAATGCAAATTGTTCTTGTAACTTCTTTCCTCAATTCAATTTATAAAGGAAAACAAAATGTAGCAATTTACTGTACTAGATATATATATATATATATATATATATATATATATATATATATATATATATATATTCTGAGGCTAAATTCGAACTCCTTTCCATGATAAAAGTATGTCTTGATATAGATAGAATGTGATGAATAAATCTATTCAATACTATTGGGATGATAATGAATATTGTACAAAAAATTTTCTGACATTTTATAAAACCAAATCCAAAGAGGTTTTTTTTTTTCAAGACCTATGGAGATTGAATATTCTCCATTAATAATTCAAACTCAGAGGTTTTTCATGTATTTTTTCTGCTTGTGGCTTCTGTTGATGTCTACATAACCATGCCTACCAAAGAATATTTCACAGTACATACTGTATATACACAATGTATGTACTAGGATGTTTTGCTCTCAGATTGTGATCATAATTTTGCTCATTTTCAATTTGTCCAGAACTACCTTGCATTTTAAAGTTATACATCCTTTGGTGAATAGTTTTAAATTCACTCAGTAAGGATTTGGGCAAAAACAAATTTAAAAACAAACACACCCCCCCCCAAAAAAAAGCAAAGGACTATGATGTAGAGAGGGAGGGTGAAGGAGCAGAGCCAGGGATCACCCCAGAGAGTGACAATGATGGAAGCGATGACTTAGAAATGGACTCCATGATCAAGGTTTTCAATGCATAATCCTATTTCAGATGGAAAGATTTTCTTTCGAAATGGCTGAAGTGAAGTTTTGTTATTCTTTTAAAAGTCCTTGGTGTGAGAATCCCTTCTCTTTCTCTACATCTGAAGGCTGTCTATGAAAATTTACTCACTGCAACTTTTTAAAAACATCTCTAAATAAAGAGCTCAAATTTTGTTTGTATAGTTGACAGCCAGGTCATAGTTCTCATCATTAAAGTGATGAACTTAAAATTATGGGTGAACAAAACTGATAATAATGTCAATAGTGCTCCTAAACAAACAAAGACTGTGAACTCTGACCTTAACAACAATCACCTACGAACACTGTATCAAATGAACAAACACTATAAAAACATAAAAGAGTGAGAGAGAAATATTTGATTTCCTTTCATCTAAAGAAATGCATCTAAACCAGTTTCACTGCCACTCTAAAGCAGCTCAATTGATAGCTGCAGAATTGTAACTCTGAGAAAAATTGAAATAGACCAGATTGGTTTATCACAACAACAACCCCTCCCTAGAAAAGCTACAGTACTCAAGTTGGATGAAACTTTTAGAATTAACCATGAGCCTTCTCATATGACTGGAATTGCTTCATGTAATATACAGATTCATGAACACTTTTAGATGTAGGTTTGGGACAGGATGCATAAATTTTTAACCCTCTATAGTCGCCCTGTTCTATACTTTAAAAATTTTGTGCTACAAGAACATGAAGAATTTTGTAACTTCTACCCTTCTGTTTCTCTCTTGAGAATGCTTCCTCAGGCACACATACAGCTGCCGAACATAAGTAGCAGGAAATTAAATACACAGCATTCACGATTTCATCCATTACAGTCAAAACATTTCATGTCACAATGCATAACTCTGTGCGGAAAAATGTTCCCGTCCATGTGGTGATAGACCTTTTCTGAGTAGGATCTGCCCATAGCATGTCGTGTCAAGTGTTTTGACTGTAACCGATAAAAATCATGAATGCTGTATATTTCATTTCTTGCCACTTAATGTTCAGTGGTCTTGGGCTAAAAACCGAAGTTCAATGTGATAAAATAATCCTCAAAGCATTGAATTCAAAATATAGGACTAATATTGACACTTCAACCAAATAACTTTTTGTATCACTCAGTTGTCATCTCTGTTTAAGTAAAATGTGTACTAGTTTGGATATGAAATTTAGTTTATTATTCAGTCATTTCATTCTATGAGACACCTACTTGCTGTTAAAAACTCTGAAATATAAATCATAAAAAGTTCACAGATATTGTTGATTACATGACACTATTCCACATGCCTTGACCTGGCCCATGGGGTCATAGAGCAAACTTTGAATCCATTTACATTACAACTATGCTTATATATCAAATTAAATGAATTTGATAAATTGACCCTTATTGTTCTTTAAAAGATTTTTGAAGAATTTTCATATGATAATATCCCTAACTTTCATTTTGCAGCCCAGGGTAGGGGGTCATAATATGAACAAATTAAATCTGTACTACATGAAGGTGCTTGCATATCTATTTCACAACTTGTACACTTGATATTCCTAAAAAGTTTTTTGAGGAATTGTTCTATATATAATTTTGTATGAAACTTTGATCCCCTAAACCCTAACTGTGATCCCAGTTTGGCCCAGTGGCTCATGGTTTGAAAACACTTGAATTTCCATTATATAATGATGCTTCAAGTCTCTTGAGAAGATATTTTACAACATCTCACCATATTCTCACTGTTTAATTATCTCCCCTTGGAAATTAACACCCCCCCCCACCCACCCCCCATCCCCTTCATTTGAACAAACTAGAATCTCCTATGCAAAGGATGCTTTGTGGCAAGTTTGGTTGATATTGGCTTAGTGGTTCTGGAAAAGAAGTCGTAATGTGAAAAGTTTACAACTACAATGACAAACAAATTTTGATAAGAAAAGCTCACTTGAGTGATTTGCTCTTGTGAGCTAAAAATTCACATGTAAATATCAGCATAAAATATTATTTTTTGACATCAATTGTAACAGAAGTTGATGCATAGACAAATTTTTGAAATGTGTTGTATGTCATTCAATTTATTTGCACATCAGCTGCTGTTATTAGCATAATAGATGTCAAAAATGATCATTTAATGCTAGTATGTAAGCATAAAAATGTGCTTTCAAGTGTAACTAGCAAATAACCAAATATGTAGAACATGCAAACACAATTAATCAGAACATTTGTCTTTTGACTTTGCAAGAAGTAATATTTCAATGTAGTACTATACGAATGATTTAATGAAAAATATCAAATACTTCAGAGAGATTTTACTCACCCTACTGGCAAAACAGATATAGTTACTGGAGAGGTACAGGCGGCCCCAGATGTGCTGCTTATTGTACGGGGTCCACAACAAACACTCTGTGTCACCATCTAACTTCTCGTCCAGTGGAAGACAAAAGGCTGACCTACATATATACAAAGTAAAAGTTCAATATCTAACAAACCATCTGTTTGGCCATCTAACATCACAATGAGTCGGGGATATAAAAAGTTGATCTACAAACTGTTAATACTACTCAGTAAGCAGTCTGTGTGCCCACCTAACAACAAAGTCTGTGTGCCCACTTAGTATCACAGTCTGTGTGCCCACCTAACAACAAAGTCTGTGTGCCCACTTAATATCAGTCTATGTGCCCACTTAACATCATAGTCTGTGTCCACCTAGCATCATAGTTTGTGTGCCCACCTAACATCACAATCAGTGTGCCCACCTAATATCAAATTCAGTGGTAGATGAAAAATTGATCATTTGATAATAAAAGCTAATTATTCAACTAACAATTAAATATGTGTTTGTCAAAATGTCTGATTGTGTGGAAGACAAGAAAGCTGATCTAAACAATGAAGTATAGTCTCTTACTTTTCTATATTAGGACCTGGTACATATCGTATTGGCAGATTAATTTCTATGCTATGCTAAGAGATTGATTTATATGCTATGCTACGCTATGAGATTAATTTATATGCTACAGTATTGCAGTGTAAATTTTACAGTTTTTTATATTTAGACACAATCACAGGTTCATGAATTTGCAGATTTAAAGAAAACAATACACACACACACACCTCATTGTCTGTATTTTAACACATTGTGTGTTAAGAGAGACAACTCCAAATTTTTTTCACTGAAAATCAAGAAAATTCAGCTAGCATATACAGTGAAACGTATTACATAAATGTTAGATTTTAAAGTTTTAAAATTAGTGTAATTTCTAAATAGCATCTCTGTACAGAAGATATGATTTAAATAATATAATACATTAATGTGATAAATACCATGCCTGAATTTTCTTCATTTTTTTCAATAAAAATACAAAAGACACAAATACACACTTCATTCCACTGAATTCACAGATATAATGAACCATTCTCTCGCATTACAGAAAGGTTCATCTAAGATGTAGTATTTTGTTTTTGCTTTGCTGTTCCAAAACTCATTAGCAAATCTTAAATACTCTGTATACTATGAAGCTTATACAATGTTTGGGGAATGTTGCATAATATAAGAATTTAAATGACTGTAAAAAGCTATCTAGTGTTAGATGCTCTGCACATCTTGACCATTAAAGACTACCTTAATATTAAGATCATTTATCACCCACATCAAGTGAGTTAAAATAGGAAATTCATGAATAGTTATTACACTACTCTTAATACAATATTGTTTGACTCCTGTTTGGTACTTGCCATTCTGAATTATGGATACTACATGTTGGTTGGCAGGAAAAAATCTTTCATTTTTTGGGCCAAAAATCAGTCATAAAGCATTATAATCAATTTTACCAATTTTTGATACACCTGTCACCTGATATAACTGTTTACACCTGATATAACTGTTTACACTTGATGTCACTATTTACACCTGTGCTAATTTTGACACCTGATGTACTTTCTATAACTGATGTACCTTTTTACACCTGATGTATCTTTAAGGATCAAATGTTTACAAAAATAGAGTAAATGTTTAAAGAATAAACAAAATAGTTGCATTTTGTCTCTAAAATTTCATCAAACTTAGGAAGGTAAAATGCCCTACTCTCTTTCTCTTTCTCTCTCTTATCATATAAATTTGTCTTTCACATATATGAATGTATATATATTGTTGTTCAATGTTATATGCTACCAATGTGAAAGTGAATCTGTTAAAAACAATAAATATTAAAAAAAAAATAGTTGCATTTAAATGGGTGATTATTAGATAACAAGAATCTTTAGAGAACACAGAAACAGTCAAAATTCAATGGGATCTTCAAAAGTTAAAAACTGAAACAATGTACAAAATCTTGTTTCAAACGTTAATGAAGATTTGTCTGTGTGGGTTACCCTGGAAATATTTCACATGTAAAAGTCTCCCTATGGTAAACAAGAATTCCTGTGTAATCCTAAAAATAGAATATTTCTGATTAAGCTTTCTTAAATCCTTTGTGTACCTAAATGCATCACTTCTAGCGCGGGCATCAAGGTCCCTCTTGATTGATGACATCCTCTTCGGGGTTCTTTTCCTTGAAAAAAAGTTATTCATACAAACAATGAAATATCAACTAGACATATGAAGTCATTGACAGCCAACAAATTCACAATACCTTACTAAATCAGATCAGAATCAAGTTGATAGAGAGAGAGAGAGAGAGAGAGAGAGACTCACTTTGTTCTGTCAACAATGGTTCTGTCCTCTTCAAAGCCGCCCTCCTGCATTAACCTTAAAACCAGAAAACAAATATATCAATGTCTATTCTCATGTTATGCTTCAAAGCAAGGACTGATTATATGTACAACCAATTTTGGTTTGGAATGAGTTAATAACTCTATCACATACTGCTTCATTGCCATATTGGCCAGCTGTTCCATCAACCGGAAAGTCTCACTGCTGTGCAGAAGCATAGAGAATACAAACTGAAAAAAGTGTGAAGTCACAAATCAGTTTTACAAACAGTAAATAAGAGGAATAACAATTTCATTGCAGATGAATTTATACATTCCATCTGCTGATCTTGAGTTCAACATGAGAGTTGCTAATTGGTTTTTCAAAGAATATTACGTGGTATATATTATTTTAAATTACATTTTTATTTTGGTGCATACATATTTTAATCAATGTCAGAATCCAATAAAACATTCTTTTTTTGTGGCATGCTTGCTATTTTTTTCTCTCAATATTTACCTCCCCTTCCCTTGTTGACATCTTTATGCTTTCAGGAAAAAGCATATTGTTGCCCTTTTCCAGTTTCTACAAGCAAAATAAACATTAATGATAAGAAAGGAAATTCTAATACATACTCATCGTCATTCTCCACTTGGTGATCTAAATCCAACCTTTCCAAGAATTTTTTTGAATTTGCCCATCACATGTAAATTCAGTCCTATTCAAGATAATCTCTCGCCAGTCAAGATTTAATTAATCAAAATCTTCTCATTGAAGTTTTACTATTGGTATTCACAGCTTAACATTTTAACTCGCTGGTCCACAGACCAGTAAATTTGCAATCTGACAAAAGCCAAACAGACTTTTCATTTACGCTATCACATAGCATAAATAAAGGTCCTTCTTTCATCAGACTGGGCAACAGATTTGTCTCTCTCCTACTTGTGATTCCAGATAATATGTAAGCATTAGGTATCTTTTACTACTAAAAGATACTAAAATGCAAATTTTGAGAACTGACTTTTTATTCAGAATGATCACACAGTGATAAATCAAGAGTCTTCTACAACATCAGATTTTTTTGTCTATTTAACATCAGGTGACAAGGAGGGAATCATGGGATATAATCCTCCTAACTCATTCATAAAACAATTTTCTAATGAAATTGGAAGTCATTTCCATTTATCCATTTTAAAGTTTACTTTTATAACCTGGTCCGTCTTCTTTTTCCATAAACCAAACATGACATTTTACCTGCATAATAGACAGATTATTGTTCCTCCAGATTATTTGTCAGTCTCGGGCCGACAGACAGGCATTAAGGACATACACGACTTACTATACACTATAAACAATGTAACAGTTGTAGCATGGTTGTTCTGTCTCATGATTTTATTTTTTCCCTTCTTTTTTGTTTTACTACGTGAGAGACTTTGGATTTTCATTGTGACCCCATGATGACCATGAGTGTCATTAACTGAACACAAATTTTAACATTTACAACTGTACACACCTGACTTTTTTCAATTTTGCATTTTGAACATCTTCAATACCCTAAATTTTTCAGTCTTCTTGGCTCTCTGTTTATTGGGAGTGAAGTGCATTGAAAACCTATGACTAGTGAAGATGCATTTTGAAGCATTGTGCTCAGTATAAAAACTTTGAGGATACATTTTAGTAAGAGTTTTTTGAAGTTGATGGAATGCCACAATACTTATATTAGTCAAGATCTGATTAACTTACAGTGATATTGGTCAATATCTGATTAACTTATAGTGATATCAGTCAATATCTGATTAACTTATAGTGATACCAGTCAATATCTGATTAACTTACAGTGATATTGGTCAATAGCTGCTTCACTTACAGTGATATTGGTCAATATCTGCTTAACTTACAGTGAAATTGGTCAATATCTGCTTAACTTACAGTGATATCGGTCAATATCTGCTTAACTTACAGTGATATCGGTCCATATCTCATTAACTTACAGTGATATCGGTCAATATCTGATTAACTTACCGTGATTACGGTCCATATCTGATTAACTTACAATGATATTGGTCTATATCTGCTTAACTTACAGTGATATCGGTCCATATCTGATTGACTTACAGTGATATCGGTCAATATCTGATTAACTTACAGTGATATCGGTCCATATCTGATTAACTTACAGTGATTACGGTCCATATTTGATTAACTTACAGTGATTACAGTCAATATCTGATTAACTTACAGTGATATCGGTCCATATCTCATTAACTTACAGTGATATCGGTCAATATCTGATTAACTTACAGTGATATCGGTCCATATTTGATTAACTTACAGTGATTACAGTCAATATCTGATTAACTTACAGTGATATCGGTCCATATCTGATTAACTTACAGTGATATCGGTCAATATCTGATTAACTTACAGTGATATCGGTCCATATCTGATTAACTTACAGTGATATCGGTCCATATCTGATTAACTTACAGTGATATCGGTCAATATCTGATTAACTTACAGTGATATCGGTTCATATCTGATTGACTTACAGTGATATCGGTCAATATCTGCTTAACTTACAGTGATATCAGTCCATATCTGATTAACTTACAGTGATATCGGTCAATATCTGATTAACTTACAGTGATATCGGTCAATATCTGATTAACTTACAGTGATATCGGTCCATATCTGATTGACTTACAGTGATATTGGTCGATATCAGATTGACTTACAGTGATATTGGTCTATATCTGCTTAACTTACAGTGATATCGGTCCATATCTGATTGACTTACAGTGATTACGGTCCATATCTGATTAACTTACAGTGATATCGGTCCATATCTGATTAACTTACAGTGATATCGGTCAATATCTGATTAACTTACAGTGATATCGGTCAATATCTGATTAACTTACAGTGATATCGGTTAATATCTGATTAACTTACAGTGATATCGGTCCAGCGTAAAATGACCTTGGCCTCTTTACCCATCAGAAAGGAGTAGAAACATAGATGATTCACACTCAGGTACATCCAGCCCTGTCTAGGTATGTTGTTTTTCCACAGGCTGCAGGAGTATTCTGTTAACAAGGGAAGAACACCTATAATTCTTACTACTGCATAAGGCGGTATGCAATGAAATCTTTAACAACTGTGTTTTCAAATGATTCTCAAAACTGAAACAAAAATATAAAGTCTACAGTTTCTGATTTTCAATAAATGAATAGATATATCCTCTTTCAAGGAATCAAAATGCCTCTGTCATTTAAAGATTTATCTTATAAATTAATAGAATATCTGATCTTTCATCTCCTGTGACAGTCTTACGATTGACAAGTTTCTCTTCTCGTGGCATGTTGAACAGTTTCATAAATTTTCGGGTTGAAGTTTTGTAATTCTCCACCTCTTCATCCACTGAAAATGTACAGTGTAAAATATTATTGTACTTGAAAGAAAATTATTACAAGTCCTTGAAGTTAAAATACAAAAAGAATTTTTTGGGTCATGTGTAAGTCTGTAATTCATCATCAGCTTTGATACCAACTCACCCTCTCCTTCCTTATTTTCATGCGTGAACAAGCTCTCAATTTTACACTTCACAAATTCTGTGGCATCTTCCTCATTCTCAAAAGCACCTAAAATAAACCAAATATTGATACTGTTTACAAGACCCTTTCAAAGAGAATTAAAATGAGAAAGCTAGAAAGCTAGACCTCAAACTACCACAAATAGCAATCATGTTATTTTTATTTATTTTTAAAGATAGACAGAGTACTGATCATGTGACTGAAATACAATATATTAGAGGCAAAATGTCATAATCAGTGATTATCTTTGCTCTACTACCCATGATAACAGCCTACAAAATTACGCCCCATCTCACACGTAACCAGTGACCTTATACCTGTTGGATACATTGTGATGTCACAGTAATAATAGCCTCAAATCAGAGCAAATTAGAAAATCACTAGGAATTGATTTTTGGACATTTTCTTTCTTTTTCCTGAATTTTTCCACTAATTCTACCTCAAGTTTGATCAAATATTCAGAATAAATTTGATACAGCTCTTTGGAAATTTTACCTATTGATAAGGATAGAAGGTACCATTCAAGAATATATGCAATGACAAAAGGCAATTATAGTGGTAAGAGAGGACAAAATTTAATGTCTCTCTGGTGTATTTGATTTGTTTTGGAAAATAAACATTGACCATTTCTTCACAAAATTACGATAAATCTGTCAAAAACAAGAAAAGAAACAAAGTTCTGCATAGACATTTTTCTTATATATTGATTACATTTTTGTATAAATCACAAAATCCAAAAAATGTACCAAAATGATATCCATTCCTTATAGTCTGTGTAAAATTTTCCAACAAAACTTTATTCTAGGATAAGTTTAATGGGACCTTGTTGCAAAATTAATCAAATTTGACTGTTTCAGGGGAGGTAATGCTTCCATGCCTCTAATGACAAGAGTGCCCATATGACTTGGACAATTCAAATCAAACGAGGTAGTACAACAGACATTGTCATGTTTATTAAGATTTTGTCTTTTTGTTCATTATCATACATGTCACATGATTTGGACAATTCAAATCAAACGAGGAAGTACAACAGACATTGTCATGTTTATTAAGATTTTGTCTTTTTGTTCATTATCATACATGTCACATGATTTGGACAATTCAAATAAAACGAGGAAATACAACAGACATTGTCATGTTTTTTAAGATTTTGTCTATGTTCATTATCATACACTATATATGACTGTAGACCAGGAAGGCGTCGTCACTAGAGTGAACTGAAATGATGCACAGGCACTACACTTCCTGTTTATATAAGAAATGAATACCATTTTTTTTTTAAATACGCGTACATGATCATATGAACTGCAATGCTTTATGCTCACATACTTCATGACGTACTCACTATTCACAACTGCATCGCATTTATGAGGACGGCCATCATTACAAATAAAGATATCAAGGACACAAACAATGAAAATGTAAATATATACCCATATCATTTTTATGTGTTGATTTTCAATGGCAAATTTGTATCCCATTAGAGTTTCTACGTGTATCTATCGTAACAAATACGGTTAAACGAGCTAGATTCCTGCTGTCTAAATATAGATTTGACACACATACCGAGGGTCTCCATCAGGTTTTGTTCGATCCACTCCCAGTTTTTGTGTATTTCTACCTTGTTACTGGCTACGGATACACCTGGGGTTAGAAAGAACTTAACATTTACTGACTTTATCATAAATTTTAATTAATATTTATCATACAGAACACTGAAATCATACTATATCAGAAATATTGAATCAATTTGCATAACATTATATAAACATGTATATATGTAATTCAAATGTTTTTATCATTTTGTATTATACTATTATGAGTAATGCAATAAATAGATTATTTTCCTGTGCAGTAAAATTTTGTAAAAACTGTTTAAAAATCAATACATTACGATCTGTTTTGAAGAAACAGCACTTGAAAAGTCAAATAGTCTTTATCAATAAACCAAATACTGAATCATCAATACTCACTGTAGCTGACCTCCGATCCTGGAGTCTGGTGTAAAATTCTGTATGGTGGCGTCTAGAAATAATTTAACACAATTATCAACATGTCAGTAGAAGAGGATATTAATAAAACGAAAATACTGTCATCAACTGTGTGTTAGTCTTATCTAAATGAAAAAGGTCAGGATAATAAACAGTGATCAGTTGTATAATTCCAATAAAGAATACAAAATTAAGAGTAGGGCAAGCATGGATCTCTGGACACACCTGAGGTGGGATCAGGTGCCTAATGTGTTTTGTTTGTAAAGTCTTCACAGATTTTAAATTTCCTGCCTTTTGCATACACGAACCTTGCTGTCCAGTACTGTGTCCAATGTGCCCACCAGCAGCCCCGTAAGTCCACCCCCTCCATAACCCTTCCGCCTCTGTAGGACAAAGAATGGGTTAGCTCTTTCTGTTACCCTGTAATACAAATGTATAGTGAATTACTCAACAAATGTATAGTGAATTACTAAGTACAAATGTATCGTGAATTACTCGGTACAAATATATAGTGAATTACTCCGTACAAATGTATAGTGAATTACTCGGTACAAATGAATAGTGAATTACTCCGTACAAATGTATAGTGAATTACTCCGTACAAATGTATCGTCAATTACTCAGTACAAATGTATAGTGAATTAATCGGTACAAATGTATAGTGAATTAGTCGGTACAAATGTATCGTCAATTACTCAGGCTATTATTACTTTCTTTTCACTACACATAAATTACATAAAAATAATATATATACATATATATATATATATACATATATATATATATACCAACTTTGGCCCCACCCTAGAGGTTCGAACCTCTACCCCGGAGATAATGAAATTAACAGTTTGGTAAAAGCCTTCCTGCTCTACATGACAATGCATTTAGTTTTTCTTACAGATGTGCAGTTGTAGAAAAGATGTTTGAAATTTGTCTGTTTTTGGTGGGTTCTGCCTTCCCCCTAAAGCTAATGGGTGCAGGAGTCCTGAAATTTACAATTAATGTTCCCTTTGTCCCAGAGATTCTTCATTCAAATTTGAAGAAGTTAAAAATGTTCAATTGATAATGCATTATGTTGGATGCAGACCAATAACAATAGGTCACATGAGTGGTGCAGGTGACGAAAAATGCCTGTTTATGGAAATTTATATTTTATTAATCATGGCAGTTCACGTTCTACTGTTCATAGAGAATTTAAATTTATTAATATCTCACTACCATATTAACTCCACATAAGTAAGTAAAATAATACGCATTGATTTAACCTGAATTACATATTGTTCACATAATGGTAAATGAAGTAACCTACAGTGCATTAAATTTGTATGCATTTCTAAATTAATGAGTGCACAAAATAAAAAAAAGAGAATATATAACTGAAAACTATTTTCGTGGATATTTCACAAACGAACACAGAGAATTCATCATTCAAAGCACTATATATTATACTAAATGTACACGAATATGCTGTTCGTATAACTGATCATACAAGGAGTTTCTCATATCTGCTCTTTCATGTACCCTAGAAATCACTGTTATTTCTCTGATGACCAGTTTTTCAATCAAACCTATTGTTTCTTCGTGATCCCAGGTACGTGCAACACCTCAGAACATCTCTCTCACTATCAAGCCAACTTATGATGCAATTTTAACAGATATGTACAGTGTATTATAAGTCTACAAAGACATCAAATGGTATTGAAATTTAACCAATGAGAAGCATACATTTGTTCCAAAATCCAAAATGTAAAAAAAAAAGTCACATTGTCATCAATTTTCTCATATTTGAAATGCCTTCCATATATATATATATATATATATATATATATATACGTATTCTACGTAAAAATATTAACTTTTCTAACAGTGATGCATATTTGAAAGATACATACAGGAACAATATACATATTGTTCACAAAGTGAATTAACCTAGTGTCCATATAGTCCTGTACTGCCACAGAAAGGGAGAAGAGTGCGCAAATGAAATGCACTTTTTCTGCTACATTAAGAAAAAAGAAAAAAAATCAAATCACGGAAACTTATTTGTTACGTAAACCTTTTTTTTTAAAAAAAGTATTAACTGTGTATATGAACGTCAAGAAGTATTTTTTTTTTTTTACAATTATGGTACTACTGTACAGTATATTGATGAGGGGACTTCCTAATGGTATCATTTCCTGAGTATTGTGCACACTACATAAGTACATTTAAAACGTACAGTATTTGGTCAAAATGTATTATTTTTTGTTACCATACCATAGTGCATTGGCTAGTAAAACCTCCTCTGGCTTAACCCACATTTCGTCTTATTCCGCCTATTTAATTCATTTTAAGATGAAATAACTAACTCTTTCTATCAATATCACATCCACGACTACAAAATCGTCAGCTGACTGCCATGTTCAATGTTTACGTTCAATGTTCCGTTTAACGGTGTACAGTTGATCCGGTCCCAGACTCTCTGCAACCAATATCACGTTGCGACTCATCACAACCAGTACTGGTAGTAAAACTACTGTCGTATTAGACTCAACCCATGAAACAGTTGAAATGATCCTAACTTGGGGGGGGGGGGGGGGGGGGGGGGGGGGTTATATCATACATCTATGTACAGTTCTCCGACAGCATGTCATAAAAAGAGGGGGGGGGGGGGGTCATTTATATGTTATCCAGTACTATTACGTAAATCTTGTTTCTAGATTTTTTTGTCACCTTATAGATATTCATGACTAAATTTTCTTTCATTTGAAACTTCTTTGATTCTTGCATGGACGATTCTGAACGAAGATTAAAAGATCCTACCATCCAACTTTCCAAAGTTGTCGTTCCTTGAGACAGAGAGAGAGAGAGAGAGAGAGAGAGAGAGAGAGAGAGAGAGAGAGAGAGAGAACAGTGTTACTTGGTGCATCGTCGCCGTCGCAAACCCCAGATTATTGTTTTATTTGTGGAATGAAATGAAACAATAACCAGTGGTTTGCGACGATGAAGTGTTTGGGATTTTTGTTGTTTTTTTGGGGGGGGGGGGTTTTGTTTTTTGGTTTTTTTTCATATATTTTTTTTTTTTCATGTTGGTTTGTTTTTTGTGTTTATTTTAAATAGTTCTCTACCCATAGGTCCTGTTTCTCTGGTTTCACCTGGTAATGGCCACAATCATCTTTTTGGTTATTCTACCATTGAAAGAGTGCATATAAACTAAGTTTAAGTTTACAAACTTAAAATCTTTGGGTCTCTTAATTTTTGTTGCAACACCAGCTCCCTGAAGGTTTTAGGTGTTTTGAGTGGCACAATGTTCCTAGCTGGTAGTAACGCCAATCTAATTAAAATTAAATGTTTGATTGCCTCCATATTGACATCACTCCAGAGCGGTGTCATTATGGAGATTGGTGGTAACGCATTCCATTTCCTGATGGAACGCGGGAGGAATGAGAATTGCGAAAGGAAGTATTGCTTGATCAAAGTTGGATGGCAAGATGGTGAGAATGCTTGGTCCTTCGCACAGGTTTTTGTCACAATCTGAACAAACTTGTGTGTGTGTGTGTGTGTGCGTGTGTGGTCACTTTGTGTCAAAATCCTGTGGTCCTTCGTATGAGACCGGAAACCAAGACCCCGTGTCACAGCTGGTGTGGCACGATAAAGATCCCTCCTGTTCAAAGGCTGTACGCGCCTAGCATAAGCCTAAATTTTGCATTTTGCAGCTCTTCACTGACAGTGATGACGTTTTTATGAAAAGACCAAGGTAACGAACTGTACTCAATCTCGCAATTCCTATACAAAATACAAATCAGAGAGATGAGCAAACACGAACACCTGGACACACCAGAGGTGGCATCGGGTGCCTATGAGGAGTAAGCATCACCTGTCGACCGGTCACAACCGCCGTGATTCCTATATTTTGATCAGGTAAACGGAGTAATCCGCAGTCATAATCAGTGTACCAATAACGGCCTAACAATTAATATATTGGCATGAAACACGTCAGACAGCATTTGACCTAATGGAAGGTTGTAATAGCAAACTAGGTTGTTTTAACGACCATATAATTTGCGAAATGCTGACTTACGACGAGATTGTATAAACTTCTGTAACATCAACTTGTTTGTCAGTAGTCTGCCTCGATTTAAAAACTGATCATATACAGAACAAACCCTTGCGTATTGAATCAGTTGCGAGATGTAAACACCAGTGCAGGTGATAATGGAATATTGCTATATAGATAAGGTAAGTTGACAACGTAGAAATTGAAGTCATCCCATTTGTCATAAAGTTCACTGGATGAAAACGGTAGTTACCACAAAACTGAAATCATATGGAAACCTTGCGGAAATCTGACGTTGAGGTAAACCCTTGTAAATTTGAAGTTTCCAAACTGAAACCCTGCGTAAACCATTTGTTTTCTTAAGTTTCCATGTAGTTTACGCACAGTTTCCGCAACATGGAAGCCATAGTTTTCATGTAGTGGTTGACTTGTTAATTTGCCGTCAGCAATACAATATCTAAGTACGAAGTAGATGTGGAAGACTCTGTGGTGTATTTTATTTGAAGTTCATTGGGATATATCGAATCGACATATGAATCAAATTGATCATTGTTAATAGATTAATCGTCGTCGATATATCTAAATGTCGAATTGAAGGCAACAGCAAGGTACCTTTTTTTCTTCTTATGTAGAAGCTTTTGAATGAATTATGCTTCATAAGAATATAAAAACAAGTCAGCTAACAAAGGAGCACAATTCGTGCCCATAGATAATTTCAACAAAGTGTTGGAAGACTCTATCACCAAAGACTACGAAGATAGTGTCAATGAGGAAATCTAACATATTTTCAATATCACATGGCTGTAGGAACCGGGGGCCGTCCCCCCCCCCCCCAACCACCACCACCATATCCCCCCTCCAAAAAAGAATTCATGTAGCAAAATTCACATATAGTGTAATGTATAATTATTTTAAAGCAGAAAGTTCATTTTATTCAATGAGACTCGGAGTCAGTCAGTGTAAATGTCCTTTAGCTTAAATTAAAAAAAATATCATGAAAAGCACTTAATGCCTTAACATTTCTCAGGGCATCATCCAAAAGGTCGTAATCATGAGGTAATAGTTCGGTTCTCGTTCCCAGCTCCGCATCTGGCGTCAAACCTATGATATGCAGTGACTGTTCCTTTGCCAAGTGCCCGGCACTAGGAATGAAAGTCAAGGATATTTCGGATATGGCCTTAAGTTGTGTCGCGAAAGGCGTTGGCACGGTAAAGTTCCACCTCTGTTCGAGTGTCGTTTAAAGTCCTTTACCGGTATTTGTTGACGACTCATACGAGTGAAAAAATCTCGCAAGGGACGACTGATCAAAAGGTATCTAATATAAGTTACCTTGACTAACTTTCAAGGTCTAACAATTCACTAGATAGCTTATTCATAGAAACTTCGTCTTGATACAAAAATGCCTATGCCCAACTGCCCTAATATCAGTTCAACGTTTGTATATATTCAAAATCTTTTTGTAAAGCTAATATGATGAATTGTTGACATTTTTATCATCACAGTTTTTATGGTAAAGGTAAACCCGACAATGTGTGAAGTACTATTTATCAGTGACGTAACACCCCCAATGTGACATAGGTCATGACGTGTAACAACTTTTTCAAAGCTTGTAAAGTCCCAGGCTGTCAAGACCTGTATTATTCTTGGTCCTAAGAGTAGACACTATCGTATCAGTGTAAGATCAACCTTCCGCACAGTTTTAACTTTGATTATATTTCACAATGTATGCCCAGACGGACGAAAGAAAGGCATTTTTCGAAAAAGTGCGCGAAGAAGCAAGGAATGCGGGAAAACAGAGATGAGGAGCAATAACTTTTCTTGTTAGACTCAAAGGGCAAAGCTTTAAGAAATATCCTCTTCCAACAATCATACCTAATATCCCAACTTCGAATATTCGAAAAGATGCTGTTTCCTCGGAGCTTTATCCAAATGATGCTCCTTCTGAGCTTATCCCGATTCAGATATATTGATGGGAATTGTTTATTCAGAACTCTCTCTTTTTGTGTTTGGACATGAGGACAATTTTAAGGAAATGAGGGTACGAATTGTGTTTGAACTTGTTTCAAACCTGAAGCGATACACGAATGAAAACACTTTTGTGACCATGTCCTCAAACAAAAGTTCACTTCAGTATGTCTTTGAAAGTTCCCTGTCAAAAGAGTGTTTAATTACTGGTGATTTGATTGCTTCGTTACAAAAGGAAACAATAAAAAAAAAGCAACCCAGAACGTTACTATTCAAAAGTGTGTTTAATTACTGGTGATTTGATTGCTTCGTTACAAAAGGAAACAATAAAAAAAAAACAACCCAGAACGTTACTATTCAAAAGTGTGTTTAATTACTGGTGATTTGATTGCTTCGTTACAAAAGGAAACAATAAAAAAAAAAAAAAACAGAACGTTACTATTCAAGTCTTTTACATATGTTCGTAGCTTTTAACGTTTAGCAGAAACCAATCGTCGATTTTCCCCGAGGTGCAAAACCCTGGTGTAAACAGACAAGATCATAATCAGCTTATTGTTCCTCTTGACCGTGATGATGCTAAAGAATATCAGGATGCTATCCACATCATGAGGACTCAAACAATTGCTACAAAAATAGATGGTTGGACACCTAATCATTTTGTTGCCTGTATTGACAAGCATGAGGAACCTCTTTCAAAGCGTTCGAGGTTATGCTTTGAAGATTCTGAAGTTCATCGCTTATTTGAACCAAAATAATCACAAAATAGTCCTTCCCCACGCCCGGAGTCTAACACAAATGAGGAGTCTATTGAAGCAGGTAAATTGGGGAAAACTGCCAACAAAGAAACAGACAAACATGTTAAGGTTGCTTCCTTTACTGATTCTTCTTCTTCAGAAGATGATATCTCAGAAATACCAGTTCAAAAGCACCAGGTTGTACATGAAAAATGGCATACACCAGAGATCGGTTGTACCCAAAATCAGCCACGGAATATTTTCTTTCCAGCAAAAACGTTTGGTAAAAAGATGAGATCTTTCAATGCCTCCTGGTCTTGGTTACAATATGTAGATATCAAAGATGTTGTATTCTGTTTTCCTTGCAGAAGACTCTCAGTTGTCACAAGAAAGAAAAAGCTTTCATATCAAGTGGTATCAAAAACTGGAAAAAAAACAACCACAAAATTCGCCTCACACGAGAAAAGTGATTGCCATAAAGAGGCAATGGAAAGGGAGTCTACGATAAAGGAGGAGGTTAAAAATGTTGGGGAATGTCTTTCAAAGACGCACGAAGTCAAGAAGAAGTCTAACAGAGAGAATTTGCTTAAAATCACAAACATTTTGAAGTTTCTTGCTCGACAAGGAATTGCTCTTCGGCGTGACAAAAACGAGAAAAAACTCGAACTTTAATCATCTTCTCATGCTAGAGGCTAAACGCGATCCCCAGCTTCAGGAATGGCTACAACGCAAGACAAATAAGTATGTTGCTCCAGATATACAAAATGAAATTTTCCAGGTGATGGGGTTGCAGGTTTTGCGACAAATTGTAGCTTTCATCAAATCATCTGAATTCTTTTCAATAATGGCAGACGAAACACGAGATATTTCGAACAGAGAGCAACTTGTTTTATGCATTCGATGGGTTGATCAAAATTTTACCGCTTATGAAAATTTATTAGGGATGTACTGTCTTTCTGACATTGGGGCTAATTCAATAACCCTCGCACTTATAGATGTCCTTTTGAGGTTCGATCTGCCTATCAACAAAGTACGAGGCCAGTGTTATGACATGGCTGCTTCTATGGCTGGTTCAAAGACAGGTGTTGCAACACACATTCATGTACTTGAACCCAGAGCCCTTTACATACACTGTTACGGTCTTGCCCTTAGCCTAGCTTGCAGTGATTTCTATTAAGGGATGTAAGTTGCTTAGAGAGACCCTGGACATTGCAAAGGATTTGACAGAGTTAATTAAAGAATCTCCAAGAAGAGAGATGATTTCCAGTACATTAAAAAATACCCAAAATCTAGAGAACACGTCAGCGGGAATAAGGGTTTTGCGTCCCAAAAGATGGACAATAAAAGCCGACACATTTTTTTAGCATTTTGTCAAACTATGAAATTTTAAGAAATGTTTGGGATGAAAGCCTCCAATACGTGTGTGAGGTAGAAATGAGAAACAGAATTAGGAGTGGCTACTTATATGTGCAGGTTTGATTTCTTCTTTGGGTATTTACTGAGTGAAAAACTTTTACGTTATAGTTATAATTTAGCAAGGGCTGTGCACGCTCCAAATCTCTCGGCGACTGATGGTCAAAAAATGGCATCAGCGACAATGAATGGTTTGCAAAGTCTCCGAGATGAGACAATCTTCACTCAGTTTTACGAGGAAGTTGTTGAAAAAGCAAAACAGATGAACATCGATGATCCTGTTCTTCCTAGAAAACGTAAAATTCCTCGTAAACTTGATGATGGGAGATCAGCACATACTTTTTCATCCTGCGCAGATATGTATAGGAAAATATTTTACTAGATTTGACCAACCAGGTTATAAAGCTTATGTTAATCTTAAAAACCCCATAATTAAAGCTTGCACAGGCCAAACGTTTGAAGAAGAATTCAATTTTGTCACGACCCTATATGATACAGATTTGAAGCCAAAGGATCTTCATTGCCAGTTTATAATGTTTTGCCAAAAGACTTTGCGCCAGATATACCAGTTGTGGTTGAATTTTTCAGACATTCAAATGAAAAAATTCTGTTTGCCGAGATCTCCAAAATTCTCAAACTAAATTTGGTACTTCCAGCAACTAACGCTACCAATGAGCGCTCATTCAGCGCCTTGAAAAGATTGAAAACATCTCCGAGATCAACAATGAGCCAAATACAAACAAACAATTTCCTTTTATTGCATGTTCATAAAAAATGACCGGTCGCGGTAGCTCAGTGATTAGAGCGTTCGCTTCGTAACCGGGAGGTCGTGAGTTCGAGCCCCGCTCGTGCCATGACCGCGTCAAACCTGAGACGAAAAATAGGTAGTGATTGCTCCTTCACCAAACGCTCGGCATTTAGAAGTGAGAATCACGGGTCTTTCGGAAATGACCTTAAAAACGGAGATTCCGTGTTACGGTAGGCGTTGGCACGTTAAAGAACCCTCACTGCTACGGCCCTGAGCGCTAAGCATACGTCTAAATTTGTGGTACTTCACCTACAGCTGGTGACGTCTCAATATGAGTGAAAATTCTCGACGGGACGTAAAAAAAAAAAAAAAACCACAAACCCAAACAAACATAAAAATGAGGCTGATGAACTGAATCCAGAAAAAAACAGTTGAGGATTTCGTAAGTGAAAAAAAATCCTTAACCCCCCCCCCCACCCCCGAAAAAAACAAACCAAAAAAAAACAACCTTAAAATTAAAGGTGAGGGGTTTTCTGGGAAACTAATTAGATTCTAAGTACATAATTAGATTTTTGTACATTACGTACACGTCAATGCTTGCACATATTTATGCAGTTATCTTTTTACTAATGGTTTTGTCGATATTTGGTAACCCCCCCCCCCCCCCCCCCCCCCCCCCCCCCCCCCCCCCCCCCGGTAGTTACCAGTAGTAATCAAATACCGAGTACTTTATGAACGATTTACTTAATTCTAAACTGAAAGTAGAGTGGAAGGTGAAGGTCGAAGAAAGCTTAAAGTTTGATCCGCAAGGTAAAAACCAAACAATATAAATCTCTCTTTCTCATGTTGAATGGTGGCTGAATGAGGTTGATCACAGCATCTGTCATGTATGTATCGGTCTACAATGCGAGCGCGAACCACGGTGGTTGTTATTTACATTGCAGACCTTTACAGAAACTTTAGATTGACCCTCAAATTTGGACGTTTTACTGTGGTACCTCGAAGTCGAATTACCGGTAATTGAAGACCTACAAATGTGTGGCTTAAAATAAATTTTAAAGTGTATTTTAAAGCTTGGTAAAAATTATATTTTTTTCTACGAATCAAATCTTCAATAGTTAAGTAACCAGGCAACGGCAGGGCGAATTACCGAAAACTAGAGAAACTACCGAAAACTACCAAAAACACATAATTATATGGGTCTAATTCAGTTTGATTGTGTATATATTGTTTTAAGAAAGTACAGAGGAGTCAAATAGTTGCAGATTATAAGAAATAATAAAATGTACAAGTCAAATGAATGAAGAAACGGTGTCCGATATAAAGGGTGAGTAACCGAAAACCACTCTAAAATGTAACGGGCCATACCAGGATTCAATCTCAGTCTGGTCCATTGCATTTTTTCCGTTTTATATTTGATGGCAACTAGATCAGCCCCTGAAATTGACAGAAGAAAACGCTTGCCAGGGGATAAAAATCCTGGGTTGATGTCTTCAAGGTGTGAAGATATTTAAGCAGGGAGGAATGTGGCAGTTTTAATCGCCATTGGCTAGATAGCTCAGTTTGTAGAGCACTGGACTAGAGATTGAGGGGGTCTGGTATATTGCATTTCCTACATTTAGAGAGTTTTTTCTTAGTTTGAAATATATTTTCTCTTCATACTTTATCAAGTGATAAATTTTAGCTCATGAGAAAGTACCAGAGGGCTGAGATAGTGAAGGGAATTTCTGAATCTTAGAGACTCATTCATTAGGCCCTTTGTAGTAAATTGGGCCTTATATTATCATACCAGCAGCACTTAAGATTTCTTAACATTGACATTCAGTCAAATATACAATCCACCTTGTAATTACTTTGCACATGTTGTTCAGTATGTCTAAAAAAAAAAAAAAAAAAAAAAGGATAAAGGATAACTGGTGAACACTTTACCTTCCAGACATCATACTTAGTATACTTATCAATACACATTAATGTGCACAGGATCCCTATAACTTGACAGGTCAGTAATGTCAAGGTCACTTCCAGGTCAGGTTATATAGGTTTATGTGTCTCCCACATCTTGTGAAATGGATAACTAGAGAACACTTTACCTCACACACTCCATTCTTGGTAGGTAGATGCATGTCAAGATGCAGATGACCTTTGTTGCTTGGAAAGACCAAGGTCACTACCATGCCGGACAGGGTTTTATGTGTATGATTAATTTTGTGTAAATGATCACTGGAGAATATTGACTTCATACTTTGCAGGCTGATATACATGCACACATGATCCTTGTTGCTTGTCAAATCAGTATACCCAAAATCAAGGTCACTACCATGATTTTTATACATCTTCCACATCTTGTGCGATGTGCATATGGTGTGAGTTACATTAAGGTATTCTTGTAGCCTAATATTTGAAATGGTATTGAATAACCTTTTGATGCATACAGTGATCCTTGTATAATTATTAGGGTCGCACAGATTTTCAAATTTGTCAATAAAAGTACCCAACCCTTTTCTCCCAAGTTGTAGGGTATGTTGTACTTGTAACTGTTTGCTAGAAATGCATTAAAATTTTTGCTTACAGATAAAAGTAAATACACATGCAAAATTTATCCTGTTGCTATGGTTGTAGCACTTCATTCATTTTGAAATTTTATCAGTATTAGAACTTTATTGTTTTTCAGATTACATATTGCTTTGGATCAAAGTTTAATATCTACATGACCATGTGCATGATTTAAAAAAAAAACTACTTTATATCAATGAAGAGTCGCAGCTTTCCAATATAATGATATTCATAGAAAAATTAATATTGTTGATCTTTAAGGCACACATGATATATATAACATCAGTTGAGAAATGAATGACTTCTCAAGCTTTTGATGCAAAAGTACATAATTTGTATATTTTTGTTCCTCAAGTGTATGTAGGGATCATGATCGTAATTGTCTGCATCATGCATCAACAGATGGTGCATAAATGTATATGGTATAATGCTAATACAGTCTACTTCAGATATATTGAAATTTACGGGACCAATCTGAATTCTTATTATATCCAAGGTTCAATATAACTGGTGTTGAACTGTATAAGTAATTTTGCTGGGGATTTATTGTTACTTCCTACCTAGGGCACTTGCTTCACAGCAGGGAGGCCCAAGTTCGATTCTCAATCCTGATGTGTCGTCAAACATAAGACATTTAACATGCATGTAGGTAGTAATTGTTCCTTTGTCACATGCCCAGCATTAAAAGTGAAGGTCATAGGTAGGTTCCTTGTCATGGTAGGCATTGAAACAAAAAACAATATAGAACACTCACTCTTTTGGCATCTTCACTACCCAAGGGTTTTTTGGTCCACTCCGCTATGGGAAGCAGAGTGGACCAAAAACCCTTGGCTAGCAAAGATCTGTTTTGGTTGTAAATGTGAAGTATAACTAAAAATTTGTGGCACTTCACCTAAAGCTGGTGATGTCTCTATATACATCACAAGTTTTTGAACGAGATGTAAAACAACTGATAGAAAAAACACATATCAATGTAAATGTACAGCAATGTGTACATCGTATATCTTGCATGTACATGTGCAGTGTGAAATTTACTTTTCTGTACCATTAACTATTGGTCTACCACAATTTTAAAGTTTATAAACCTGACTGATTTACTATAGATTATTTATATTTAGCATTTATATTTTATTTCTTTTAAAACAAGAGACAGATTTATCACTCAATTTTGAATATGCATGAATTACAACACTGTTTATTTGTTGATTTTTTCTAAAGTCTAATTCATGGAATATTGGAGGCAAATAATAATCAAACTACAGAATGTCAAAAAAGTGTGCAACTCTCTTAATGAGTGCATTAATTTACTTTGTAGACAATTCAGTCTTGAAATATTCATCTCACAATTGACTGGAAAACTTTTTATGCAGATTTTGTCTAACCCTAACCTTACTGTTAATTTCACACACTTCATGTGCTTCAGGATTGTGATTCTACATGTTAGCAGTGTACTATTACTGCATTTGAATTGTTGGTAACTTTGCATGTGTGTGTGTGTGTTATTATGGGGGTTTTTTGGGTTTTTTTTTTATTTTGTTTTTTTTTTATAGGCATATTGTAATGGGATTGACCACATCGCGTGTACCAACAACTTTAACCCATCCCCAAGCCAAATATGTTCAACAGATCATTTCGCAAAACTGTGTGGTCATCTTTTCCAAAACAACATGTCCTTTCTGTGTGCAAGCAAAGCAAATATTCCAGAATATTGGGGTTCCATTTGCAGCAGTAGAGTTAAACCAGCATCCTGATGGTGCAGACATACAAAACTACTTAACAGATGTAACCAAAGCCAAAACAGTATGTAGATGTTTAGTAAGGCAATCTACAAGCATGGTTACAGTGAACACGCTTGTAATGAATTCACACATACAGTAAAACATGGTTACAGTGAACATGCTCATCATGAATTTATACATACAGTAAAGAATGGTTACAGTGATCATGATTATAATGATTTCACATGAACGATGGAGTGATTTTCATTCCCTGTAATATTAAAACATCTTTTGAAATTACTTTCAAAAAGTTTGTGGTCTCTTCCTGGGTACATTGTATCTGGATTCTCTCCACCACCAATAGAAACTGGACGCCATCAGATAACTGAAAAATTGTTGAGTGTGGCGGAAAACAACAATCAATCAGTCTTATGAAATTACTGGATATAATGATTTAAGTTTATAATGAGTCAAAATTGTTCATCCGCAGCACTTCACTGTAAGCATGTTTGACTGTACTTGGAAATCTTTTACATTTATTTCTTACCTCTGTTTACAATGTATAAGTATGTTTATTAATTTTTGATCATGAGTGAAGACATACTATAATACTATAAATGCAATATATATGTTGATTTACATAACTGTGTTGTCTGCTAATCATAATGAAAATTGGGTCCAAATTAGTCAGCAGGCCCATGAACATGTAATCTACACTATATTGATGAAGACTGTATACCATGTTGATTTTGCTTTTGTTTTGGATCTACAATGTCGCACTGAGTTAAGCTGGTACTAGTGACATATGTTTCAACTGCATTTTGAAAGAGTAACATAATAACATCCCTTGTTGACAACACTTTGTATTTATTATCTATTCCAGTGTGGTTTGCAATAATGCTCAACTTATTTAATACATTGTACATGTATTTGGAGAAGATTGCAATTTTGTTGTTTTTGTTTTTATCCATTTCAGTTGACTAATGGAAAAGATACATTCAATTGGACTAACAATTTTTATTGTACTTCTCAAAACAATTTTTTTTTTATTTAAAGAGACATCACAGTTCATTTTGCTCAAAATCGTAAAATGACAATTTCCCAGATGATTGATTGTTTATTGTTTTCCGCCACACTCAACAATTTTTCAGTTATCTGGTGGCGTCTAGTTTTTGTAGGTGGAGGAGAGAACCCAGGTACAATGTACCCTGGAAGAGACCACCGACCTTCCGAAAGTAAACTGGCAAACTTTCTCACATACATCGGCGCGAGCGAGAATCGAACCCACGCCGATTAGAGGTGAGAGGCCTTGTGATTTTGAGCGTGATGCTCTAACAACTTGAAGGGGCCTCTGTGGGCATCTAATGGAGCAGGTATCTGTATATTAGTGTAATATTGAATTTATAGATAGTGATACACATTTTTTTAATTGTTGTTAGGTACCTAGGATTTTTGTAAATGGAACCTGTGTTGGTGGGGCATCAGAGACAAAATCTCTTCATAAATCAGGACAACTACTGGAATTAGTCAGCAAGTGCAGCAATCCCCAAATGGAACAGATTAGGTCGTGATACAGACTAAAGATGTTGCACCTTCACATGATTTACAAATGTTGATTTTTATTTATCATTTTGTTGCTTGTATAATTGTATCTTGTGTAAAACAAAACAAAAAAATGTTAAAATGATTACCAATTAAAAAGAGCAAAAATTTAAAATTATTTTTGTTTAGTATATTGAAATTTGTCCATACTGCAGCGCATACACATAATAAAAATTCATTTGTGTTTCAACAAGTTTTTAGAATACCACTCTTAGGTATTTCTATTACATGAAAAATGAAATAATTTGTTTGAAAATCAAAGTATAGAAATGAATGATAAAATTGAAGAAAAAAAATGCTTTATATAGATACAATGTAATGATGCAATGTGTAACATGAGAGCATCATTGATGTTGGTTTTGCATTTTTTTTTAAGTCTGATGGATATTGAATCAATGTAATAAATGCACAGCCGTGAAGATCTCTAAGAATGATGAAGTCTGCAAAGTTTTCCTTCTCATTCTGTAATTGTCACAAACAGTGCTAGAAGTTTTGTGAATTATGCTCTCAAATGACTGAATTTCATAAGTAAAATATTGGACATCTTGTTTAACATGTGAAACGTTGTACATGTATCAGGGGCGTAGCAAAGGTGTAGCCATAATAGGCAAGTGGATTGCGTCCTGGTGCCGGGTGGGGAGTTGAAGGGTAACTCTCGGTCTTGTTGGTAACTACAGGGGTAAGTTCCTTACCCCTGCTCCTTTCAAAAGATTTTCAATATGAAGGTTAAGTCACAAGTGAAATAAATAATACAAATAATGAAATCTTTTAAATAATACATGCGAACTAAAAGGAAGAATTTTGCAGAAATCCGAATATTTTCCGGAGACATCCACTACAAAAGAAAATGAAAATTCAATTTTCTTGTACATGTAAATGTTTTGTAAATTACAGTATTAAACAAACAAAAACCAAAGTTGCAGTAGAGAAAAATTTTTTTTTTTTTTTTTTGTAGCTCACTTGAACTATAAAAGCCATTAAATTTTCCTGATCACCTTTGTCGTCAGTCCGTTCGTCTGTGCGTAATATTTACACGTTTTATTTTGGCTTCAGAACCACTGGGTCATTTTCAACCAAACTAGCTATAAAGCATGATGTGGTAGATTCAAATTCTTCAAGTCATGGCCCAGGGGATAGGGTGGGGATCAAAGTTTTAAATGGGATATATAAGAAAACTGAACTAGACAGAGGATGGTATGAAAATCTTAACAACATCAGCAATTGAATGCACAGATTGTTTGTTTTCTAAATTTTCTTTTCAAAGGAAAAGAAATCGGTGTAGGAGAGCATTGCCAAAGTATTGATTATTGTAAAAATATTATACATGTATATTTAGTAATATGTACATTTTTACACTCTTTTAGAATATAAATATAAGATTTTTTTTTGAAAATTCAAAGCTAACCCGCTTTATGTAGTAAGCTGGTGTGAAGGTTCCAATTCATGCCCTTATTTATTTTCAACACGAAATGTTTCTCGAAACATATGCTTCCCGTGCACAATATTGAAAAGGCTCAACTTTTCATTAAGATAGTGAAAAATATGGATTATCTACCAGTCAGGCAGTCATAATAATAGGTATGATCTCTCAAGATAATGAACAGACACTATCAAATAACCAATCATTGGAATAATAATTTTTGACCTGATCTGAAAATCAGTGGGGGGGGGGGGGGGATGGGGGGCATCTAGCATCTACTCTTCAGAAGGCACAAGTTCTGTCAGGGAAGTGGATCTCAAGATATTGAATAAACAATTTATTTTCTTTGTCCAATTTGACCTTGTGACCTGAAAAGTAACAAACGTGATACACTCTAAGGAAAACCACTGTACCAAATGTGGGAACTGTTAAGCAAAGGGTTCTTTAAATATTGAGAGGACAAGACTTGGTCTACAGACCAACAGACTGGCCCTTGGAACTTTGACCGTGTGACCTGAAAATCAATAAAGGTCATCTTCTCATTCATAAACGAGAGTCACGGGGCTTTCGGATATGGCCTTAAAAACGAATGACCCTTGTCGCAGTAGGCCTTGACACGATGAATGGTCCTCAGTACTACGACCTTGGCGCCATGTACAGGACTGAATTTGTTATTTCATCTACAGCTGGTAACGCCCCTATATAGGTCCAACATAGTGAATAAGATGAAAAACAACATAAAACGTATATCGATGTGCATGAAGGAATTTTGTCAACTTCTACATATTATGTTTCACAACGTTTATCATAATTACAATTTGCGAAATAACGTAAGAAAATATTTACAATCTTTTCCACTTGAATAAACCTGTGCGATATTATTTTTGTCTATCAAACTAGTAATATACATACATCTGAAACAAAGAAAAACCTCTTAAAATCTGTGTTTTATAACAGTTAATGGCAACTTGCATTTGAAACACACATTACAAAATTCATTAATTAATTACATTTCTTTCATGCTGTAAAGGAAGGCTACAGAATATTAAAATTGATATTTTTATGGACATATATAAAATTAAACCAATCGAATATTCTCAAGAAAGTTTCTAGTGGATGATCTATAAACTTTCAGATATTCTCGAAGGAACAAGGGACTGTTGGGCGTTGACGCTCACCTGAATATCACTCTGCGTTCACATAGAATGTATCTGTAAAGCTCTGAAAATTGCATATTCTTTTTTGTTTGTAGTCAAAGGAGGCGTTTAATTTTTATGATGTTTCTCCAGTACAAATATATTATCTGGACAAATATTTTTCTTAAAGTGACCTACTGGTTGGGTGTCCTAGTGGTTAGAACCCGCACCTTGCAACCGTGCGGCCCAGGTTTAATTTTCGATCCTGGCGACCGTGTTTAACATGCACTGCAAGACGTTTAATGAGGAATACTACACCAGAGAAATCTGATATGGATGGAAAGTAAAGGATATGTACGGTAATATTTTGAAATTTGAAAGTTCCAATTTACCTCGTTTAGTGAAAAGAAAATGCAGTTTTCGGGGAAAAAACAATCTGGAAAAAAAATCTCTGCTAAAGTTCAACGCACGAACTATATATTTGCAGTCGACGAGTAAACCGTCTGAGCTATCAAGCTATGTGATTAGATTTAAAAGGAATATATATGTATTACTGGCATTGCTTAGTTTCAAATAGAAGTCAGTCATTATGGCGGTATAGTATTCCTCTCATTTTTCTCTAACCAAGCGCCTGGCATCAGCCATGACTATTTTGGATGATGCCTCAAGAACGAATGCCCCACATTACAATTAAAGCCTTCTTACTGGTACAGCCTCGAGTGTCATAAGAAGGTCATAATTTGTGAGAATATAACCATTGGCGTCTTCATATGCAATAACAAAGATATAAATAGTGACTTCCTTGTTCAAATGACCTTATTTTAAAAGATGATGACACTTTCTGACCAGAGGCAACCATTTTGCTCTGTAAGGTGATTTTTTTTTAATGCCGATTTCATTTTATTTGTTTTACGTTTTGTAGAAAATGTTACCACTTGTTGGTAAATTAAAGTTGCACAAATTTTGACCTAAGCGTATAGTTTACAGCTGTTACAGGAAGAGTTATTTATGGCGTCAACACCTACCGTAATATGGGGTCCCCGCTTTGAAGATCATAACCGAATTTGTGCTTGAGAAGCCGATATTTTAAAAGATTTTAATGCATTTTCACTCTCCGTTCCATATAGCCATCTCCTAGAGCCTGACCCAGGGGGTCGTGAGTTTCACATTTTTGGGCAGTCATCTTTGCTCAGTATAATTGTACAGCCAGTTTCTTTGTTCAGGAATAAAGAAGGTTGTTTTACGATTTAAAATTTTTCACGATTTGAACCATATATTCATGCCCTTGAGCTTGATCCATGAATTTACAACACTGGTGGATGCTTCCGTGCTTATTTTGCTTATAGGGGCCTCCGTTAGAGCATCAGGCTCAAAATCACAAGGCCTCTCACCTCTGTCGGCGCGTGTTCGAATCTCGGCCGCGGCGTTATGTGAGCAAGTTTGCCAGTTGACTTGCGGAAGGTCGGTGGTCTCTTCCCAGGTACATTGTATCTGGGTTCTCTCCTCCACCAACAAAAACTGGACGCCACCAGATAACTGAAAAATTGTTAAGTGTGGCGGAAAGCAATAAATAATCAATCAATCAATCATTAATATTTTGCTTATGCACCCAGAGAAATGAAACAGATTTTTAAAAATTGAATTATATCTTAAGATTTTGCGTCCCCAAAGACATGGGCCATAAACTCCTACTAACCTTAAAGATGCGAAACTGCTATTATGATGAAAACTGTCTATGTATCGTCAAAAATGTTCAGATTTATGACGGACGGGATCGGATAACAATACGTGCAAGTCAATTATGTGACTCCTGACAAAATCGTTTAGAATAATTTTCTCAAGTAGAAAGAATATTTAGGGATTTTTTTTAACAAGCATAAAATCGTAATTAATTTAACTCTTTCTCTCACATTTGATCAAAATTATACAATGCAAATTAGATTTATACATAGTCATGCAGAGGGCACCGTACATCTACATAGAATAAGAAGTGGATAAACTGCACATGCATGCATATCTAACTTGTTCTCTAAAGTGTACATCAAAAATAAGATACAGAAACACATTACTGACGTTGTTAATTATATACATTCTGTAAAGAAACAGACTGAATATGTACTCCGTAACCGTTGTTCGATCCCAGTAGAAAGGATCCACGATTTCTCGCAACATGATGTACACCCTTGGTGTGTACGACAAAGCAAACAAAAAACTAATTATGCAGAACATCAAAGAAAATCTATATTTATCCAACGTTTTTCTGATTCGTCTTTTATCTCTACCTTTATTGTTTTTGGTATGCCTTTTCTTGGACGATGACTCTGGATGGGTTCCGATTTGATCCCCTAGATTCTGATGTGATGACGTTTCAATATTCTCGGATTGTGACGTATTATTGCTAACCTCGGGAACCTGAAGATCTTCTTGACTGTCGTATTTATTTGAATCTTTTTTGCGGGTGCCTTTTTTGACATTAATCCTTTCCCGGAAATTTATCTGTCGAACTATCACTTTTCCTACCATGAAATAAAATCCACTCATCAAAACTATACCTGTAGTCCCCACTGATATAACGATGACGTCATATATCATATGATGCGTATTAAAATCTGGTCCTTGTTTCTTTCCGCAGCGACGCCCTCCTAGGGATTTCTGGTTATCATATATGATGGGGTAAGAACCATACAGAAAAATACACGGTAGAGATATGATTAAGCTAAAAATAAATACGACAAACAGTATTGTTTTCGTCCAAAACACGTCCAATCGTTTCCTATGTGGTCGGCAAATTGCGGAAAATCTGTGAAAGGCGACCAAAACAAGAATCAAACCAGACGTAAAAACACAGACCGTTGTGATGAACCACAAGCTCTTGCAAGCGAGGTTATCAGAGAAAGAGTAAGGGTTATAGTTCATGGCAATACCTAGTGAGGACCCACAAGAGGCAGCCACAAGGTCGCTATATGCTAAGAAAAGAATAAACAGTCGTATTTCCTCTCCGCATTTTCCACTCATTTTCGAGTGGTAAATGTATATCACTGTCAGATTACCGATTACTCCAATCACCAGTAAAATGAATAGAAACACAGTGTTTGGCATAAGCTCACTGAAAAGGTAATTTTCTATCAGCTCGATAGAATTATTTGTATTTTCTGCTGTGATATTAAAATCCATCATCCTTTTATAATGACAAATGACAAGTTTTCTCTTACACACACAGGAAGCGGTCCGGATTTGATAAAGATGGAGTGCTTAACAAAATTATATGTAGGCAACCGTGGACGTATAAGAATTCATTTTCATCAATGTGGATTATATATCTTTGTAGTAAAAAACAGAAAAACGTTCGAAAATAACAAGTGCCCTTGTGTATTAAACTTGACTATCGCTTGAGTGTTAGATGCATTTCCTGTTGACGATGTTTTTACCTATCACAACCGTAACAGCTTTTATATGGCTAAATTTAATTTCCATGATTTGTATCAACTCTTTGGTGAAATATGTTGAAATTCAATGCAACATGTTGAATTATATAGATATCCATTGGAAACTTTCCGACAGATTTTCATGAAATTTATATTTACATATTTTATATATATATATATATATATATATATATATATATATATATATATATATGATATTCAATGTTTTGTTGTTGGATATTGAATTTATTTCACGGTTGAGACGGGATTTTTTTTGGGGGGGGATTTTCAGGAGTGCGAAGCACGAGTGAAATTATCAAATAAATCCCGTCTCACTCGTGAAATAAATTCAATATCCAACAACAAAACATTGAATTTCCTGTTTATTACATTTTCTTACGTCTTCCTTTCGGTCTAACCACTTCTAGGCCCCCTTTCAACCCTACCTGTACTGAACGTTCAAAACAATATTGCGCCAAAAAAAAAGTACCTGAAGAAAAATGTAAAGTATATAGAAATAAATACATTTGAACAATAAAACAACTTTAGTTAAATTTTATTTTGATATTCAAGTAAAAACACGATAAAGTAGTTTTTGTTACGTAAAATAAAAGTAGTGGTATCTATTGCGGATGAATTTTACGATAATTCACAACCCGTAATAAGAAATTGAAGCGGTAAATTGTAAACACGAACGATGAGAACGCGGAACATTAAAACAATGAAGGAGATTCATACACTCGCTGTTGATTGGTAGGATTTGTTTAAAAACTTTTCTTGGGGGTGAGTGAAAAGTAGTTCCGGATGTTATTTTCACTGTGAAAATAAAACTGTGAAAATATCAATTTTATTGAAAGGATAAATTTTAGTATAACACTACTGAATATATATATATATATATATATATATATATATGTGTGTGTGTGTGTGTGTGTGTGTGTGTGTGTGTGTGTGTGTGTGTGTATATATATATATATATATATATATATATATATATATATTAAAATTTTTATTGCTTTACATTGTGAATGGATATTTTTTTCTTTTCCCCGGAAGTTTTCCATATCTACTGATCTTAAAAGATTTTTATAACACTGCATAAATTTTTGTAGCAGTATAATGACTTCGTTTAGATTCGTATGGTAATGCTATAGTCTTCAATCGCAAGTCGCGCAATGCGTTTGTCGTTGAGTGGCGATTGTTGCCCCCCCCCCCCCCCCCCCCCCCCAAAGATAGGTACTCACCATTACATATAAAAGCTGTGGGTTATTCAAGTGACACCTTCAAAACTTAAAACGATGTCTTATGTCCCTTTAGGCGTTGGTTTTCAATAAAGAATCCTCATTACTAGATGGGACTGAGGTATCAGTATATTATATCTAAAGAAGTGACGCCACACCTAAAATATTTTTATGAGAGAAGAAAGGATTTGAAGCACAAACTTCAAGCAATCAATGAGAAGATAACAATGTCATAATTAAAGTCCTATAGAAATAATTAAAACCCAGAGGTACTTCTACTGGGTAAAATGCCCAAAATAATAACACCTTTTGCGTCCCAAAATACTGTGGCCATCACCTTGCCATCAGATGGTTCCGTTTTGAACTTCTTTGACCTTGGAGACCCCGGCCCTACCCAATGACGACTCTGAGCTTATTCTCTGGCTAAAAATAATGAACCCAAGTCAAATTTTACATCAAGTATTTACCGTTTGTATACATCATTTTGAGGCATATAGAAAGTAAATCAAGAAAATCCCATTTTGGGTGTTGCTGGTCGCAATTTGTTACTAAAAATAGATTGTGAAATGTTATGGTTGTGTTGTGTTTGTGGCCATTTTTCACAGTAAGGGGGTTCTATTAAAAATCCATTGCATCTAATTTTCAATAAGAATCTGTATTCTTTTCTTTGTTTGTTTTACGTCCCGTCGAGAATTTTTCACTCATATTGAGACGTCACCAGCTGTAGGTGAAGTACCACAAATTTAGACCTATGCTTAGCGCTCAGGGCCGTAGCAGTGAGGGTTCTTTAACATGCCAACGCCTACCGTGACACGGGACCTCCGTTTTTAAGGTCGTATCCGAAAGACCCGTGATTCTCACTTCTAAATGCCGAGCGTTTGGCGAAGGAGCAATCACTACCTATTTTTCGTCTTAGGTTTGACGGCGGCCATGGCGGGACTCGAACTCACGACCTCCCGGTTACGAAGCGAACGCTCTAACCACTGAGCTACCGCGCTATTAATTGTTAAAACATATAGAACTGATTGAAACTTGCATGTTAATTGTTGGAATAAATTGATTATATACAGATATTCATAATCTGTTGATACCATGTTCACGTTACGTACCGTACTTTTCAAACAGTGCGTAAACAAGCTGCTTATAATTCAGTCATGAGTTTATTCTGCACATTATAGAAATAATTTGGTAAGTATTTTATAACTAAACAGTGCATATCACACATATTTCTTTAGATACGAGGGCTGTTTGATATGTAATGTGTATTGTACGACAACGTGATAACGCTTTGCAAAATTTCGTGGATGATGATACTTGTGATTAGGTCTGTTCAATACATTTCCTATGGCATAAACACGAGCCTTTAGCTCCACATAGTTTTAAACTTTTAGTCATTTCAATAGAGCCAATCGTTGACCACTGTTGTAAAAATGGTTGGGAAACAGGTTGAGAATATTGAAAAAATTAGAGCTTATATAAAAGTTAGCACAAAACTCGGTCATTCGATAATGCAGATTTTTAGTGAATTGTGGGACGTGTATGGGCCTGATAAAGTATTTTATGAGACAGTTCGTATGTGGAGAAAGAAATTTCTGACTGGCACAGAGTCCGTCAAAGATGCAGCAAAATCTGACCGATCTGTGACAGTAACAGGCAATCAAATGTCTCAAAAGTCAGGGAAATAACTGAACGTGATGGCAGGTACACAATACATGATATTGCCAAAGTTGATATTGCTATCGCGGGTGCATTTCATTTTGAAGCGTATTTTGAAAGTACGAAATATTTCTGCCCGATGGATACTGCATATATTGACAGATGACCAAAAAAACGGGTACGAGTACAAACCGCTAGGCAATTGCTCAAAATGTTTCCCAAATTCAATCAAAGACAATTTGCAAACATTTTACTAGTGACGAAACATGAGTTCACTATTTCGAACCAGTAAGAAATACTGGAAACGAAATATGGCTAATTAAACACGGTACAAGGCCTGTAGTTGCCAAAAGAACCACAAGCACAAAGAAGGTTCTATATTGCATATTTTTCTCATGTGATGGTATAGCCGTACAAATTCCGGTGCCGAAGGGCAAAAGTGTTATAGGTCGGTATTACCAAGATGTTATATTAAAAACGCTCAAGAAATATTATTATAAACGACGACCTGTGTCAGGATTTAGGCATGGTCATCTAATTCATGATAATGCTTCATCACATACATCTGAGCTTGTGAAGCAATTTTTGAAGTCGGAGAAGGTTACCGTCTTGCCATACACACCTTACTCTCCAGATCTACCCCATGATACCTTTTCATTTTTCCAAAACTTAAAAAATTCTTGTCTGGTTGTCGTTACAAGTCCCGACAAGCCCTTGGCTCAGCCATGTCAGTGCCCCAGAGGTCTACCTAAATCAGCGTACCGTGAAGCATTTCAGAAATGGATTCATAGATTGAAATGATGTATATTTCAAACCGTGGAGAATACCTTTCAGGGATGTAATGTTCATATCACTATTTGACTCGAATGCTTTAGAGATATCGTACAATAGACATTGCATATCGAACAATCATCGTATATTCTGAAACACCCTGTATGAGTTGACGTACTTATACTGGATTCCCAAACTTCACCCTTACGACAAACAACCTCGTATAAACATGATTTTAGATATAAACCTAATTTCTCGTTTTACATATATTCACATATTGTTTTACGTCCCATTCAAGAAGTCTTCTGTAGTGTTGATACACCAGTTCATCCGATATTGAAATAGATAAGTTTCTTGTAAGATGGAATACTAAACTAGAGACATTTGACGTGAATAAATTTTGAAATTGAAATTTTTAAAATTTACTCATTTTAATTTAAATTTGCAGTCTTGGTAGGAGGTATTATGACAAAAATTTAAAACCCCAGCTGGACTCCTCCGTGGCCGAGTGGTTAGAGCATTGCGCTCAAAATCACAAGGCCTCTCACCTCTAGTCGGCGCGGGTTCAAATCTGATATATGTGAGAAAGTTTGCCAGTTTACTTTCGGAAGGTCGGTGGTCTCTTCCCGGGTACATTGTATCTGGGTTCTCTCCTCCACCAATAAAAACTGGACGCCACCAGATAAATGGAAAATTGTGTGGCGGAAAACAACAAAACAATCAAATCAACCCAGCTGGACTCGAACCCGTGATCTCCAGTTAAGCATTCGACGTGCTAACCTATTGAGTTACTCAACTAAGCAACGAGCTTTGAGCCACTCAGCTAAGCACTGAACTTCGAAATGAATAGGCAAATATTAGTGGCATTTATATTTTCATTCATGGTTTTAAAGTAAGTCAGTCATTATGGCGATGTAGAGTACCTCGTTGATTAACAGTTGGTCAAACTTCAAGGTCACGAAGTCAAACAACATGGTAATAAATAAAATGTTTTACCACACAGAATCAAAATAAAACATATTATGAAAGCCTTACTTTAAATAGTTTAGAATATGTTTAGTAGGTTTTCATAAAAGGTTATCTACAGTCACCAGGCGTGTTTGTTGTTTTTTCCGCCACAATCAACAGTTTTTTAGTTATCTGGGGGCATATTGGGCTCAAAATCACATAAACTGGCAATTGCGTCATTGGACGCCTGTTCTTTTCACAGACGAGTCACGGTTCTGCGTGGACTTTCATGACGGTCGTAGGCGTGTATGGCGCATGCGTGGAGAGCGGTACGCTGATTGCTGTGTAGCAGAGCAATGATCGTTTTGGAGGTGGCTTTGTGATGATTTGGGCCGGAATCAGTATTGGTGGATGTACTGACTTGCACGTGATTAATGGCAATCTTACCGGTGCAATTTACAAGGACGAGATACTGCATCCAATTGTGAGACCTTATGCGGGAGCTATAGGCAACGACTTTGTGTTAATGGATGATAATGCTCGTCCCCACAGAGCACGTATAGTGACAGACTACCTTGCTACAGAGACAATTGAACGTATGGATTGACCGAGTTGTTCTCCCGATTTAAATCCAATAGAACATGCCTGGGACATGTTGCAGCAAACTGTTTCCAGACGCCCTGTACTTCCGACAAACCGCCAGGAGCTTACATTAGCTTTACAGCAGGAATGGGCAAGGTTCCCACAAATTGCGTTCCGCAGGCTCATCAGAAGTATGCAGAGGCGTTGTCGTGCCGTTATACAGGCTCAGGGTGGACATACACCCTATTGATATTGCCTTTATAAAGATTCAATCATTTGTAATGAAATTTGTTATTGTTGCTCATAACGATTTTCAAACTGTTTGGGGGGTTACCTGACTATGGTTGCTCTGGCTGCTTAACGTATTGATGAATTTGTAAAAACAGGTTTAAAATGTATTGTTCGATTGTCGTTGAACATTTTAAGTATATATTTAACATAATTTATTTGGTTTTGTTATGAATAAAATAATTCTGAAATCATGATCCTTAACTTTTTTTGTCCAGTATATATCGGCGCGAGCGAGATTCGAACCCGCGCCGACTAGAGGTGAGAGGCCTTATAATTTTGAGCGCGATGCTCTAACCACCCGGCCACGGAGGCGTAAAAGAAAATCATCTTTTGACCTATTACGCTTCAACAAGGCGCTATATACTGATGCTCTGTTGCCATTTGCTCATCGGCATACCGTAACAAACATGTAAGATTGTTGATACGCTACAATGTGAAGTGCCTAATTCCTGTGATATTTCATCCACCTGAATTCGCCTATCAGAGTATAACAGATCCAGAACTTTGTTACACATTTCTTCGTCGGTGGCATCCAGTGGGCGTGCAGACCTGGCTTTATCTTCTAAAGACGTTCTACCGCGTTTGAATTCCCCTACTCAGAATTTAACCTGAGCATAAGATGGTGCAGAAGACCATAAACATCGGCTAACTCGCCGTGTATTGCCTTGTCTGTTTTACCTTTTAAATACAAGTACCAAATTACAGCACGGTTTTAGATGAAAAGCATGCCTTTGCATCACTAGCCATGTTTGACATTCAGTATCTTATTAACGAATGACTCGACACGCATGCAATTTTGTACCCAGGTATAACGTATGTATTGAAACAAGGCATGGAAATTGTGATCGTCTCGGTCAATCGGAAATTGAATAGGCTGGTTACTTATTGACTTGCTCTCGTAGTTAAATTAAAAGATAATACTGACAATCCTGCGTTTTCCATCCGCAATTTGAAGATTTATATGACATAAACAAAGCTGTTCTACAAATTAAACACTATTGGTACATGAATCTAAGTTGCTAATGACAAACATTTGACTGTAATCTCAGACTCCCTATCTTGGTTACAGCTAATGGGCAATATGAATATCATCCATTCATTTCATGCAGTTAGGCCAGCCATTGTCTTTTAAAGAAAGTAAGATAGTTAACTTCTGTGAGATTCCAAGTTATGTTGGTTTCTATGGTAACACCAAAGCGGACAAAGCAACAAAAACTGAATTTAAAAATGATATTGTACCCTTCACAATTCCCTACACTGATCTGGACTATTTCATAATACTATATCTTTGGAAAATTTATTGGAATTTTTGTAACACAAATCAATTCAATCCATGCAATTTTTTTTTTTACAATCATCTTATCAGTAATCATATTAGAGCACAATTTTCACAAACGAAAGTGACACAAGTAATACTATATACAGGAATGTCAGATCATTAACCTACTTACAATGTTTAATCTTATGTACGGCGGATAGGACATTAAAGTAATCGTGAATTTATTTTCTTTCAATTTATGGACACTGGGGTTTGGGTGGGGCTAGAATCGAGAACAATTAAATTGTACATGATACATGTATATAGAGAACATATTTTAAAATTATCCTACTTTCATGTAATTTACTTAAATCAGATTGGACTAGAAACATTTGGAAACAAATATTGTTACCCTCTGAGAATAGAAATCACGACTTTCGGTGGTGATAATATCCAGCAACAGGAAATAACACTTGACAACTGGCGATACCAGAGAAAAAAAACTTATCACATGCACAAATATTGTGAGCGTACGGTCCATGGTAAATAGAAGGACGTTATAGTAGATTTGATCACGTTTCAACTTCATGTCATATCCCAATAACATTCAGAAAATTATATCTTATTTCTCATATTTATATTTCTGTTTCGATTTGTTGTTCTTAATAAGGTTCCATACTTGTATAGGCAGACGATCGTACAACACAAGATACAATTCGTTAAATTTCGATCAGATGAATAATTGGATACAATATCTAGGAAAATATAAAATATGAATATTTATATTGGAAAGAATAAAAAAAGTTGAACCAAGTGTAAAATAAAGATAATTTATGGCGTCAAATCAACTCAATTGAAAAACAAGAGCGAAGTAAACTACATCCGGTCAATCGGTGTTGGAGAACTGCTGGCAGTTGCCCCCATAACTTAGTTGTAAACGCAAATGCTGAACACAGATTTCGACAGAAATTCAGAGGATCTAAGGGAATTGACAGATCATAAATGGATTAAGCTGAGCTCGACACTACTCACTAGTCTGGATCACCCGACATTTGTGTATACGCCGACTCTCTACAACACAAACGTCGGGATGATCAAAACTATAGAAGAATGCGTCCAGAGTCGTGGAGAGTCGGCGTATTCGTGGCGGTGATGGTTATTGCCCGGAAACAACAGGTTACCATTATTGATTTGGTATAATAAAACATATATTTCATAAAGTTGAGGGTAGTATTGAAAATTTTCACCCCCGAGAAAACCATTGTCAACCGAGGCGCAGCATTCTTCATGAAGCGCTTTTTGAAACAGTGATTAATACAAAGGCCAGTTTTACAAAACTATCCTACGACTAAGATCAAAATTTGTTACAAGATCATGTAATAGCCGTTTCACGAAACAGTCATATTTTAAGATAATCTTAAGATTGTCAGAAATCTCAAGACGTTCAGGTACTTGTCTTTAGTCTATACTGAGCATGGTGGCAGTCTATGTTTTACTAAGAAGTGGTAGCTTATCCGGAGGGAGTGTGCTTTTTATATAGTCAGTCTATCCTCCATTCCTTCCATGTGCCTTCTCCATTATAACAGAATTTTGTATATTTAAGCCTACGGGTTATCTCTTATATATCCCTGACAAGTGTATAGTTGTAATTATATGTTTGTTCCTCATGCATCCTTTGTTCCTCGTGTGTTATTATATGGTTTGTCCCGTGGGGATCCGGGTTGTTAGAATAGATCCTCAGTACCCCATTGCTTGTCGTAAGAGGCGACTAATTGGGGCGGTCCTTCGGATGAGACCGCAGAAACCGAGTTCCCGTGTCACAGCAAGTGTGGCACATCAAAGATCCCTCTTTGCTCAAAGGCCATAAGCGCCGAGCATAGGTGTAGATTTTACAGCCCTTCACTGCCAATGGTGACATCTCCATATGAGTAAAAGATTCTCGAGAGGGACATTAAACAATATACAATCAATCATTATATGGTTTGAGTTAATAAACTGAGTAAGGTACAGAAACATTGTATTAAACAAAATGGAGGCTGAAAATGTAAAGATAACGAACAGTGGTTAATCTCATAACTGCTATTGATTGATTGATTGTTTTACGTAACGTGAGAATTTTTCACTCATACTGATACGTCACCAGCTGTTTGGTGTAGTACCACAAATTTTGACCTATGCTTTGCTATCAGTGAGGGTTCTTTAACATGTCAACGCCTGCCACGACACGGGACCTCTGTTTTCAAGGTCATATCCGAAAGACCCGTGATACTCACTTCTAAATGAGACACGGGTGAAAAGGGAGAGGAGCGTACATTTCAACTGGGGCTTGCGACGATGCAAAAACTGAGGCCCCGTGTTACACGTTAAAGATTCCTTCTTTCTCAAAGGCCGTAAGCGCCGAGCAGAGACCTATATTGTGCAGCCCCTCACCGGCAATGGTAACGTCTCATTATGAGTGAAAAATCCTCAAGAGAGATATTAAACAATGTATAATCAATCAATTTTTTTTAAAAATGACGCTTGGACTTTTTCTTTCAAAGAAAGTTGATTAAACCATAAAAAATGTAATACAGCCTTCAGATTTTACGTCTGAAGCACATTTTCTAATATTGTGAATTCCAAATCAAGACAAGGAAAAGAAACTAATTAAACCTCTATATATAGAAAAAAGATTTCCCTAGGGATTGTGTAGGTATCAGGAAAGTCAAAGGATTTTACATTTGGCTTCCTTATGCATGAGCCTTCTCAATCTTTTCAAAATCTACATAGATTTAAATAAAAAGATTTGATTTCCTTTTACATACACAATTCCCAGGGAAGTCCTTTTCTATCATGTTTTTATTCTCTCTCTCTCTCTCTCTCTCTCTCTCTCTCTCTCTCTCTCTCTCTATATATATATATATATATATATATATATATATATATATATATATGAAAGAATTTGTACCAAGGTTTTATGATAATATTATGCATGAATGGCAATTGTCGTGTAGCAAATTGGATTTTTATTGTAAATTTAAAATTTCAACCAGAAAAATATTTAAATATTGTCAGTAAATGTACACTTTAGAGACGTTCTATGCAAATTAAGAACTTCACGTCATGGTTTAGAATTGAACAATGTCGTTTAAAAGCCATTCCACGAGAAAAAAGACACTCTTTTGGGGAAATAAAAATGAAAGTTCCATTAGGGTGGAGAACATTTATAAAAATCTTTGATTTGTATGTTGATACAAGAGAAAGTTGTAATATACATAAAATATACGATTCTAAAATAGATTACGAATTAAATACAGCTGCATGTCCATACATGGAAACATTACCTTTTTATGGGGTATGGCAAAATTTACCTAATTCGCATTTAGAGCAAGGAAACAATTTAATGCATTATTGCCATGGTAAAGCAAATTTATTGGAAATTTTACGTATCCTGACGAACTTTTAAAACGCAATACAACTGGTAAAGCAAATTTAATGGAAATTTTACGTATCCTGACGAACTTTTAAAACGCAATACAACTGGTAAAGTAAATTTATTGGAAATTTTACGTATACTGACGAACTTTAAAAACGCAGCACATCTTTTTTCCCAAATAATGTTTTAATATTTTTATGATATCTCTAGCAATCTTCACTCACCATACATACATCGTGGTGGTTTTTAAAACTCCACGACCTGTTGTACCCGCATTCATTATTCACACGATGTGAGCAGCATTGCATGACAGTTCCTGACCTTTTCAAAATTAATGAAACGACAAAAAACGAGTTTCGTGGTAACAAAACATTTCTGCTGGTGCAACATCGATAGTAGAGATTTTTTTTTTTTTAAAAAGGCCAAGCCGCATTTATACAATGAAATGCAAAATCAAGCCGTCAGTATGCTGGAAGCAAAACTAAGACTGTTCCGCGTTTAAACAATGAAATTCAAATTCAACATGTCGGTATGCTGGAAGCAGGCGTTAATCAGCGGAAAGTAGTAAGACGTTTTCATGTTCATCTCTGTACCATAAGCAGTTAGTTGCTATGGTATCATCCGACAGGATCATTAAAGATCGTCAAAGATCTGGTCGATTGTTTGTAACAACGCCACGTCGACAAGCGTACGACCGTCTATGTCACTTGCCGGGTAGGTTTACGGTCTCTGTGGCGAGGCATTCGATTGGATGTCATGGTAGGTCTGTTTTGTAAGAATAGTATCCAGAATATTGAAACGCCATGGTATCTGCTGCAGAAGACGTTACAAAGGGTCACAACTTAAAGCGCATCATCGACATTACAGAGTAAAATGGGTCAGACAGCTGTTAAATCAACGCCAAAATTGAATCATATTCTCCGAAGAGTCTAGATTCAACGTTAGTTTGAGTTTACTGTCGTCAACATGAACATTTGAATATGTAGACATTTGTGTCCTTGAACGCGACAGATTCGGCGAAGGTAAAGTTATGGTTTTGCGTGCGATTAACACAAAATTTCGCTTGCAGTTGTTGATTTTGAATGGAACCTTAACTGCCAGAAGGTAAACAGAAATTCTGCAGCCCGTGGTAACACCATTAATTCAGTAGCACAGGCACGGCAATGGATTATTTTTTCACTGGACAATGCACGCACACGGGAAGATGACTCAATGTTTCCTTTAAAAGAACTGCATCACCGTTCTTGATTGGCCCGCAATATCCCCGGACTTAAATCTTAGTGGACATTCATGGGACGAGCTAGGTAAACATGCCTCGGAATCTTGGAAAGAACGTTACTGAAAGAGTGGCAAAGCATCCCCCAGTGGACCACATTCGGAGTGTCTGTCAGTCAATGACACGTCGCCTACTCACCGTTATCGACGCTAATGGTGGGCATATCCGGTATTAGTAATCAAAATCACATTCTGAATGAATCCCTTCTGACTAACATATTATATGTAGCCTTTGGAGGAAATAACAATGACGTAACAATGACGTATAAAATCAATGAATATTAGACTTTCATTAAAAAGGAGATTAAACACTAAATACTTTTGTTTACCGAATTAATAATTATCCACTATGCCTCCGAAATGGTTGTTATGTGTTTCAGCTAGCTCTGAACTAACGTATTCTATGTAAGAACAAACACTCTTCACTTGGTGACTAAAATTTCTAAGGTGCCTTCTTTTAATGATCAACTGCCTTTGTATAAAATATCAGAACTTTCTGCTACAATTTTAAATTCATTGAATGACAATGAAAATGATGACTGACAAGCAGAGAGATGTTCATAATCAATAGGTGTTGCCTTTAATAAACAATTGATAAATCTTTACGGGAAAAATGAAAGTTATACATTGAAAAATATTCAAGATATCGTGTCGCGATGAAAGGGTGTTGACCAATGAGATTGATCATCGTTCGTTGTCTTCACTTTGGATTGAAAACCTGCTGTGAACTTTGACCTCGTGACCATAAAATTAATATTATCTTTCTTTGATAATCAACTACCTTTCCATGAAATATGAAAGGTCTCTATTGAAAGCTTTTCAACTCATCGTACCACAATGAAAGCAACGATAAAATTGCTGCCTTGACCCCAAAACATGTAAGTATCTTTATTGATCAACGACCTTTTTATAAATCATGAAAAGTCTATGTTGAAAACTACTCAAGATATTATTCGTATATAAAGTGACGATAGCCGAGTAGAAAATATGGTTTCTGCATTTTCAACACGGGACACTAAAATCGTCCAATTCAATTCAGATTTGGCGAGTTGAGAAAGATTTTATAAGTAGGGAAAGATTTTATAAAATATTCACTAAATAATATTTGTTTATAATCAGGATTCTAAGAAATCATGAACTTGAATATGGACTTAAATTTTATTCTATAATTATATTGTAAATTATTGACATGATAATTCACCTTATTTTATTTCATTTTCTTTTTTACTAATGATCCATTCACAAGTTAAGTACCATTAAGTATGTAAGTCTGCATTTAATTATGAATTGAGTGGTACAGTTTTCAAGCATTTTAAACCTAAACTGAACTTTCGGTCTAATCTCGGGTAAATAATTTTATGAAATATATAGAAATTTTTAGGTTGATTACCATATGACCGACGTCTAAATATATATATATATAGAGAGAGAGAGAGAGAGAGAGAGAGAGAGTTATCTCTCTTTGGCTTAGAAATCTATACCCATATTACAAAAGATGATTAAATTAAAGGTGAATATAATGAACATTGATTGAATTCATAACTCCTATAAAGGATACAAAATTAAGAGTTGGGCATACACGGATCCCTGGACATACCAAAGGTGGGATCAGGTGCCTAATATGTATAAGCATCCCCTGTCGACCGGTCACAACCACAATGAACCCTTTTTCTTGATCAGGTAAACGGAGTAATCCGAAGTCAAAATCAGATTAAAAATACGACCTAACAAATGGTATGAAACATGTCAGCTAATATTTAACCCAATGCCAGTTTTTACTACAATAAAACTCTGGCATCTTGTTAGTTGATTAGAATTATAATATGATCCCCGTCAGCACACACACACACACACACACACACACACACACACACACACACACACACATATAGATATATATATATATATATATATATATATATATATATATATATATATATAAAGGTTATCTCTCTTTTGTTCTTTTGTTTAGATTGATTTATTTATTGCTTTCCGCCACACTCAACAATTTTTAAGTTATCTGGTGGCGTCCAGTTTTGTTTTTTTTGGTGGTGGAGGAGAGAACCCAGATATCTGGGAAGAGACCACCGACCTTCCGCAAGTCAACTGGCAAACTTGTTCACATAACGCCGCGGCCGAGATTCGAACACGCGCCGACAGAGGTGAGACGCTTTGTGATTTTGAGCCAGATGCTCTTACCACTCGGCCACGGAGGCCCCCCTTTTGTTTAGAAAGCAGTTACACCCAAAATGGGCAAATTATCCTTAACGTTAGATTTCACTTACAAAGCAAGCCGTTCGTGTAACTAAAATATGTTGCGAGGAAAAAAGACCCATGGATCGTGTATTACAACTCAAGAATATCAGGCATCGAAAAATTTCAATGTTGTTGCTGCAATGATTGTATCGTTCAATCTCTATAAGAATTAAGATACCATTTGTGGTAGCCTAGAGATAATGTGACCGGTTGTGGTACTCTAGTGATAATGTGACCGGTTGTGGTAGTCTAGTGATAATGTGACCGGTTGTTGTAGCCTAGAGATAATGTGACAGGTTGTGGTAGTCTAGAGATAATGTGACCGGTTGTGGTAGCCTAGAGATAATGTGACCGGTTGTTGTAGTCTAGAGATAATGTGACCGGTTGTGGTAGCCTAGAGATAATGTGACCGGTTGTGGTAGCCTAGAGATAATGTGACCGGTTGTTGTAGCCTAGAGATAATGTGACCGGTTGTTGTAGCCTAGAGATAATGTGACCGGTTGTTGTAGCCTAGAGATAATGAGACAGGTTGTTGTAGTCTAGAGATAATGTGACCGATTGTGGTAGCCTAGAGATAATGTGACGGGTTGTTGTAGCCTAGAGATAATGTGACCGGTTGTTGTAGCCTAGAGATAATGTGACCGGTTGTTGTAGCCTAGAGATAATGTGACCGGTTGTTGTAGTCTAGAGATAATGTGACAGGTTGTTGCAGTCTAGTGATAATGTGACAGGTTGTTGTAGTCTAGTGATAATGTGACGGTTGTGGTAGTCTAGAGATAATGTGACCGGTTGTGGTAGTCTAGAGATAATGTGACAGGTTGTTGTAGTCTAGTGATAATGTGACCGTTTGTGGTAGTCTAGTGATGATGTGACAGGTTGTTGTAGTCTAGTGATAATGTGACGGTTGTTGTAGTCTAGAGATAATGTGACCGGTTGTGGTAGTCTAGAGATAATGTGACCGATTGTGGTAGCCTAGAGATAATGTGACCGGTTGTTGTAGCCTAGAGATAATGTGACCGGTTGTGGTAGTCTAGTGATAATGTGACCGGTTGTGGTACTCTAGAGATAATGTGACCGGTTGTTGTAGTCTAGAGATAATGTGACCGGTTGTGGTAGTCTAGTGATAATGTGACCGGTTTTGGTAATCTGAGGATAATGTGACTGGTTGTGGCAGTCTAGGAATAATGTTATTGGATGTGGTAGTATAGGGATGATGTAGCCGTTTGTGGTAGCTTTGTGGTTAGGGCAGCCCCTGGTTCTATTCTCGATACTAACAAACTTTAGATCTTCACGAGCTCTCTGTGTTATTTAGTAGCCTTTCTCCCTAGTATTTTCTGGCTGTATAGCAGCCCCCCTTACATAACAGCTTCACCGTTATGCATAAATCATCACATTTTACATTGTTATCAATCATCTCACATACCCAACAAACAAGACTGTGATTCCTCATATTTATGATAAAATGAAATCATCAATCGACATATAAAAAGTAGGATATGACGTGTAAAACATTGCTATATTATATGTGCAAAAATCTTCATTTATATTCGATAATAGTATTTTTCATATGCGAAATTCTACAGTCTTGTTATTTTTCTGAAAACGTTGATTTACTCGATAATTTATTTATTCATCTGAGAAAAGTTTGAAGTGTGCTCAATGAATTTTGATTACGCTCAATAAATCTTGATTTTCTTCGATAATCTTCTTATGTATATGGGGGAATCTTGATTTACGTTCAATAATATTGTTGTTTATATACAAATTTCTCGATTTATATTCGATAACATTGTTTTCTACGTGAAAAAAAAAATTTATATTCGATAATTTTGTTTATATGAAAAAAAAAATCTTGATTTATATTCGATATATGAGAAAATCTTATTGTATGCTCAATAAATCTGGATATATTTTCAATAAATAATTTATTTATAAGCTGTAAATCTTATTTTATATTGGATAAATCTTCATGTATATTCCATAAATTTTGTTGTTAAGGTGAAGATAACGAACAGTGATCAATCTCATAATTCCTACATAGAATTCAAAATTAAGAGTAGGGCAAACACAGACCCCTGGACATTCCAGGAGTGATAATACAACAACAAAATCATCGAATATAAAAATTTTAGCATATAAATATCAAGATTATACAATATAAATCAAGAATATATTCAATATACATTCAAGATTATTAGCTCTTTAAAAACATATTGGTTACGAAGCAAAATACAATAAACATATAAACTGCAGTGTATATGCGTTTGTGGGTTTAATGCCAGCTCTTTTACTAATATTCAACTTTTTCGTTTAAATGAATTTTAGGGAACGACCTTTCCTTCCCTAAGAACAAACCAGAATGTTTCACCTATAAATAAAAATAAAGATATGGGCAAACACGGACCCCTTGACGCTCCAGAGGTACGATGATGAAACGAAGATGAATATAAAGCAGGTCGCCTAATAAATAAAGGAGTATGATTCGTAAATAAAGGAGTATATATATATATATATATATATATATATATATATATATATACTGACGGACTTTAAAAACGCAACACTTGATAATTTTATGTATTATGAATTTGTTCATATATCTTATTTATTCAAATTCATATCTTTCATTTATTCAAATTCATAGTGGTATATTACAAATCATGTTAACTGAACACTATTCTTTGATTTTGAACATCGTTTTATTCACATAGAGGCTACAGTTGAAATGAATGTCAAAGAGGGGTGCGTCAAAAATATGGTTTTGTTCACTAGTACCGGGTATGACCTCCATTAGCAGTGATGACGACGCGAAGGCAACGTGACACTGATTGACAAACATTTCGGATGGTCCTCTGAGAAATATTCTGTCATTCCTCTAACAAGGCTCTCCCTAGTTCTTGCGGATACTGAGACTGAGGTTGGCGGCTGCGCACACATCTCCCCAGCTCGTCCCATAAATGCTCGATTGGATTCAAGTCTGAGGACAAAGCATGCTAATCAAGGACGTCAATGGCGTTCGTTTGAAAAACGTTTTGTGTCAATCTTGCCGTATGTGCGCACGCATTGTCCTGTTGGAAATTTAACCCATTTCCTTTGCCTACAGTGTATGTTGCTGCATTAATGTGCTAAAACAGGCTGCAGAATTTCGTCCACATACCTACTAGAAGTGACCCCCCCCCTCCAAATCTGTCGCGCTGGAGAACACAAGTGTCTTCAGAACATTCATGTAAACGACGGTAAACTCGACATCTGCCGTCTGCGTTGCTTACGATAAATCTGGACTCATCTGAGAACACAACATGTGACCAATTTTGACGTTGAGTCAGATGCTGCCTTGCCTATTGCAATCTGTACCGTCGGTGATGCTGTTTAAGCTGCAGTTCCTTACAAGGTCTTCTGACGCTTCAAAATTCTGGAAACGGTTCTAGGATGAATAGGTCTTCCATGACGTCCAATGATTTCTCTCGCCGTGGTCGCAGAGACCGTAAACCTATTGTGCAGGTGACGTTGCCGTATGGACACTTATTGCCGTGGTGTTGTCACAAACGGTTGACCAGGTCTTGGGCGATTATTTAGAGATCCTTTATGATGGAATCATGACAACAACCGGCTAACTGTACAAGGACATTAAAACGCTTTGCAACCCCACGCTGACTAACCCCTGCTTGTATGCCTGATTGCGCATTTCATTGCTTAAGCGCGGAACAGTCTTGGTTTTGATTTTTATTTTCTGTTAATGGTGTCTATGCTCTCACCAACAAATTTGTTTTATCGCGAAAACTCCTCTATTACCTTTCCACATATTTGAAAAAAAACCTAAAAATTTCGCTCGATGCTACTCACAACGCGCAAACAATGAACAATTGAGAGATGGGTTTTAAAAATCAATCCGATGTATGTTGGGTAAATTTTGCTAGAAAGGTTTTATATGTAATGTTTTCAATGAATAAATCAAAGAAAACATGTGTTGAGTTTTTTAAAGTCCTTCAGAATATATATATATATATATATATATATATATATGTATATATATATATATATATAATCACTACATCTACTTCTACAGGGGCCTCTATGGCCGAGTGGTTAGAGCATCGCGCTCAAAATCACAAGGCATCTCACCTCTAGTCGGCGCGGGTTCAATTCTCGCTCGCGCCGATATTTGTGAGAAAGTTTGTCAGTTTACTTTCGGAAAGTCTGTGGTGTCTTCTCGGGTACAGTGTATCTGGGTTCTCTCCTCCACCAATAAAAGCTGGACCCCACCAGATAACTGAAAATTTGTTGAGTGTGTCGTAAAACAATAAACAATCAATCAATCAATCTACTTCTACATGTCATGTGTTTTGTGAACGAGCAGTTGATACTCATATGTACGTCTTAGGTGTTACGTGGCCACCTTACGATTGACGTCCCAATCTGCGCATCTACTCCCTTCTTATCATGATGCGAACACGGCAATCAAAGTTTTTCGTCATTCTAAGTGGCTTACAGACAACAGTCTGGATAATATCCTAAAAGTAGGAAAATAAACAGTAATTTGGATAAAGTTCTGAAAGTTTAATTAATGAATTACAAACTATAGTATTGATAATTCCAACAGTCTTGATAATGTTCTCAACAGGAAATTAAGACCCTTGATTTTTTGTTTGATTTTGTCACTTATATTGCAACATCATCAGCTGTAGGTGAAGTACCAAAAATATCGACCTACGTATGCCACTCAGGCCGTAACAGTGAGACGTCTTTAGTGTGTCAACGCCTGCCCGGAAATAGGTTTTTAACGTCTCGTCCAAAAACCCGCGATTCTTACTTTCAAATACAGAGTATTTGGCGAAGAGCAGTCGCGACATATTTTACGTCTTCGGTAAAACGCGGTCAATTTGCATGAGGATCTCGAACCCACCTCTTAGTTATGTAGTTACCGAGTAATTAATATTTCACTCAAACTGGATCCTCGAACCTTAATTGTTGATCTTAAAGAGATAATTACAGTAACGAATTATACGCAGGTTTTAAGGAAATATATTATTGGAAAATGAAGTGTTACTGATATAACATTTAAGAACTTAAATGCCATTGGCTAATGAGTAATCCATGCATTTTCTTAAATAACCATATATACGAATCCCTTAACAACTCTGGCGTTGTTCAGAAGCGCATTTAAAAGAAGATATGTTGGACACAGTTATTTTTCTGGTGTTGGTGATTTTGTGTTCACTCATAGGCTGTGCGCTGAATTCAATTACACTAGCCGTGTACGTGAAATGGAGAAGAGTGTATTCACCAAAACAGACGATCCTAAGGCTCTTGGCTATCATTGACCTGTTCATTTGCAGCATCATCGCACCCTCTTCTATTGTGGAACAGCTTGTAGAAACATTACCTGGGCATGTTCGGCTTGTTCTATCCTACATGAAATTAAGTATTATTTTTCTTTCGAATTTGATGCATTTGATTGTTGCTGCTCAACGTTGTGCTGCAGTACATCTTCCAACCCGAGTGCAGACTGACAGTCTTACTTATACAACAGTAGTCATTGCGGGCTGTATCTCGATTACCCTGACAGCACCAGTTGTATTTTCAAGACCCTCAGTTAAGAACACCACTCGTGGGTTCACAGTTCCGGAAATTGTTTTGTTGGCTGTGTTTTTGTGCGGTATTGTATTGAAGATGTTTTTATATTTGAACATTTTTAGCACACTCAAAAAGAGAGCAAAGAAAAGGCAAACTACATCACTGCAATCTCGTCGACCTTCCTATCAGTTCACCCCCCAACATATTTCCATGATAGCTCGTGGCAAAGAATGCAAACATCAAACTGAAATTGACTTGGGCACCCCAGCATTTACTCCAAAGGAGAAAACCCTAAAACGCCATAGTATTTCTTTGCCACTAACAACGAAAGGTCACTTTTCAGTGAGTACAAAAGTAGCCCCTTTCCAGCCGCCTTTGTCGATGAACCTTGAAGTACCCATTTTGACACCAGTGGAGATTTTACAAAGATCCTCTTTAACAGATCTGAAATCACCAATGCATCATCCGGGGTCAGGTCGAAGGATAACAGAAGAAATTGCTAATAGGAAAATAACACTTTTAATGTGTATCAGCAGTGTGATGTACACCGTCACGTGGATCCCGGTTTGGATCGCCTTTCCAGGTTTCGTTGATTCTGTGACTTTGAAACACTTTTTCTTTTTGAATCAAGTTATCAATCCTGTTCTTTACAGTCTATCAAACAAACGATTTCGGACACATTTGAAGACATTAGTCAGGTTTAATTTTTGACAGGAGATACTATAGATGCATTATGTGAAAGTGAGTATGCTTCTGAAGAATTTTATCTATGTTTGTATGTTCTTAAGATCAAACAAACGATTAAAATAAAGGATATTTGTGATTTTTATGTGGGTGTTGGAAAGAGTTGTCAGTCAATACACGGTCCAGGCTGGTACAGTATTAAACACTATTAAAACCTGTCTGAAAACAGTTTAGGATTAGATCTGCCAGGATTTTATAAGTCTCGACGTTGTCTCCTTTCATTTGACTACAGTCATTGTAATCAGCAGTGTTTATACAATTTATATCCTTTGATAAAATTATGTGAATGAAGCCTTCACAATCGGGGTATGAACAACAGTTCCTGAATTATCAATTTTTATACTTTCTCACCCAGTCCATCCTCCATTTTCGCCTACATAATCACGGCAAGATCAGTCATCGCAATGCTGAAATCGTATTCGTTTCCTGTCTTCTAAATGCACGTAATATTATTTGAAATTTCGCATTAAATTTCACTTAATCTACTTTCTAAGCCAACCAACTCTTTGCATATCCATTATTAGCGGCTTATTTACCGCTTTCGTATCTCTGTAAGAGCACGCAGCATAAACCCCCACATTTGGCACTTTCCGTCAAGTTTTTTGTTACATTATCAAGACTTTCATTAAGAAATTCATTTCAAAATCTAGGATTATCTCACCCATGCATACCTCTGATCCTTTGCCGGATTTCACTCCAGTATTTGGTATTTTTGGTTCTTTCAGCTTTTCCAAGTTTGTTCTTATTTCGGATTTCCAACATTTTTGACTTGAGCATCACTGAATAGACATCATTTGTCGAAATGCGCATCTGGTGCATCAAGCTTAGTACCGTTTAGGTTTTATATTAACAAGTTCGATTGATTATATTCCCATTTTTGAAACAAATCGTCTTTCTTTTTCAAAACTCTCAAAATCGACATCCTTCACTTGTAAGCACAAACAAACATTAATGCGCACGCAAAGAAGGTTGCACAGCAACTAACAAAAACACAGTTTTTAAATCCTTAATTATGCCGTGTTTTGTTTTGTTTGTTTGTTTGTTTGTTTTCTGCCACACTCAACAAGTTATCTGGTGGGGTCCAGTTTTTGTAGATGGAAGAGAGAACCAAGACACAATGTATCGGGGAAGAGACCAGCGACCTTCCGAAAGTAAACTGGCAAAGGCCTTGGGATTTTGAGCGCAATGCTCTAACCACTCGGCCACCGAGACCCCCCCCCCCAATTCCTATAGAAAATACATATCAGAAAGATGGACCCCCTGACATACCAGAGGCGGGATCAGGGGCCTAGGAGTAAACATCCCCTGTCGACTGGTCACACCCGCTGTGAGTCCCATATTATGATCAAGTATACTGAGTAATCCGCAGTCAGAATCAGTGTGCCACGAACGACCTCACAATTGGTATGAAACACGTCAGACAGCATTTAACCTAATGGAAGGTTGTACTGGCAAACTTGATCGTTATAACAACAATAGAATTTGCGAAATGCTGGCTTTAGATGAGACTGTTCAAACCCCTGGAACATCAGCTTCTTTGTTAGACGTTTTTCTTGATTGAAAAATTGATCATATTCAGAACAAGATTTTGCGTATCGAATCAGTTGAGAGATATAAACACCATATGCAGGTGATAATGGAATATTACTACATAGATAATTGACCATACAGAGATTGAAATCATCTTGTTTGTGATAAAGTTGAGTTGTTAGTTTGCCGTCAGAATCTATTTTCAGAAAGATATGTAAGTACGAGGCAGATGTGAAAGAGTCTGTGGTGTCTTTTATTTCAATTCACTGGGATATATCGAACTTACATTTGAATGAAAATGGTCATTGTTAACGAGTCTCTCAGCAGGTTCGGTGCGCGGGGGCTTATTCTGCGTGTGGTCAGTTTTCAAATCGAGACAGGCTACTGACAAACAAGTTGATGCTACAAGGGTTTCACCAGTATCATTTAAAATAAGCATTTCGTAAATTCTATGGTCGTTAAAACAATCTAGTTTGCCAATGCAGCCTGCCATTGGGTCAAATGCTGTCCAACATGTTTCATACCAATTGATATGATGTTCTTTATAGACTGATTCTGACTATGGATTATTCTGTATACCTGATCTAGGACTATAGATATAGGACTCGTGGCGGGTGTGACCGGTCAACAGGGGATACTTACTCCTCCTAGTCACTTTATTCCAACTCTCGTACATCCAGAGGCCTGTGTTTGCCCTACTCGTAATTTTGTATTCCTTTTTCTGTCATTGATCGCTGTTCTTTATCTTCAATTATCATGATAGCAATTTTTCCTTCAAATGACCATATTCATTTGTAGATGATTGTGTGTCTGTTCAGTCAGGTGATAAAAATGAATCGAAGGCCGATGTAGATGATATGCATCATAGCGTTAAGGATAAATAAAGGAATAGTTTACAAATAATTGATTTTTTCTCTTAAAATGAGTTTGTTTATGAGCTATATAAAAATGACTTTGATGTGTAACTGAAATTTATGCATGTAGTATATACCTTAAAGGTGCTGCATTTAACACTTTTAATGAAAGTTGCGGCGATTAAACATATTTTGTAATTAATCTAAGGAATAATTTTATATGGTATTGGAGAGAATGTATATTATAAATAATATACTGGCTGCCTTACATCTTCCCAGTATATTTCATTCTACCTTGAAGAAAAGAAGGGAATGGAGGACTTTTTTACAGTAGCTACTAATGAAACATGTAGAGATGCAGTCTGTAGCTGGAAAAAAAAGGTAAACATGATGTGTTGACATTAGTGTATAACTATTTTGAAAATTTCATAGATACATTTATCTAATCAAAGGGATCCACATGGAAATGCCACAGTGACCAAAAATAAATGAATTTTGCCAAATTTATCTGTCATTTCACAACTAATTAGTTAATCAAATATAAAAAGACATCCAAAATACTGTAGGTCTCCATTTGGATGAACCCCTTTGAGATCGTAGTTATAATGAATTGTCAGTACCCCTTGCTTGTCGTAAAAGGCGACTAAATGGGGGTGATTCTTCAGATAAGACAGCAAAAACCGCGGCCCCGTGTCACAGCAGGTGTGGCACGATAAAGAACCCTCCCTTCTCAAAGGCCGTAAGTGCCGGGCATAGGCCTAACTTTTGCAGCTTTTCACCGGCAATGGTGACGTCTCCTTGCGAGTGAAAAATTCTCAAGCGGTACGTTAAACAATAGACACTCACCCAACCAACCATATGAGTGAAACATTCTCGAGCGAGGCGTTAAATAATCGTAGATTTTAAGTGCAAAAAAGTCATATTTGACACACTGTAGCTCAATACCGAGACGAGTGGCTGCCAACTTTCTGTACAGTTTAACTTTAACCTCAGATGTTTAGAGGGTTACAGGGAAAACTTACGGTCATTTAGGTATGAATGCAGCCATTGTTATCGTGTTCATAATAACCTTCAAAAACATTAACACGGCGATGATAAGAATTTTTATTAATCGAAGAAGTGTCAGACTGGAGAAAATACCAGTGTTCGAATGTTCATAGACTGTAAACAATAGTGGATTGGCCTTTATTGTTTATGACAACAAGACCTACAGTATCACACCTACAGATATATAGATGTTTATGAGTAGATTGCAATATTAAAATTTTATAATATTTTGGTACATTTTAATATAATGGTAACATTAAGTTTTTAAACCACATTTGAAACTGAATTAGATATAGTAAAAGATAATGTACATTGTTTTTAAAGTGTGTGTGAGGGGAATTGAAAAGGTCTTGGTGTATTTGCAATACGGAATATCTCGGAACTATAGGATTTTTAGAACTGTTTAAAGAAAAAAGTTTAGAAAATATGCGTCACTTGGACAGCTCTCAAATACAAACCAGTGATGGTTAAGAAATAGTTATTAAAAAAATTTCTCAGATTATGACAAGTTGGTATTTGATTGTTGTAAGCAAATAAACAATAGTAATAGGATTAGATTTCTGCTGTTTAGTAGGGGAAGCAACACAAAAAAGATCCTAGTAACGGGTTTTTCTTATATCATATTTAGATATTTACTCACTTTGTTAAGATTTGCTCGAGTCATTATAACCATCGACCGTCATGTAATATCATAAAAATCACATTACGAGGTGTGGTCAAAATGATCGTGAACTAGCTAAATAGATTACATGATATAAATAAAAGTGAGTTTCCAATTTATTCTTTTGAACCCCTCCAGCTTTGATGCACATCTGCCATCGATCTGTCAATGCCTGAAACATATGATTCAAGTCATCACGTGGCATGCTTCGTAACGCACTATTCACAGCAGTACAAAGATGTTCCCGGGGTTTTTTTTCTCTCCCCCACTGGTTATTTTTCAAAACTGGAAACAGTCAAAATTCACAAATTCCTAAATCTAAGTATATGGGGATGCCTTGGGATATCTGTATCAGTGTTTCCATGGTTTCCACCACAATCCAAAACTTGTGGCTAGGTGTGTTGTCCTGGTGCAGAAGGATTTCGGTTGAGATCAAATATGGATGCTTTCCCTTTACGGTGAGGAAGGCTCTTCTCGCTGTTTACTGTGACATTAGGGAAGTTTATAACAATACCAGTAACAATGAATCTAACTCTTTCAATGTTGATTCAGATGTAGATGTTAGTGACACAGTATTTCATGAACTAGATGAAGAAGAGGCTTCAAAAGTATTGAAATGTTTGAGGTGTGGTTACATGTGTTTTCAATGGCAATGGAGAGGATGCTTTCAAATTCACTCTGGGGTTTTTTTCTGGTTTATGGACATTCACCTATGGTTTGTCACATTTTATAATAATATTAACAAATTTCTTTATTTGCATATCTACTGATGTAAGACTGACAAACATTTACCAGTATGCATGCACCTTTGCTCCGGCAAAAAGATGCATGGAACCCATATTGCACAAACTCGCCGCAATCCAGGCTTATTAGTCAAAACTTCAAAAGACATATTTGCATCGTCAGATATTTCTCTAATAGTAATTCGTCGATTTTTTATTGTTCAACATGAGACCCATTCCTTACTGTAGGCCTACTAACGTTCACTGATCCCAGAACGAACATCATCTTGAACCGTTTCCCTCCCCTCACTAAAACACGTCTTCCACTTCTTATTGAAATTTTGGCAAGTCCTTTACGGTCATTAATTTAATGTAGGTTATTGTATATTTCCGTAAAGGGCTTTCCAAGTTTTACGTAAAACTTTATAATCATCCATTTATGTCCCGGTCATCTACAAATTGACGTCATTTGTGCATTGTGACGTCAATGATTGTTTTTCACTACCTGTGGTTATATAAAGATAGTTCATAGTCTTTTTGATCACCCTTCGTATATGCATCAATCTGCAGGTATGTAACAACAGGGAGACTATCCCCTTTTTTGACAACGTACTTATCCGGTTAATATTGCTTCCAAAGTTCATTTTTCCACTGCTAAGATTAATTTATTGGCTGGGCTCTTTTCATAGTAGTAGTGGTCAGTGGATGTGGAAATCTAAGGTTGAAACGATGACTTGAACTCACCATGTTCTATAAGATTGATTGATTGATTATTTATTGCTTTCCGCCACACTCAACAATTTTTCAGATATCTGGTGGCGTCCAGTTTTTGGTGGTAGAGGAGAGAACCCAGATACAATGTACCTGGGAAGAGACCACCGACCTTCCGCAAGTAAACTGGCAAACTTGCTCACATAACGCCGCGGCCGAGATTCGAACACGCGCCGACAGAGGTGAGAGACTTTGTGATTTTGAGCCCGATGCTCTAACCACTGGCGGAAAGCAATAAATAATCAATCATGTAACAAATTTTGTTACTCTGTAAAATTCATTCAGAATATAGGAATACGAACAATGTCACGCGCGTGTCTGGAATTACTTTGACTTAAAGAATTTTGAAATAACAAAATGGAACAAATGCACATGAGCATTCCATGTGTAAATAACTATTTCCTGTTTGTATGGGTCGGTGTAGTTCTATATATGCATCGAGAATCAATGATTTTAACATGGCTGAAATAACAAAAATGACAGCAATATAACATTCATATTCATTTTCTAAAACTGAGCAATCGTCATAAAGTTAGAACAGTATTTTCCGCTGTATTTACAGTTTGACAATGGTAAAATATAGGGCTGTATTCTGTCATACTTTCACAGTTGCCACAATGTACACTGTTGGCGGCTCAGATGAAAGTGATCCAAATGCACAATAAAATTATGAAGGGATTAAATAAGAGTCCGCACCAAGACTGAAGTTGAGAACAGCCATCTACACTTTGTAGGAGTTGTCGCATTGTTCTTCGTTTATTTCGCCTTTTCATATACTCGTTTTGTTTTTAGCAGTTTGAACACTCTCATGATCAATTCCATATTTTTTATTCGTAATAAATTAGATGCGATCTAAAATACGATCACGCATGAACGACTGCACGAATTATTCTGCGTATTATCAATTTTTAATCTTAACAGCTTCTGGCAAAAAAATCGATGTTATATGGGTTTCAACAGTCTCGATCAAAGTCTGCGTTTTGCTAATTCTATGGTCTTTTAAAGTAGCCAGGGCAAAAACACGTCCGACGTGTTTCGTACCAGTTGTTAGGCCTTTCTCTACATACTGATTTTCACTACGGACTACTTTGTTTACCTGATATATAGGGTTCACGGCGGGTGTGACTAGTTAACAGGAGATGCTTACTCCTTATGGACACCTGATCCTATCTTTGATATGTCCAGGTGCCCGATTTTGCCCTTCCTACTCTTAATTTTGTATTATAAGTTTGATCACTGTTTTTACCTTTCCATTTATATCTCAAGAAGATACATGCATAACTGCCACATATCTCTTAATTTGTCTGAATGATTACAATATATCCATTTCTGCGTATTTTCTCGCTGTCTCCATCTGAACAAGTTTTCTTACAAGCATATGTTACACAATGGTTTCGCCCCAATATGAAGAATCTTTCATTAATTAGTTTTCCAACTATCAAATCTACATCATAAATATCATTATGTTTTGCATTTTGCGATCCAAAGTATTTTCACAACCCGTAGACAGATTAAATTTCATAAAAGGCCGTAAGCTCAATTAAGATCGCCACCTACTGTCACATATAATTTTGACCTCAGTTGTAGGTACTATCAAAGCAGACCTTACTTCAGGATTGATTTCGACTACTAATATCAGAATTTTAGGTATATGTCCAAGGACTTCAACAAATGGCCGAAAACTATAAAACAACATGAAAAATTATCTGTTTCTTTGACAAAATACTAGTACACGCCCTACGAATCTCATTTTGGGTGGCGTGCATAATAAACTCCTATCAACATGTATGTAACTCGCATGGGGATACATGTGTTACAACATGGGGATACATGTGTTACAACATGGCGATACATGTGTTACAACATAGTTTTTTTAAGTCACCATATGTAATGAAATACTTACAACATCGAGTCTACAGGGGATGCGTATTCCTTGACACTGGTATGTCCATGAGCCCGTAATTGCCCTGCTCTTAATTTTGTATAAATATTTTTCTAGGATTTGTGTTTGAATGATTGTTTATTTGTTTTACGTCCCTTTGAGAATTATTCACTCAAATTGAGACGCCATGAGCTGTAGGTGAAATACCACAAATTTAGACCTATGATTAGCGCTCAGAGCCGTAGCAATGAGGGTTCTTTAACTTGCCAACGCCTGCCACAACACGGGGCTTCCGTTTTTAAGGTCATATCCGAAAATCACGTAAGTTTCACTTCTGAATGGCGAAGGAGCATTTACTACCTATGTTAACGTCTTAGGTTTGACACGGCCATGGCAGGAGCGGGAAAGGTATGGGAGTAATCCTTAGTAAATACCAGTATGTAAAGAATGGCCTAACAATTGATATGAAATAAGCCAAACAACATTTGACACAATTGCATTTGGAAGTTTTAAATTAGATCGTTATAATGACCACGGAATTTGCAAAATGTTTACTTTAAACTAGACTATTGAAACCCCTGCAACATTAGCTTATCAGTAACTTGCCTCGATAAATCAGCGTTGATGTTTTATGATGTATTACTGCTGCATATTATGATATCCATTAGAAATTTCTATGGGATGTATAGAATCGTTAATTAAAAAGCACGGAAACAAAATTGCAATTTTACTTCTTATTTTCACGCTGACATGTCTAATTCACCATAAAAATCGTTTTTAACATTAACTGTTTTAAATGTAACCTTCAGAAAAGTATATCTAGACCTCAATACAACGTATATTTGCTAGTGTCTGCTTCAAAACTTGGTCTACTAAATCAAAATATTTGAGCTATGAAGAGGACGTGAACTTTGCTATTATTCACCTCGACCTCGCAATGTAGTATCTCATCGTAAAAGTCTGGTTTTTCAGTACTTTCAGTAACTTGATTTTATAGTAGTACTTGATGAATGGAAGTAGAAATGTAGAAATGTAAAGTTAAACCGATGAAATGAACTTGTACACTGAGTATACTAGTGCTAACGGTTAGGTGGATAAACATTGCCCCACCCCCACCCCACCCCTCCTCCTCCTCAGCACGAGTTATGATTTTATAGAACTGCCGGGTACTTTTTTGGCTTCTGAGAAATTTTCCAATCTCATAAATCTCATAAAGAATACAAAATTACGAAAGGAGCAAACACGGATCCCTGTTCATACCAGAGGTGGCATCATTTATCCAGGAGGAGTAAACATCCCGTTGATAGGACATACCCGGCGTGAGCCCTTTATCTTGAACAGGTAAAATCAATACGTAAAGAACGGCCTCCTCATCTTCCCTCCCACAGCTCATACCTTCAAAACTGAGATAAACATTTTTAATCCATGAATGACAAACTTTTGGGGGGAGGGGTTCTTGGTTTCTTCGTGAATTTTTCATTTTTTTTATGCATTATCATTTTTTGCACGCAGGGCCATTTTTATTATTTTATATTATCATTATCTTTTTCTTGCACCCAGAGCCGTAGCTGTGAAGGGTCCTTAACGTACCAACACTCATGGCGACATAGGACGACTGTTTCGGATATCCCCTCCTCCCATAAGGACAAATAGCAGAGGGAAAGACATGTGTTTGTGTAAAATTAGCTCTTAATTTTTAAACTCCAAAATCGCGAAGCGTCTTTTTATGCTATAGAGAGTCATTATAGACTAATAAGACTATAGAGAATTTGATATAATACATGCACTGGTGACCTTGATGTTCAAACTTTTCAAATAAAGATCAGTATGGGTATTTCTGTTATATCATATACATGTGTATTTGGATTTTAGGTTAATGCTTACATTTCCAATATCTTTACAAATGATTAATGCCATTTCTTTATGTATGGGTTCCAGTTGATAAAAATGCGCGTTTATTTCCTTCTTTTACGTCCCTTTGAGAATTTTGTCCTGGTATTAAGATGTCGCCAGTTGTAGGAGAAGTACCACAAATTTAGAATTATGCTCAGCGCTCAGGGTCATGGCAGTGAGGGAACTTTAACTTTCTAACGCCTGACGCGATGCGGGGTTTCCGTTTTTAAGGACATATCCGAAAGACCCGTGATTCTCACTTCTAAATGCCGGGCGTTTTGCGAAAGAGAAATCACTACATATATTTACGCTTGAGTTTGACGCGGCCATAACAACAAGGAGGAATGCCATACCAGAGAAATTCGATGTGGGTAAAATGTGGAGGATAACAACAATATTTTGAAATTGGAAATTTTCATAATTACTTTATTTAGTCAAAAAATGCAGTTTTAGTAGAAAGCAATTTGAAAAAAAAATTTAAAACCATGGTGGAATCGAATCTCTAGAATATCACTCCACATGCCAACTCAGCTAGGCATTGAAATCTGAAATGAATAGACAAATATTGCTGATATTCATATTTTCATTCATAGTTGAATAGGAAGTAAGCCATTATGACGCTATAGAGTACGTCCTCAATGCCATCGTGTACCTAGAAGAATACCAAATTACATTTAACCTACTCTGCAAGTAAAACTTAACACTGTATTAAAATAACATTTATTCAACACAACGCATCTGGAGAGAAATCTTAATATACTCAGATTTAAAAAGATCTATCAGGAAAAGGACTTCTCTCTCAAACATCCGAGTTTAAAAATAAAATCACTAAAACGCTTACAAGATCAACAGTAAAATTCTTGTTATCTGTATATGGCTGATGTGGAAGTTCTCAATGATTTGTTTAAAAGGATCATACCATTTCCCCCATTGATATGTGACAGAAAACTATATCCGGAAGAAATAACCTCTTAATATGAAAAGTGGTTCGTGTAAACTAAACGCACTTGATTTGCTGATAGTAACTTCAAACTCTCCTCGGGAAAATAGGTGGGTGAACATCTTGAACCATTTTCGCTAGCCAAGGGTGACGATTCAGGAAGAGAAACGCCGTTTATCGTCATCCGTGGCTAGCGAATATGACCTTAAACATGAGAGTGTTATTGTCCAGAATATGTTATCTGTTTTGTGTATTTACTTTTAATATCTGCATCAATCATGAATTAACACACACTTGTATTTACTGTGTAATAATTGCGGCTCCGTCTTCTTCGTGAATGTGAAAAGTGAAGATAACGAACAGATATCAGTCTCATAACTGCTATAAAGTGTACTAAATAAAGAACAGGACAAACACGGAGGTGTATATCTAGCTCTGTGACCATAAAATGGGAAAAGACTCAAATCAAAACTGAGATTTGTATCTATATCCTTGTTTGTTTCAATTATAAATTCTTTACTGACACCTAGTAGTGGAGAAGAAAACGAATGATACATTTAAGGGTGAATGTACTTTTCAGGAAATGAATCACTCATATTTTGTGTTAAAGCTGTAGGAACCCAACTTGAAAGCATGAAAATAAACACCAGAAGTTTATTTCATACAAAACTCGTGAATTGGTCCTGCACAGGGCTACAACCAAATCCATATACTGTCAATACTTCTAATTTTCTACAATCATGTAGTTGATATTAGTCTTATGTCCCTTCGAAAATGTTACACTCATATGGAGACGTTACCCGGCTGCAGGTGGACTTGCACAAATTAGCTATACGTAGCGCTCAGGACCGTAGCAATGTGAATTCGTTAACGTGCTAACGCCGTCCGCGACATGGGACTTCCGTTTTTATGGTCTTATATCTGAATGATCCGCGATTCTCACTTCTGAATGTCGCCCGTTTGACAAAAAGGCAATCACCAACTATGTTTATATGTTTGACGCGGCCCGGGGCTCGAACTCACGACCTCCTAGTAACACATGTGCGAATCAATCAAGTATTTGACCACTTTAATTAGTTGAGTAGCACTCTTTTTGTGTTTGCTTTTGTATTCACACCGTTGTCATTTATGTAAATGGATACTCACTCAATAGTCAATCACTCACACACACACACACACACACACACACACACACACACACACACACACACACACACACACACACACACACACAAAAAAATTAAAATTAGATCTTTTGCTCCACTCACTTACTATCGGTACGCGGATCAGAGGATCAAAATTTCATTAGATAGTAAAAAAAAAAGTGTATACTGATAATTTAGAATTTGAAATTGAAGATACCCGTCTTTGAAGTATACCCACGCATTTGATCCATCACTGTTTTCATAAGTTTTACGGTGTCCCGTTATCTGTCAATAAAATACGTTTTTTAAAATAAAAACTCTGTATAAAATATATCATACGCAGAGTGAAATTAACAATTACCCGGTGTATTCTTCCTAAATGTATATGTATATGAGGGGGTGGGTGGGGTGTTAAAATGTTATAAATTCGCATTTAATTTGAATGATATAAAAAATGATTGATTGATTGGTTATATATTGTTTAACGTCCTGCTCGAGCATTTTTCACTCATATGGAGACGTTACCATTGCCAGTGAAGGGCACGAAATTAAGACCAATGCTCGGCGCTCAGGGCCTTTGAGCAGGGAGGGATGTTTATCGAGCCACACCTGCTGTGATACGGGACCTCGGTTTTTGCAGTCTCATCCGAAGGACCACCCCATTTAGTCGCCTCTTACGACAAGCAAGGGGTACTGAGGATTTACTCTAACCCGGATCTTCGCGGCATTTAATTTGAAATAAATAAAATGCATGTTCTCTTAATTACCACAATATATGTTTACATGGGGGTCCACCTAGTGGGACTTCTATGGTTAACTAAACACTAGTCACTGGGAATGTACTAAACACTAATCACTGGGAATGTACTAAACACTAATCACTGGGAATGTACTAAACACTAATCACTGAGAATGTACTAAACACTAATCACTAGGATTGTACTAAACACTAATCACTGGGAATGTACTAAACACTGATCACTGATAAGGTACTAAACACTAATCACTGGGATTGTACTAAGCACTAAATTACTGGGAATGTACTAAACACTAATCACTGGGATTGTACTAAACACTGATCACTGGGAATGTACTAAACACTAATCACTGGGAATGTACTAAGCACTAAATTACTGGGAATGTACTAAACACTAATCACTGGGATTGTACTAAACACTGATCACTGGGAATGTACTAAACACTAATCACTGGGATTGTACTAAACACTGATCACTGGGAATGTACTAAACACTAATCACTGGGAATGTACTAAACACTAATCACTGGGAATGTACTAAACACTAATCACTGGGAATGTACTAAACACTAATAACTGGGAATGTACTAAACACTAATAACTGGGAATGTACTAAACACTAATCACTGGGATTGTACAAAACACTAATCACTGGGAATGTACTAAACACTAATCACTGGGAATGTACTAAACACTAATCACTGGGATTGTACAAAACACTAATCACTGGGAATGTACTAAACACTAATCACTGGGAATGTACTAAACACTAATCACTGGGATTGTACTAAACACTAATCACTGGGAATGTACCAAACACTAATCACTGGGAATGTACTAAACACTAATCACTGGGAATGTACCAAACACTAATCACTGGGAATGTACTAAACACTAATCACTGGGAATGTACTAAACACTAATCACTGGGATTGTACAAAACACTAATCACTGGGAATGTACTAAACACTAATCACTGGGAATGTACTAAACACTAATCACTGGGAATGTACTAAACACTGATCACTGGGATTGTACAAAACACTAATCACTGGGATTGTACTAAACACTAATCACTGGGAATGTACTAAACACTAATCACTGGGATTGTACTAAACACTAATTACTGGGAATGTACCATCTCACTTACTGCTTATGCTGTACATACTCTCAAGGTGTTCAATATGTTTATCCCATAGAACGCATTTACATGACAGCTTTATTTCATTTAAAAAAATTATAATGTTAAATTTAGGTTCAGTATGCCTTGAAGTAGCATGTATTATCTATATCCGATTGTTGGTAAGGGCACTTATGAATACGCAAGTTATACTGAACAATCTATGTATACACATTGTGCAACGGGACATCACCGTAACAATGGCTAAATAAAGTTCGAATAATCGAATATTCTTCGACTAAAGCTATCAAATAACCGATTAAGCACTTTACTCATCCATACTCATTTTGACATCTGTGAGAGAGAGAGAGAGAGAGAGAGAGAGAGAGAGAGAGAGAGAGAGAGAGAGAAAGATATGGGTGGGTGAGTGTGTGTGCGTATTTAACTTTTCTTCACAATACTTTTATTATATTTATTGTAAAAATCCAGCATATATTGTAGAGTACATGAAATCGTTATCGTTTTTGAAAACACACTAACCGCTTCTTAATTTCTTGAGTAAATCTGGGATCAAACGCTGCATAAAGAAAAGGATTGACGATATTGTTGACAATGTAAAACCTGTAAAAAAACAAGTTAATTCTTATTTCAGTGTCCGAAAGTCCAGACCAAAATTCTTTGTTCGCCGATTCCATGATCATAATGACCAGTCTTGGTGTAAATGTTAGAATAAATACTAACGTAATGAACATAAATAAAATTGAAATCTTAAACTTTTTAAGAATCTGCTGAACGGTGTAGACACGGCTGACTACGCTCTTTCTTCGTACGTGCGTATCGCTTTTTGGTCTCGGTACTGGTACGTCGGTGTCACCTAGATCATCATCCGTGGAGTAGAACGATTCCGAAGAATCTTTACGCTTTTTATTCTCAGAAACGTCCTTACTTGTGTCCTCGTCAAAAACATCATCATTTCCATCTGATACTACTCCTGAGTCGGATTTCGGTGGAATTGGGGGAAAGCTTTTCCTAGGAGAAGAGGCGAAACGACTTCGGAATTTCGTTTGTTTGTATATGGTTTTTCCAACGAAATAATATAAGATTGTGACAATGCTGATACCCGTTACAGCACAAGCCGCAAGGATAATATTATACACTGTAAAATATGTGTCCAATCCACTTAAGAACGTGGTTCGGCCGCACCGATGTCCTGCAATAAAAATATAATTTCACTAAATTCAACATGTATACAAATGAATTGATTGAACTAAATTAGATGAAGTAATAATCAACATAAATAGACTATATCTGACCTATAAGATGGGATGTTCCCCTCGAAACGAACTCAATTTCCCCATGGAAAAATATTGTTGGAAAAGTCAACACAGCAGACGTCACGATAAGCATCACTACAGCGACTTGTTTGGCTAAAGGGGTCATCTGGGTTCCAAATGGCTTGCATACCTTCTTATATCGCTCCACTGAAATAAGAAGAAGCATCAGTGCTGATACCAAAGTGGACCATTTAGTTATGAACCACAGACTTTTACAAAGACCATCTCCTGAAAACCGGAGGGGAAGGACGTTCAACGAGATGGCGAATCCACTTCCAATTATACACGATAGAGCATCTGAGACTGCGAGATAAGGAATGAAAAAACGGTCAGTTCGGTGTTTAGTAATACAAAACTTGTAGACGTAGAATACTAGAAAGTTCCCTATCACCCCGAAAACCAGATATATGTATAAAATCACGGTATTAGTCGCCAAAAACTCGGCACGAAGAGTATTGAGGGTATATATGTCCATGTATACATCATAGCTACTCTGGTTTGTTCCATTAAGCCTGTCCATATTTCGGCTGCAAAGTTTTGTTTGATATCCTTTTCACATCAAACAAGCTGCTGAAGTGTTCATGTCAATTCACGTTAGTGTTTGATGTCATCTCTGACTTATATACTTGTCTTCCTGTAAGTGGAAGGAAAAAGGCAGTATTTGTCACTTCCGCGATTTATACGTGACGTATTCTTTGCACAAAGATATCAATTCTTTATGAACAAAAGATACATAGGGTATGTACGAATTTTTTTAAATACACGTAAAAATCCATTGTCGATCCTTTAGTAGTACTGCACGGTGGTTTTCCTTCCCTTATACGATTGATGTACATGGCAGCTTTATCTATGGTCATTTGGTCGTCCTAAAATATAGCAAACATTCCACCCAAGGTCAAAAGGTGCGAATGAAAATGTCTCCCATGATTCATCATCAAAAATAGAGTCACCTAGGTTTATTCTCATCGTGCGTAATCGTGTTTAGAGATGATTACTGAGTACAATGGATCTATTTATAGATATTGACTTGGATCTTGTTGTATAAGAAACATAGACAACAGCATGAATCATGTCACGTGTAATGTAGAATACACACATACACTTCAATTTAAATAGTCCCTCTGGTCAAAGACGAAAGAAATGAAAACAAGTATTAACTGACGTGACATTGTATAACACAGGCAATACATTGATATACTTTGTACTGTTTAGAATCAAGTGACAACTATCTGGATATTTAGAAACCGCACACAATAATTTTTACAATTAAAAAGTGAAGAAAACGAACAGTGATTGATCTCATAAATCTTATAAAGAATACAAAACTGATAGTAAGACAAACACGGAATACACCAAAGGTGGAATCGGTTGCCTTGGTGGAGTAAGCATACACTGTTGACAGGTCACATTCAATGTAAGCCCTATACCTTGATCGGGTAAACGAAGTAATCCGCAATCAAAATCAGTATGAAAAGAACGGTTCAACAACCGGTACGAAACACATCAGGCAGCATTCGACCTATTAACGGGCTGGATTTGCAAAATAGTTCATTGTAACGACCATAGAATTTGAAATGCTGACTTAAAGTGAGACCGTTGAAATTTCTGTAACCGGGTATCCTATATGAAGACTAGTCAAATTCTCAAACTGCTAAAGGATAAAAATATGCGATATTGCGTTTATAAATACTTTTAGAAAATTAAACCTACATTAAACTAAATTAAAGAATAATTTACCTTGTATCCAAGTAGACTTAACACATACGAAAAATGAATAACGATACTTCTCACCAAACTGCATGCAGCACGAACTCGTGTCAGCGTGAAAGTGAATACCCGGCGAACCAGATAAGATCATCGAACTACCTGAGGTGCAGTGAACCATAAAATATTTAAATCGAATACAGTCTAAATTCATCTGTAGATATAAATAGTATCGCTCTCCAATAATAATAGTAATAATAATAATAATTGGTTTTTATATAGCGCTTTTCTAGCTTACGCTGCTCAAAGCGCTTCACAATACCTTAGTACCCCAGCATCCCAGAGCTTTCTCAGTGCAAGCTGCCATTAAGGCGCTAGAGCACTAATATTCTAACAATATTTTTCACTGTCTATACCCCTTTTAAACTTGAGTGGAGTGAGGCAATTCGTGTAAAGTGCCTTTCCCAAGGACATAACGTCGGTCCTACCACGGTCAGGACTCGAACCCACAAACTTACGGTCAAGAGTCTAACAGCGTAACCACTAGGCCACCGTCACCTAAATTTTCTTGCTATGAAATATATTAATAACCAGAACACAAGTCATTTTATCACAGTAACTTTTATTTGTAATTACTGTATTCATTTGAAAAGAAATATGAATCAGATATCAAACTATTTACAAAGACATATCAACATGAAAATACAGTCTAGAAAAAGAGTGTCGGTGAATAGTGCTCACAACAGTCTCTAGTGAAACTTACGATTTGTTATACTTTTTTCACATGTATGAATACTCTAGGCGAGACAATGTTGTGAAAGAAAAATGTCCTTACCACAAACAAAAGAGTCAAAGATAGCAAACACAATGTCAGAGGTTACTAGATCGTTAGCCCTAATTCAGAAAGATCTTGCCGACGTGGAAAAAAGATATACAAAAATCATTGATTGATTGATTGATTGTATATTGTTTAACGTCCCACTCGAGAATCTTTCACTCATATGGAGACGTCACCATTGCCGGTGAAGGGCTGTAAAATTTAGGCCTATGCTCGGTGCTTATGGCCTTTTGAGCAGGGAGGGATCTTTATCGTGCCACACCTGCTGTGACACGGGGCCTCGGTTTATGCGGTCTCATCCGAAGGACCGCCCCATTTAGTCGCCTCTTACGACAAAAGAAATGATTGAAGATGACATTCTAGAATCTCTAGTTTCGACAATAGTCAAAAAGATATTGGATCAGAATAACAAAGAGTTGAAAGAGGAAAACGATAGGAAATTTCCGGAAGCAGAAAACTACCGTAAAACAAAAAAAAAATGGGGAAAAATATTGAAATGCTAGAATAAAGAATAGAGACAATCACAGAAATATTAATAAATAACCACAAAGAAATACACAAATGTAACACGTTCTACACAAAACAGAGTCGACATCTATAGAATCCTCACTGCTACGGCCTTGAGCGTCTGCAACTAAATCTACAAATTTTGCAATATGGCGAATTCATACAATGACTTTGATATTAGAAACAAAGAAATGGAGGCAGTTTTATAGGCCTATTTCCTTTATGATAATAATCTATTGTTTCCAGACAACAGCCATCACGGCCAAGAGCGAGGTTGATTTCGAGGCTTTAAAAATTATGCTTAGGTAAGAAAACTGCAGAGAGTCTTCATTAAAAGCCTACAACAAAAATCTTTCAAGACAGTAAAAACCTTTCAGTTCGTGTTTACTTTCCCTTACACACACTGGAGGTAACTTGCACTTCGTCTTGATTTGTTACAGCTACGAGTCCTGGACGATTCATGGACATGCCATTGTTCCCTTCCAAAACTTGCAAATATTTAGCCAAGAGCTAAACGTTAATTTGATCAATCAATTCTCAATCAATTCTTTTAGATTTTCTGAATTTCTGTGGAAATCTGTGATCAGCTATAGCGTTTTCAACTTCAAGTAGATCCCCTATTGCTGTTCGACCAAATCATATCCCTTATTCCACTCTTCTCGTTTCCAATTCAGCTGACTTGGCGGTCTAAATTACCTTTAGTTTACAACTGTTATATTTTTATTTATTCCTTCTAAATCAAATACTTTTCAAAATGTTATATTGTCTTAGATATTGTTCTCAATTATCAATTGAGTAAAAATCTAACGACCTATATTTTATGTTGTCCGATCATTATTTTGGCCATTAGCCCGTAGAATCCGGGTTAGAATAGGTCCTCATTATCCCTTGCTTGTCGTAAGAGGCGACTAAATGGGACGCTCATTCGGATGAGACCGCATAAACCGAGGTCCCGTGTCAAAGCAGATGTGGCACGATAAAGATCCCTCCCTGCTCAATGGCCCTGAGCGCCAGCATAGGTCTGAATTGTGCAGCCCTTAACCGGCAATGGTGACGTCTCCATATGAGTGAAAGATTCTCGAGTGGGACGTTAAACAATATGCATTCAATCAATCAATATTTCGGCCATTTGCTACATAAGTATGGAAGCTCAATAATAACAAATCAAAATGGAAATATCATCTTCAGGCATTATAGGACTTGATCACGTGACCAATTCCATGCCATATCCCAATGAAACTCAAAAAATGATATCTTATTTATTAAATACATATATGGCTGTGTAAAAAGTCAGTGACCGACACACGATGAATACACCACAACGCTTCGGTGTGGATCATATTGATTCCGAAAAGTTGTTCAACATGCATTCTAACATTATTATATAAGCAATATCTGTCTCCTACCGGCGCCTACATTAATTTACGGATGTAATATTTGAGTGAATGTTGTTTTGTTGGTTTTTTTTTTTATTTATAGTCGCCTGAGCAATTTTTCAGCTATCCGGCGACTGTCACTATTACCGGTGACGGGGCTGCAAATTTAGACCTATGCTTAGCACTAATGGCTTTTAGCAGTGAGAGTTCTTTTATGTGCCACACCTGCTGCGACACGGGACCTCCGTTTATAAGGTCCCATCCGAAAAACCCGTGACTCTCACTTCGTAATGCCGAGCTCTTGGCGAAGGAGCAATCACTACCTATTTTAACGTCTTAGGTTTGACGCGGCCGGCCCGAGCGGGTCTCGAACTCAGGACCTTCCGTTCACGAGGCGAGAGCTCTACCACTGAGCCACCGTGATCGGTAAATGTGCATTTGATGTTGTTTGAACTTGAACTGTGATATAAAACATTGGTACCAAGTCATCATGTTTTCCAGTATCGAATTAATTTGATGTTTCGTTGTTCATGCAGTTGACGCATGTAATTTTGATCAGGGACCAAATCTTTACCAGAACTCTGTAATTTATAAACGTAAATTGTAAATTCTTAAACATGTAGCATATATCCTAAATGCCACACAGTCAATTTGGGTCTGATGACTATAATTATAAAAACAATCAAGAAAATTAGGTACTCCGACATCAAGTGGCATACCACTTCCCTAGTTTTCATGCCGTTCAAAAAGCATCAAACCTGGTTCACCGTCTTTGCACAAAATTCGTTGGGGAGGGGATCAAATAATCGTGCACATGGAACATAAAGTTTGCCAAGCCAGAGAGTCCTGTAAAGGACAAGAAGAGCAAAGACATTCAGGGCAGATGGAAAGATGGAGCTTTTGAACAGACCAGCTCCACAGGACGCACCAGACATTCAGTCTACCGATGGTGACCTGCCGATCAACTGCTATGAACCCACAAAGGAGGAGCTTTTGAAGGCCATAACGCAACTCAAGTCAGCTGGACCAGACAGTATACCAGTAGAGGCATTGAAGGCAGACACAGAAACCATGGTCAAGGTGCTCCACCCCTCTTCAAGAAAATCTGGCAAAGAAGAGCAAGTACCAACTGAATGGAAAGAAAGACACTTCATCAAACTTCCGAAGAAGGGATACCTAAGCAACCGCACGAATTACAGAGGGATCACGCTACTATCTGTACCAGGAATAGTCTTCAACAGAATCCTACTGAACAGGGTGAAGGATGCCATTGACTCTCAAGTCTGAGATCAGCAAGCAGGCTTCCGAAAGGATTTGAAAAGCATTAGACGATGATTGATGGTTAATTATTGCCGATAAACGGACTTTTATTTCCAGTTAACCAACGCGATACGAGAGGTAAGACCTTGACAGAGCAGCTTCTAAACGAAAGGGTCTAATTATAACATTATATCGAACTTTTCGCCGAAAATTACAAGTGATGCAGCTGGTGAAAAAGAAAACCAAGATGGCGGCGTAATATACCTTTTGGACAGTTTGTTTACAGGAAGATAATTTTTATAGATATTTAAAACGGTGAGCGCCTGTTATATCTACATTTTAGATACTTACAAAGGATTTCTGAACCCTGTTCATAACTTACTGTCAAATGTTTGAGGGCCGATTTGGAATACCGGCGATTTTAGTCGGATTGCAGGAATGCGGTAAATTGATTACTGTTGACTGACCAGACTTTGCTCAACGATTACAGAAAAAAATAATAATCGCATGATGAACAGATTTGATGTTTATTTTCATTAATATGTTCCTTTTGCGATTAATGAGCTTGAAATGTTAAATAATGAAGTGAATTTCTATACAACCAGCAATCGAGTTTCTTCGATTGCCACTATTCAGATGTCCTACTTTTACAGCCTTTCCATCGAAACACGATCCTGATGAATATGCAAATGTATATTTTTTAAGGATCTGTCCATCAAACATTACGATATTCGAACTTGATCTGTAGTTTGCCGCTCAGAAACTACACTGCAAGTTTCAAATGAATCCTCGCAAGCATAATGAAAAAAAGTCTGGAAAAAGAACGGGGCAGACAGACAGAGGGACGGACTGAGAAGAAACCTACAGCCAACTTCGGTTTTGCAAACTGGTAGGGTACTAATACTCTCTAGAATTTAATTTCATTTTATTACTATCAAATAATTAGGTTCATAATAATCAGCAATTATATTCTTCAAGTTTTACAATAAAGTGAAGAAAACACTCCCTTTGATCCATCGTATTCACTCCTTTCAATGTTATATCAATATATCAACATTCAATGTGAACAAGCATCCAAAGTAAATTGCCAGGCAATACAAAGTCACCTACAGGTAGGAAAATTCAGTTGAAAGTAGGTCAAACTCAAACTTGATCTGTAATTATCCAATACAAAGCCATATATCAAATTTCAAATGAATATCCTCATACAATGCATAAAAAGTCCTGAAAACATCAACGGGCACAATTCAGTCAAAAGTAGGTCAAGCTAACGAAACTTGCACTTAATCTGCAACTATCCAAAACAAAGCAATGTGTAAAATTCAAGTTGAATATCTTCATCCAATGCGGAGAAAAGTCCAGAAAACCTCAAGCATTCATCACGGGACATAATTCAGTCAAATGTAGGTCAAACGTAACGAACCTCAACTTAATCTGTAACTATCTAAAAGAAAGCCAAGTATAAAATTTCAGTTGAAAATCTTCATGCAATGCGGAGAAAAGTACGGAAAAATCTTAAACCGAATAACTGACAGACGGACGGACAGACCGAGGGTAAACTAATAGTCTTCTTCGGTAAAGCCGGTCGGGGACTAACTATCAGAACATCTGCTCTGTCTAAATACCATGAATAAATTACACAAACTGCAGGTTGTTGTTTTTTAAATTGTATTTAATATAAAAATAACATTCTAAATTCTGAATAACAAAGAAAAATATTTAGCGACTTGGTCGCTTTTTGCATGCTAATTACAGATGTTCTCCGAAATATAAATTAAAACTCGGTTTTCCAGCATCTGTCGACATTGTATCAATACAACTATATATTTTTCAATATACAACTTTCTGTAGCCTTTATCTGGTTATTTAAGGGTACAGTGTGTGTCCATTATATTATCTATAATTTCTGTAAAACGCAAGAGCTTCGCAAGGCGGGGACATATCTCCTCGCTATGAGTGTCAACAAGTCTTTTTCTATGAATCCTATAGTGACCTTGATCTTTTGATCCCAAAATCTTCAGGTCTTTTTCCTCTGCTGATAACAAAGCTAAATCTGAAGTATCAAATCAGTCGAACAAACAATTTGGCCTGCAGAGTGTCCATAAAGATTTTGCATATAGTCCCGCAGTAATCTTGAACTTTGACCTCAAAATCAATCGTCTTCTTTCTCTTTCGATAATAAAACGTGAAGAATAAAATCAATCGAGCAAAAAAATGTGGCCTGTAGAGGGTCTACAAGCTTAGTGTTACATACACACACACACTCATCTACACACTAAAAGGTACCGTTACTATATCGAACTATATCCCCTCTCGGAATTTCATTTTTGAAATTCACATGAGGGTATGAACTGCGACGTTTTATGTCTGCATCCTTCATGAAGCGCATATTAACTCTTCATGAATAATACGCCCGCGTCAAGCGTTGCTGTTCATACCCTCATATATTTTCAAAAATGAAAATAACTTCCTATATTTACGTTCTACTTTCATTTCCGTCCGAGAATTGCCAGCTGTTAAAATTTTTACGCACATCTTTACATTCATGAGGAAATGGCTATCATTTCACTTGTAAAGATATGGAAGGTAAAAACATTGGAATGTGAATGTTTATACAAGGGCTGTTCGATATCTGATGTGTATTGAACCACAGCGCTATAACGCTTTGAACGATTACGTGGATGATGACACTCTTCAACAGCTATATTCAATACCTTTCCAACGGTATAAACACGAGCCTTCCACTCTACATAGTTTTCAACTTATAGTCATTTCAATATAGTTAGTCATTGACCATTGTTGAAAAAATGATTGGGAAACGGGTTGAGAATATTGAAGAAATTAGAGCTTATTTAAAAGTTCGCACAAAACTTGGGCCTGATAAGGTATCTTATGAGACAGTTCGTAGGTGAAGAAAGAAATTTCTGACTAGCACAGAGTCCGTCAAAGATGCAGCAGAATTTGGCCGATCTCTGACTGTAACAGGCAAGGCAAATGTCTCAAAAGTCAGGGAAATAATTGGAGGTGATAGCAGGTACACGATACGTGACATTGCCAAAGTTGCTGGCATATCGCTATCGCGGGTGTATTTCATTTTGAAGCGTATATTGATAGTACGAAAGATTTCTGCCAGATGGATACCGTATAAATTGACAGATGACCAAAATCGGGTGCGAGTACTAACCGCTATGCAATTGCTCAAAACGTTTCCAAAATTCAATCAAAGACAATTTGCAAACATTGTTACTGGTGACGAAACACGGGTTCACTATTTCGAACCAGTAAGAAAATTTGGAAACAAATTATGGCTAACACGGTTGAAGGCCTGTAGTTGCCAAAAGAACCATAAGCACAAAGAAATTTCACTGCATATTCTTCTCATGTGATAGTATAGCCGTACAAATTCCGGTGCCGAAGGGCAAAAGTGTTACAGATCGGTATTACCGAGATGTTATACTAAAACGACTCATTAAATATTATCATAAACGAAGCCTTGTGTCAGGATTTAGGCATGTTCGTCCAATTCACGATCACATACATTTGAGCTTGTGAAGCTATTTTTGAAGTCGGAGAAGGATACCGTCTTGTCACACCCACCATACTTTTAAGATCTAGCCACATGCGACTTTTTCCTTTTTTCAAAACTTAAAAAGTTCTTATCTGGTCGTTGTTACAAGTTTCGACAAGCTCTTCGCTCAGCCATCCGTCACTGCCTCAGAGGTCTATCTAAATCAGCGTACCTTGACGCATTTCAGAAATGGATTCAGAGATTGAAATTGTAATGTTCATTACACTATTTGAGTCGAATGTTTTTAAGATATCGTACAGGGGCCTCCGTGGCCGAGTGGTTAGAGCATTGCGCTCAAAATCACAAGGCCTCTCACCTCTAGTCGGCGCGGGTTCGAATCTCGCTCGCGCCGATATAAGTGAGAAAGTTTGCCAGTTTACTTTCGGAAGGTCGGTGGTCTCTTCCCGGTTACATTGTATCTTGGTTCTCTCCCCCCACCAATAAAAACCTGACGCCACCATATAACTTAAATATAAATTGTTGAGTGTGGCGGAAACAACAAAACAATCAATAAGATACAATACACGTTACATATCGAACAACCCTCGTATATGTACGATGTTGCGTGTATATTAATTTGTTTTAAAAATTCACCATTTAAATATTTTATAAACAAAACTAATGTTTAAAAACGCTCACCATGTAAATATTGTATTACGAAGGCTTAATATATAATCTTGATCTGCACTATTCCTCATTCGATGCTTTTTAGTAGTTTTTAGATATTATAGTATGAAATGTATAAAGTATCGTGTAATACCGTGGGACCCATTTTACAGAACGTCTTACGACTTACGACCTAAAGAACTTTTAAAAATTCATTTAATGCTGCACCTCTTTTGAAAGTGTAAATTCATGACATATCTCAAGTTCACGATAAGTACATAAAACCATATTTTCACAAACTGTACACGGAAATGGAAATATGTTAGACGTATTAGAATCCTGTTTTAGTCCTAAACCATTTTGGAAAAAGGCCCCCTGGTCTGTCAACAGGCTGCTGGAGTGGCGAACTTTATGACGTATTCACACCGCTGGTCCTCTCTCAGTTCAACTACGCGGTCGTTGATGCCACACAAGAATAAAATCTGCGAAAGAAATCAAACTACGTGTTAATTAAAGCAACATTGAGGAAGAAACATTGCGTAGGTAAAGGACACACGTGTGATCACGCAAAGCATCGATATACGGAACTTTTGAACCTTTACATTGAACATATTTTATTGTGTGTCTATATATATATATATATACAAAGAGATTGGTTACAAGTTCTTTCAACTTAGACATACTTTTCCCAAACCTTCAGTGGGTGCTGGAGAGTAAATGTCCCTAATTCTACCACGGTTATTGCGAAGATCAAAGAAATAATGCAGTCATTTATTCTGCGATATACCTTCATACATAACAATCGATTATGAGAAATTGATACACATCTCTCTTGTGCTTCGTGCTTTGCTACACAACAAAATACGACGCTTTACAAGACCCTGAAAAATTTGAAAAGTACAACTATCTGCGGCTAGAATTGTTACTGGTCTACCTATTTTTGCGTCCAAAGAATCACTGTATTTCGAAAAGGGTTGAGAAACTTTAAAAACAAGACGTTAGGTTGAAAAATGACTAAGTTGTTCAAAATTAACATTGGAAACATACCTGAATATTTACGAGACATTGTTCCCCACCAACAACATGAAAATGCATCTAAGTACAACACCCGAACCAAAGATTAGTTTATTGCTCCAAGATGTCATCTAGAATTATTTAAAAGGTCTTTCGTACAAAATACTGTAAAACATTGGAATTCATTAAATACAAAAGCAAGGGCTTCCAGTTCAATCAACTCATTTCGCAAATACATAACTTCTAATGTTTCCAATCCGCCTCTGTACTTTTCATTTGGTAAACGTTATACCAACACCATTCACACTAAATTAAGATACAACTGTTTACTTAACGACGACTTAAACAAGTGTAATATTATCAATAGCCCGTTTTGTTCTTGTGGTAAAAATGAAGATGTGAATCATTTCTTTTTTGCTTGTAAAAATTACACAAATGCTAGAAACATTCTTTTTACTCGACTATTCACAATTGATCTGATAAACATAGATACAAATCTACTATTATGGGGTAATACACATTCATCATTACCATCCGATACCAGTACTTTTGCTGCTGTTCAGAAACTCATAAATTCATTGCAGACTCCTGTAGATTCAAGATACACATGTAAACATGTCCATCCACAGACAACTTAACCCTCTAGTGTTCTTGAACTGCGTATTCAAAGCAGTTGATATAATCCCGTCAATATCTAACTAAATACTTGAAATATTTTTCAAAATAGATCTAGTACATCCTACCATCTCACCTTTATCGTAAGCAAAAATATTTAGGCCTAGTCAGTTTCGAAAACTGTCATGAGGTCACGAAGTGACCTAATTCGTAGCTGTATACGTAAATTACGGGCTGTATATTTCTGAGCTGTATAGAATAGAATAACGCCTCAGCTTTTATATTTCAAAACAACATTTCTCCACCTCTGAGGTTATCCTGCAACGTCAACGAAAATGCGAACGTTATTTCTTAATTATCACCTCTTGTCATTTTGAATCTACAACGTGGGATTGTTTAAATTGTGTTAATTGCGGGTGATATGTAAATTTATATGTATTTATATATATATATATATATATATATATATATATATATATATATATATATATATTTCAGTAGGTTTATTTGCACACCTATAAACATTTCTGTGACGTATTGTATCTTATGTACCACATTCACGGTGGTTTGGGCGAATAAATGAATGGGTGATACTATGAATTTGGTTGGTTGGATACTGTTTAACGTCCCGCTCGAGAATTTTTCACTCATATGGAGACGTTAAAATTGCCGGTGAAGGGCTGTATAATTTAGGCCTATGTTCGGCGCTTACGGCCTTTGAGCAGGTTGGGATCTTTATCGTGCCACACCTGCTATGACACGGGGCCTCGGTTTTTGTTGTCTCATACAAACGACTGCCCCCATTTAGTCGCCTCGTACGACAAGCAAGGGGCACTGGGGGTATATTCTAACCCGGATCCCCACGGGCAGGATGAATTTGAAAAGGGGGGTGGGATAGGAAAGGTGCTCATTGTGGATGTTAGTATTAATATGGCATTAACTTTGACCTGGTCAATACACCGTAAACGTCACGCTCGGGAAACACATTCTCGTCTTGAAGCAACTGAGGACGGATGAATTCGTGGGGGGAAAATACAAAGCATAAATCTATCTATGATTTCCATGTACTATTTTCAATTTTTCCCGCCTAATTATGAATCTTATTATATTTCCACGAAATTGTGATAATCTGAAAAAATAAATCATACATACTGTACACGTTCGCATGTTTTAATTTTTAATTTTTTTTTTTTATTATTATTATTTTTTTTAATGTGAAAAGTTACCACTAACAACAACGCAAACAACACTCTCCGGACAACTTTGATCATATGATCTCACTCGAGTCTTCGGCTTAGGTGAGCCAAAAACTGCGGTCACGACAGGCATTGATATTGTATAGAACCCTCACTAATTTCAGTCTAGGACACCATTCATACTTCTAAATTTGTAATACTGCTGAGTAAAAAAAAACCAAAATGATGTAAAACTAGCTTATACCCTCTGCAGAGCTTATAGACGTTGGGACTTAATTGAAATATTGCATATCTGAGAACTAGAAATACATACTTTCATTATACGTGAACCACTTGAATACAAATCACAAACGACAACTAATTCCTTTCTCCTTCATTTTTTATCAATATTCAAAATACCAGATGCACAGGTTTACATAGTATACAGCATTTCCATAAAATCTTTTCTACCTCAAGTGCTGTTTACTTGGTGCTACATGTAGTAATCCTATCTATTTAAAGTACCGTTATTGGTAATAGTAGTTCTTTCTACTTAAAAGTACTGTTCACTAAGTACTTAATGTCACATTCCTTTCTAGCTAAAGTACTGTTAACTTTGTACTAGTCTGAGAGTATTTTAATAGTAGTTACTGAACTATTTTCTACCTAAAAACTGTTTACTCAGAACTAGTCATAAATGTACTGCTCACTCGATATTAGTAATCCTTCCAAAGTAAGTGAACAAGCAATACTATCTACCTAAAATACTATAATTCACGTGTAATTAGTAACCATTCCTGTTCAAGGGCATGTGCAATGTTTCTGACATATTCTCTAAACAAGAAACATTGCAGATGTCCTAAAGTACTTTTCATTTGGTACTAGTCTTTTAGTACTGTTTACTTGGTACTAGTAATCAAACTGTTTAGAATTGTTCAGTTGTACTAGAAATTCTTTCCTGCTTACAGTTCTTTTTATCATTGCATAAATTCAAACATATATCCTCCGCTAAATTCGGTTAAAATCTGCTGGTTTTATTGTGAGGTGTGTATTGGTTGTGGTAGTACTCTGGTTATAGTCTGAGATGTGTATTGGTTGTGGTAGTACCCTGGTTATAGTCTGAGATGTGTATTGGTTGTGGCAGTACTGTGGTTATAGTCTGAGATGTGTACTGGTTGTGGCAGTACTGTGGTTATAGTCTGAGATGTGTATTGGTTGTGGCAGTACTGTGGTTATAGTCTGAGATGTGTATTGGTTGTGGTAGTACCGTGGTTATAGTCTGAGATGTGTATTGGTTGTGGCAGTACCGTGGTTATAGTCTGAGATGTGTATTGGTTGTGGTAGTACTGTGGTTATAGTCTGAGATGTGTATTGGTTGTGGTAGTACCGTGGTTATAGTCTGAGATGTATATTGGTTGTGGTAGTACCCTGGTTATAGTCTGAGATGTGTATTGGTTGTGGCAGTACTGTGGTTATAGTCTGAGATGTGTATTGGTTGTGGTAGTACTGTGGTTATAGTCTGAGATGTGTATTGGTTGTGGCAGTACTGTGGTTATAGTCTGAGATGTGTATTGGTTGTGGTAGTACCGTGGTTATAGTCTGAGATGTGTATTGGTTGTGGTAGTACTGTGGTTATAGTCTGAGATGTGTATTGGTTGTGGCAGTACCGTGGTTATAGTCTGAGATGTGTATTGGTTGTGGCAGTACCTTGGTTATAGTCTGAGATGTGTATTGGTTGTGGCAGTACCGTGGTTATAGTCTGAGATGTGTATTGGTTGTGGCACTACTGTGGTTATAGTCTGAGATGTGTAGTGGTTGTGGTAGTACCGTGGTTATAGTCTGAGATGTGTATTGGTTGTGGTAGTACTGTGGTTATAGTCTGAGATGTGTATTGGTTGTGGCAGTACTGTGGTTATAGTCTGAGATGTGTATTGGTTGTGGTAGTACCGTGGTTATAGTCTGAGATGTGTATTGGTTGTGGTAGTACCCTGGTTATAGTCTGAGATGTATATTGGTTGTGGTAGTACCGTGGTTATAGTCTGAGATGTGTATTGGTTGTGGCAGTACCGTGGTTATAGTCTGAGATGTATATTGGTTGTGGTAGTACTGTGGTTATAGTCTGAGATGTGTATTGGTTGTGGCAGTACTGTGGTTATAGTCTAAGATGTGTATTGGTTGTGGCAGTATCGTGGTTATAGTCTGAGATGTGTATTGGTTGTGGTAGTACCGTGGTTATAGTCTGAGATGTGTATTGGTTGTGGCAGTACCGTGGTTATAGTCTGAAATGTGTACTGGTTGTGGTAGTACTGTGGTTATAGTCTGAGATGTGTATTGGTTGTGGTAGTACCGTGGTTATAGTCTGAGATGTGTATTGGTTGTGGCAGTAACGTGGTTATAGTCTGAGATGTGTATTGGTTGTGGAAGTACCGTGGTTATAGTCTGAGATGTATATAGGTTGTGGCAGTACCATGGTTATAGTCTGAGATGTATATAGGTTGTGGCAGTACCGTGGTTATAACCTTCACCTTGTGACTAGAAGGTCAGGAGTTTGAGCTCTGCTTGTACAGTGGCTGCATTAAATTTAAAGTATAAAATTAGGTAGTACCTACTCCTTTGCAGAGTGCTCAGGTTCCTGTGTCATGGCGGGTATTGACACCATGAAGAACCCTAGCTCATTACCCCATGCACAGGTCTTAGACACACTTCACCTACTGCTAGTGATGTTTCAATATGAGTGAAAAATTCTTGAAAACTATAGGTGAAATGTGTCAAATTACTGATTTTCAAATGAATGTTCTTTACCAATTTGTAATACACACACAAGTTGAAAATGGCAGGCTATATTCACGTGACAAATTTTCAATCCATGGAAGTTTAAACTATTCATCTTCTGATGCATGCTGTACCAATTTTTAAAAAGTATATAAAACATTGTCATCACCAATAAATTTACTTATCAACATATTTAATTGGTATCACAAGAAATCTTACAATTAAAATAAAATTTTAGCCATACTGCCCATTCTTTACAATGGAGCTCATGCAGAGTTCTGAAATGAGCAGAGAATTTCCATTCAGAGGTGGTAAAAATGGCATACGTACAGAAGACATAGTGAGATTTGGTTGATTGCACATCAAGGAAATATTTAACTTTAATTAAGAAAAAATAACACACCAGATAAATTTGTAACAGATGAAAAGTGGAGGATATGGGCAATAATATTTTAAACTTAAAACTTTCAAATTTAACTTATTTAGTTAACAATGCAGTTTTAGTAGAAATTGATCGGAAAAGAATTTAAAACCCTGCTGGACTCGAACCAAGGATTTACAGTTCAGCAGTCAACATGCTAACCTACTGAGCTACTCCTCTACAATGTACACAATCAAATCTAAAATATTGCTGATAATTATATTTTCGTTCAGGTTTTAAAAGGAAGTCAGCCATTATGACAATGTTGTATATACCTCCTTAATCACAAGATTTTCTTAATGAGGACCTGGGCTGCTGTGATATATTACAAGTTGTATATACACTTACTAATGATTGCCTTGCTCTTCCCTCAGGACAGTTGACCGCATCACCTCCGGACATCTCCAGCAGAAACTGCCCATGAGACTTCTGTCTCCACGATGCCTTCCTGCCAAGGGTCCAACGTTCTGTAGGGAAATGTTCTTGTGTCACACTTTGAAACGGACAAACATTGTAGTTGTACTGAAGAGCTTTGTGTGGAAAACAGCTTTTGCTCAGTTTGTAAAATATTCCAGCTGGTCCATATTTCTGCAGGGAGAGATAACTCAACTGTTATTCAAAGTTAAAATTAATAAAATGACTTTAACAATAATTACCAACAACAAACAATACCTCATAGACATTTAATAGTTAAATTTAATATTTAGTCCAATTTCTGAGTTGTCAGATTTATTTTGAAATTTCTTTCATTTATCTAACAACTTTGAGAGAAAATTGAAATTATGGTTCATTAGCAGATTAGTGGAATATAAATGTTGAGTTTTGCTAGCCTATCATTAATTTTGAAAGATACAAAGTTGATTTATATCAGGGATTAAGTACATACTTCTTTATCCCACACTGATTGAGCTGCCTCTAAATATTTTGTTTTCAATCTTTTCCCTATTTTTCTGATTTCCTCATTTTCTTTGCTGATTTTTGCAATGGTATCACAGTGATTTTGACATGGTGATTGAAGAACTATGTTTTTACCTAAAGAAAAAAAAACTTCATTAAAACAGGTATCTGTCCATTGATAACAGGTATATGCTTATGATAATTTCTAATATACAGAATAATTTATTCATTGAATAAATTTCATTTTTGAAAATTCATGAGGGTATGAATTGCAATGCTTCATACTGGCATATTAACTGGAAATGAAAGTTGATGACTAACATGCATTCTTGTACACAGACAAATTCTGATCAGTAAATACCACATCAGTCATCCACTCAGGTGAGCTAAAATCTGTTAGAGGAATAAGGCATGCATCCCATGCACTTTGTCATCACTTAAACAAAATTTTAAATAGTGAATAGTTTCCTTTTATCTTTGAAGTGAGATTTACCTTTGCTACACTGATAGATTTTCTCTCACCTTTGTAGTGAGATTTACCTTTGCCATAGTGATAGGCCATCTCTCACCTTTGAAATGAAACTCACTTTTGCAATACTGATTCATTGTCATTCGCCTTTGCTATCCTGGCATAATATTAAGCATTTACTTCTTGATTTTATCATATTCTAGTATATTAAATTGTTCACATTCTCAACTGTATGTCATGCAAACAAATGAGAATAAAATCATTGTCATTGTCATTGGTAGATTGTCTCTCACCTTTAAAGTGAAATTTACCTTTGCTATACTGATAGATTGTCTCTCACCTTTGAAGTGAAATTTACCTTTGTGCCTCATTGACTCTGGTAGAGTCTTCCCTGCCCATTCATCACTACCATCACAGCAGTCACATATTCCGTCATTCACACGACTGCTGGGAAGACTGATGGCATTTCGATCTGGCAGTTGCTGAGTACAGTAAAATCTACGAAAATGAGTCTGTACTAATGTACTAAACAACTTCATATTCAATCATTTTTTCCTAAGTAGTTTCTAAGCATATATATATATATATATATATATATATATATATATATATAATCAGAGTTAATTTCAACCCTGATAAATTTCATTCATATTCAACTCATCAGATTTCTGCAATAGTTGATAGAAATATTTATTTCAAAATTATACCAAGAAACTGCTGATATTCTGGATTTAAATTGTAACATTTTTCATTACAACCAAAAAGGAAAGCTTAAGGAATATTTTTCCAAAACAGTAATTCTGAATGACAAAGACAAATATATTGGGGGGGTTTTTTTAAAAGTGAAACAGTAATATCTTTTAAAGTATATATATATATATATATATATATATATATATGGGTTTTTTGTTGATTTTTTTTTTTTTTTGAATGATATCAAACTGTTTTTCCCTGTGGCACATAACTGTCCACTGACTGCTGTCTAATCTGGACAAGATTGAGACTAGAAAAAAATCATCCAATTAATCAATTTTCAGAATGCTTAGTATTTTGTAATAAAATTCAAAGAGTTTACAGCCAAAATCTGTGCGTTTTACACAAATGACTGCACATCATCCATATTACCTAAGTTTCACCGTATTAATTAGTGTAGTCATAGGCAGACAGTCTTAAGCTGTATTTTTTTTTACCTCCCATTAGGACAGGCTGCTGTTCCAGGTTCATCACTTCCATCCTCACAGTCACAGTAATCATCATTCAACCAGGAGTATGGGACTAAATTCTACAAAAGCAAAGGAGACAATAAACAGACTGACGCTTGTCTTATAGTAGCATATCCACCTCACACTGCCCGTATCATACACAAAGGATATTGAAGTTAATGGGGTTGCAAACACCCAACCCTTGTTTAAATTTAAAAACAAAACAAAAATAAAGGTCATTTTGGGGCATTCAACCACCCTTTTAGGGCAGTATAAACTAGGTTTGCTCCCCCCCCCCTCCTTTGAATTTTTTTTTTTGGATCCTCCCCTCCACATTGTGTCATTCAGCTACCTACAACTTAAAGCAATATAAGCTGCCAAAATTGCAATTTTTTATAGTGGCATTAAAAGAGGTTAAATGAACGTTGATATGATTGAAAGAAAGAACTGCATCGAATTTCCTCTCTTATGCATCGTTTACACACCTTTACGTGATGAAAAATATATTCCTCGACATTCCGTTTGACCCTAACAATGGCAGCTGATTAATCGTCGGCGACAATCCCGAAGATAACCGATGTTGACACGAATGATTCTGATGCTGATCGGGTTGTATCCGGGTCATTAAAATATGGACGGCGAGGTGAGATAAAATTCTAGTTACCATCATTATTTTGGCACTGTTAACGATGTTATATGTTTTTAAGTTATGATAGTATGTTTTTTAGTTATGATAGTTTTAAGGGATCGCTCGAAACATTACGCAAAATTCCAAAGTCAGCTTTCTCCCTCGCTTCGAACCTTTCGTGTCAGACATCTTTCGTGCTTACCGGAAATATTGCGCTTGCGCATTTGACTTTGCCGAATGAGTTCAACTTTAGGTCATTGCATACGGAAATAATGTCGGGAAAATTAAGGTACGGGAAGACTTAATTTCAACTGTCGAACATTTTTGCATTTAATGCAAAAAATACAACATATCAAAAGTTTAATCGATAAAATCAGGTATTAGAAGGTAGATGTTTACAAAATTTTCGATTAAATTTTAGGACCCCAAAATAACAATTTTGACAGCTTATATTGCTTTAAAAAAGAACAAGATAGGAAAAATGCAGTACGTTTATTCTCAATCTTTAAAAAAAAGAATTTGAAATCAAAATAATTAATCCAATACATATATATAATGTTGTCTATCCTCACCTCTGTCTTAACACATCTGAACATTTCCTGAGACTTGTGATGGCCCTGGTGAACAGCTTTATACAAATGCATGTCATCTATGTGGACTCCTCTTGGAATTATTGACAAATGATTTACATCAATTGGATTAATATGTTTTGAATCTTCGTTGTTTACTTCTACTACGTTTTCCATTGGTTCATTTTCCTTCACATAAGACGCTTGAGATGACCTCTTCTGTGTATAAAACAGAGCCTTCAGCGAGAAGAACTGAAACGTCAGAAATATCCCAGCTGCAGCTAGAATAAGGACAATAATTCTTGGTCGCTTCCACACAGAAATTTTCCGCATTCTTTGCTTTGGTTCATCTCACCATAACCAGTATATAAATAACTGACCGACGTACTCGTGCATTCAAAACTACATGACTGAAAATCACAAATCTCGGTACTTATCCGTGTTCCACCGTGCTTGTCCGTGTTTGTCACTGACCTTCCTATGAACTGAAGATAATGACACAACTAAGCAAGACAGTTTACATTTTAACTATTTCTTTGACGTTGACGCATGGGCGCTGCCATCTTGTTTTCTATATTTTGCATTTTGATCCCGATTCACTTTGAGATTTGGAACGATTGTAGTTCTATTTGTAAAAATAAAAATGGAGAGAGAGAGAGAGAGAGAGAGAGAGAGAGAGAGAGAGAGAGAGAGAGAGAGAGAGAGAGAGAGAGAGAGAGAGAGAGAGAGAGAGAGGTTATGTTGTTAATTCAGGGAGGCCCAGTTTAAATCCTGGTGTGGTCCGTTGCATTAATTTTCTCCCTTCCTGATGAGCATTATACATAGCGATGAAAATTAACCATAAATCCAAAGGCCAAAGTTTTCAAAATAAATGGATATCAATATAAATTTATGATATATATCATATTTCAAGTATTCTTTGGGTAAAATGTGTCATTTAAAAATTAGATATGTGACTATGAAAAAAATTAAGATGCTTTAAATTACAAGATTAACATTTCACTGGTTTTGTTTGTGAACATAAAAAGATTCGAGTCTTTGTTTACATAACACAGAGTTAAGGCTGGAATATTTCTTTCATCCTTGCATTCATGAATTTAGAAGATCAAAATTTTGCCTGTTAAATCTGTTATATTTTAAATGTTTAACATCAAAATTTTTTTTTTCTTTCAAAAAACGTGGACCAGTCCCCTTAAAAGCCAATATTGGAGCAGATCTTTATGCAAGGTTATGAAGGATTAAGGCACCTTGAAAGAGTTTATCAAATCAGCACAAAATGATTTAATCATGAAAAATATGATATGTAATAAGTACATATGTCAAAAGGACAAAAAATCTGCAATTTTGAAGAAAAAAAACCCCGTGATTTTCAAAAATTCATTATAATTAATAACACAAAAGATCCGCCTTCCACTGAGACAAATAAGTAATTTGACAAAACAGTTGGATCGCCATCTGCGGATGTCGTGTCACAGACGTACAAGCCTTGATGTAACAAGTCGCCTTAATTAAAACTGGATTCGAAACATAACTTCATTCTTGTATACAAAGAATTTCGAAATGTCTCTTTCAATGGCTTTACTCTTTAACATATAACTAAAAAGCAATTTGAAGTCAGTTTAGATGCAAAAAACATTTTTAACAAAATACCCTAAAGTACGTCATGTATGTTACATCCATATATATAAATTAAATAAATCGTTGATAATTGAAATATCTTATCAGGTTTGACAATATTTTAAGATTACGTAATTCTCCGAACATAACAAAACTTTATTGGGACATCACCTACATGTTTATGGCACATAGCAATTTTGTTTATCGCATGCAATAAATTTGACCTCCTCGATCGTCTCAAGCAATATTGACCCCTTCGTCTAAATCAAAGCAATTGTAAACACTACACTAGCGGTATCGCTTCTCTTCTTCTGGCTATTAGATTTATATATTTACATTCCTAATGTTTTTGCCGCCGATAACTTTATCAATTGAAATGATAGTCATTTCTTCATGAATGTGAACAATGTAAATATGGATATACATAAGAATCGTACGATCATTTTAACAGGTGGGGATATTACGGCAGAAAAGAAAGTAAAATATTTAATATATTTAATTTAAAAACACACATTTAACTTTTTAATTCTTTTTTAAATACATGAGGGTATGAACACGAACACTTCAAATCAGCATACTTGCCATACTTGCCATGAAGCGCCAACCCAAATGCATTCGTTCCATTGACTGGTATACTAAATGTGCTTAAACTGGAACATGATTTTGAAGAATCTCGTCCATTGAAATTGATTTTGTTTTCAGTATAAGTAAGGTTATCAGTCGTGGAATTAACTCCAAGGTCTTCTAAACTACAGTTGTAATAATTAGCTTTGTAAGCAGGACCAGCACATAGTCACCCATTGATTTTTTTTATCACTTCCGGTTTACTTAAAACAAAAGGACACATAGAACATATTTTAGGGTAGATGGTATGCACTGGGTCTTTGCTATCCTTTTATACTCCATTCTGACAAAGTTTCAAGTTATTTCACTAAGTAAAACTGATACAAAAAGAGATTAAGGCGATTTACGTCATGCAATTTGTTACTTCGACTATTTTGTAGTAAAATTACTATAACATAGAATTATAATAATTGTATATTTATTTTAAGCAGCTAATGTTGAGTTATTAGTGCAAAAAGGTCAAAATTCAATGTCATCTAGCCTATTAAGAAGCATATCGAAACCCACTTTTAACTTTGAATCGTAAATCCTCGGATATGTGGATTATCAAAAGTTACACGGCTATAGTCCGTCAAATTAATAGGCAAGGGAACTGGTGTTTCAACTTTACATAGCTCTTGATGAGAGAGGGTAAATCTACAACAATTGCTACGTATTCCTGTGTGAAACTTTAAAACCCCAAAATTACGCAGTTCTAATCAAGGAATATATACTCTGTTATAGAAAGCTTTGGTTTTACTGGTACTGGAATACTAATGGTTCCAGAAAAGGTTTTTTTCACATTTCATCTTTTTTTTTTTTTTTTTTTCATTTTTACTTTTATCCGAAACCTGTTTTCCCTACGACAGGGGATACATTGTATCACGTCTGATAATGTTAATGGCAGGCACAGCATCCAAAAAAATTTTTAAAAGTGGGGGATTGGCATTCATTCATTTATTCAAATTTCATCACCATTTTGCATTGGTATACAGAGATTACAAATATATTGTTACATATAGTGTAATGAAAATATACATGCCCATTGGAAATCTAAAGTGGTGTTTTATAAATGTGAAATATGGGAATTCTATGCTTGGGAGCAAATTCCATTAAATTTTCCTTATAAAAGAACACAATTTTCTTAAAAAACAGTGTTTGTTATTAGACATTTTGCTTAAAGCTGATGATATTTGTATTGACAAATTGTGATTATTGCTCATCCGAACCATCGGTTCAGCGCAAAACCAACAAATCACATTTATAACATATATCATACAGCTTCCTGTACAAACGAGCGAACAAACAGCATAGAAATACATAGTCATCCCATCTCACGTATAGAATAGAAGAAGAAAACACCCATTTTAAGGTAACCGAATTAACATGCACATTGAACAAATGATTTTGTTGAAAATGTTCAGCATGAATATACATGTTCTTCTTTCTTACAATAGATAACAAATGTACTGTTATATTTGATATTTATAACTGTGACCGCACCAAGTAAGTCAAAGAAAAAAGTGAGTTTGTTTTCTTCAGTTTCTGTATGCTTTTAGCACAGGTATGTAGTGAATATGTATATTTAGTCAAAAAGAAGATACAGAATATCGACATTGTTCTTAAGGATCCTCTATATACACTAACCTGGAAAACATTATACAACCAGAGCATTTTTATTTAGAACTGTGTAGAATAAAGTTAGTTACCCATAGTATTTACATTATAGGCGACGGACCGTATTACTTTAATATAGAAATCCCAATGTATCTCTTTGGTACATTTTTAAAAGTAGAAAAAGTGCTTAATATTTTCATTAACGAAAATACAAATCATGTCTAAAACAGCTTACTTTATGTACTAAAAAAACTGAAATACTTTATTCGTACGAAGCAAACAATATCAAGGGCAGATCACTCTAAACACAAAAAGCTTCATTCTGTCTATGTTTTTCAGTTTGACAAGAATGAATGTTAACTTTTATTGTATTGATATTTAGAAACTCTTATTGTAAAATACAATAATATATTGGTTAACTTGTAGTGAAGAAAGTACGTTATTGAAATGCCTCAATGTTTACGTGTATCGAATAAACGTTTCTTTTCTGAGGGATTTAAAAAGTAACCTACTGGCTGCTGAGAAATTACACTCCATGGTTGGATATTTCGAAAAAAAACCTTAAACCTAAGTTTGAGTTTTCTTCTATTTGAGCGGTCAAAATCTGAAAAATCCAAGTTTCGACTTAAGATGTTTTCAGAGAAGGATCTCTTTAGAAATATTGACCAGTGTAAAATAAAATTTTGTCCGTGATGTGTATCCTTGAAAACCGATAAACACAAACATCTCTACGTCTTCATGGTTTTCGGAATACATGTGTATACGAGCATCCTATAGCTAATATGTGGTATCTAGATAACGCATGATTTTATTTTATTAGTAAAAATATTCCTTTTCAACCAAAAAAAAAAAATAAAATCACACGGGTTCGACTAGAAGGGGATTGTATAAAAAATAATGATATAAATCATAACTCTGCGCAGTACACTGTTGCCCCCCCCCCCCCCCCCCCCCCCCCCACGTGTTATCATGACAATACCTTGGACATGAATGATGTGCACGTGAGATGTCCTTGTCATTAATGAAATTATAATAGGGTTGTATGTTGTTACTAGTCACTTCTGGGCGACTTCAATTGTGTACAATGTCTGGCACTATAATTAAAATATTAAATATCATCATGTATGTATGTATGTATATATGAACAGTATGTATGTATGTATGTGTGTATGTATGTATGAACAGTATGTATATATGTGTGTATGTATGGTATCTTATTATACAGTGTAAGTAATTAGCAAAAACAACAGTATTTAACAGTATTTGATGTGTTTCTAATACATGTATATAATCTTCATTAACAATATAATGATATTAATTAAATAATTACACTTGCAGATTCAAATGGGGCGCTCCTCCTATGAGAGAGAGGGGAAGAGAGAGGAAGAGAGAGATAGAGAGAGCGAAAGAAAGAGATGTCAGCTGATCAGTCGGGCGTTTAACATACAACGACAAATATTTGGTTATGAAAACAGTTGTTGTCGTTTTATAACGTCGCCCTACGTTGATTTAGACGTTCCGTTGTTTATATTAGACATCTCAGTTACATTACAATGCACTACCTGTAAATGAACACAAGGTTGAATTAAACTGCTGAAAATTCTATGGAAGTCGATAGTATAATAAATGACGCGTAGCTGCATTATAAATGTTTTTCAGTTTTTCTTATCATTGTTTTCACAATTTTATCTTCCGTTTTTTCCTTACAAGTCTGTTGTGTAATATGGTTACATGGTTACATTAAAACTGGTGTTTTTTAAAACATACAAATCAGATTTTTTTTTTGGACGACGACGAAATTTAAAAGCATGTAGAAATGTAGAAATGTTTTCAACATTTATTGTTTTTCAGGATTTACTAATTCATTATTTTTATTTTTGTGAGAGATACATCAGAAGATTCAATATGAATGATGCTCATGAACACCTCAGTGGGAAAAAAAAACCAGCAGGCAACACAATCCTTGACATTGTACATGTGTACGAGAGAGAAATCGGATACAACAGTCGCATGCCATGGCTTTGTCTTAGATAAACTGAAATTTTAAAAACACCACCAAAACTTCCTTTGAATTTTCACTTATATTAACAGGGATCATATTAGGCCTTTTCAAAATTCAAACACAAGTTTACATGCAGTTTACAATAATCAAAGTACTGATGCACCAAGAACAAGTAAACACAAAATTGATAAAAAATGGAAACGGATTTATTAGAAAAAGTACAAACAAATAACAAAATAAATATTAAGTATTTACAAGCTAAAATAGACAAATGATCAACAGTTTGATCAGAATGACATTTGATCACAAAGAACACATTAAAGTACACAATTATTAATTTATGTATTTCATTGCATCATTTCCAATTTTAATTAACTAACAGCTTAAACAAATACTCGGTTACAAAGGGATTCTGATATATTCGTTTCGGAAAGACGATAGAACGTAAACATGTCTATCTGATTTAACAAATACATTTTCACGTATCAGTCATCAAAAGTCAACAGAAAAATATATTGTTTACCGAGAAATACAGAAATATTGTCGATTCAGATGAAAGAAGATTAAAAGACAAAGTAAAGGTGCGGCGGAAAACTATAAGGCGGATCACAGATGTAAAGATAGGTGTTTTACATGCATGAATTTGATGGGGAAAATAAATAAAAACTGTGACACGTGATATATGTAGATAATGCTGATAAAGGGGAAGATTTGGTTTTACCAACGATTGGAAATATATATATATATATATATATATATATATATATATATTGACATACACAAGAAAGAAAGTTGTTTACAGATATCTACAAGATAGTTTACATGCAGCATTTTAAAACTGTTTTTCCATAACAAATCAGAGGAGGAGAATATTTATTGTATAACGAAAATCAACATTACTATTTACAAAATTTAACAAACACACAACTTTTTATGGAATTCTAATGATCAAAATATGTTAATAATGACCTTTCAATATGTTCACCATAATCTTCTGACCACGCGCAGAATACCCCCTCCCCTGGGGGGCGGGGGCGGAGGGTGGACATATGATATACCCTTTATCTATGCACCGTAGTCCTATACCAGCTGTGACGTTCTAAACGGGACGATGACGAAATGATGCCTGCATTCTAATTGACTAGACAGTCTAGACGAAATACTAGTAATATCACAGAATTGGACCCTTTGCGGTCGCTTGAGCAAGGAACCCGCCTGCTTCACGTTTTGTATAATTTAGTTCACTTTACCAAATCCTATCTTTTGTTTATCGGAACGCATTGATCCTCCTCAATCTTATAGTCTGTACAACAGGTACCAAAGCAGTCGTACGTTTCTGTATATGTCCTATAAAACATAAAATTCACCGTTATAAATTTTTCAAAATCTCAGTGTGTACATATTTTCATTTTTTTTTTTTTTTTTTTTTTTTTTTACTTTATTTTATTTATTTATTGTTTGGATATTACTGCTTTACGTCATCATAGATTTTACCACTTGAAAAGCGACACCTGTAGAAAACTTACGTTGTACAGATATCCATGGACAGAGGGCTACAAAGCTGTTTCTTTTCCACTTTCCGGGTACATTTGTTAGATACTTTGTCTTGATCACAGGGGTCTAGTCCACATTGCTTTGCCTCAGACTCGTAAGTCTTCCCCCTAAATTACAATCAAACATTTGTTAAGATCAAACTTTACCTTACTCAGAAGTCCAGTGATACAGTGTTTGATTTAAATGTACTTCAAATTGACAATTTATTAATGCAGAGAGGATTACAACACAAACCCGCAGAGCTGGGGATCTTCACATGTTCTCTCCCTTCTTTGAACTCCACATCCACCACAGGTGGCGCTGCAAGCACTCCATGCAGACCATGACGACCACCCAGCGGCGTCGTTAAGAATGTTGCTGGTTGAAGATTGTTGGGTGTTGAAAGCAGTGACCGTTTGTACTGGATGAGATGGGGGTGATGTGAAGGTACTACTTAATCCTGCAATAGCAAAACAAAATTAAGATGGAACATTTACATACACCCATGGATCAATTTATTGAAACAAAGTTTGATTGCTTAAACTTTTTTGTAGATTTATATTTTCGTACCAACACAGAGTTGTCCGTCGAAGTAAAAACCATCTGCACAGTAGTACTCCGATCTGGGGCAGAGCGCAGGTCGTGATTTTTTTACCACCCTGAGAAGAATTGATACAAAACATGTAAATGTGCTTGAAATATTTGTCTTTCACGAAATTTTTCCTCTTTTGAGCACTAAATAAATTCTTCGGATTGGAAAATAACTTGATTTAAACATTATGGAAATGTATTGTTTGTTCATTCCGCATTTAAGATTTTTAGAGATGCTTACGCGTCCGTTTTGCAGTCTGGGGCCCATGTGTACCATGTCTTGCAGGCAATTTCTTCCTTTTCTTCCCATACTTGTTCACAGGTCTCCTCCACAAGGCGGGAACAAGGCATATAGGTCTGATCCTTTCTACTGTTGGGACCGTACCCACCGCAGAATTCTAAAACGGAGAAATACGACTGTAAGTATGGCCCGGTATTATTTAAATATTTTAAAGACTGTGTATGCCAAAAAAAAAACCCAAAAAGAAAAAGAAAAGTGCGACTGTGAGTATAGTCGGGTATTATTCAATCGTTTTAAAGACTATTTATATATAGTTGTCAGAGCGTTTTAAAGGTTGTGTATTTAACATTTTTAAAGCGTTTTAAAGACTGTGAATAAAGTTGCCAGAACTCTTTTTCATACAATCAAAAATGAAATATGACAAAGTACATGTAATGATACAAATGCAGACCAGAAGTACATTGATCAATACCTGAAACTACATCAGCTTCAAATCCTCTTTTCCCATCTCCGAAAGCACGCATTAATACCAACATCTGATTTCCTTCAGACAAAAGGGGCGGGGTTTCATCATTCTTATTGAAACAACAAAATCTGGAAATACAAGGACAAGTATTCTGTTAGTATTGCAATGGTGTCAAGAAACTAGGGTGGCTTAAAACGATAATCCAGTGTAATTGAGTTCATTTTAGTACCTTGCCCCGGGATTGGCCAGATTATGATAGTATCGAACTTCAACAAAATCCCGACACTTTACATTGGGATCATCTGTGCAGTTATAATACATCATAAAATTCCCTCTAAAGGTAAGCTTAATGTTTTTGTGTGGTTCAGTCTGAAAAAGAAATGTTAAAGTATTTATAACCTTACTAAACATGAATTTCATTTAATGTTTTCAACAATACTGTTGACATAACATTTTCGTGGGTATGCCAGAAAGTTCGATTTTGTTGAATACATAATTTCGTAGAAAGCTGCTTTTAAATATTCTTCCATGCAAGTAAAAATTGTATTTCGTTCATCACTTGATTTAATGGTTTAGCACAGCCTCGAAATCAACGAACATTAGCCTGGAACGAAATAAATAAGAATAAAACATTTTACTGTATTTAGTAAAATCACTTCATCAGGAATCTAAGATTACCTTAAAAAGCCATGTAAGTTTTGTTCCCTTCCTATAATCACTATGAGCATACGCCGAGATCTTAACAGGTTTATCAGAAACAAAGATTTCTCCGCTACTGTCTGCAAAGGGAAAAAAAACTAAATGACTCAACGTTTACCAAGCATGGGTCGGTATTTGTGTAGATATTGCTGATTTTAGTTCGTACTGAATACGTATTTCATGGCGATAATTATGCATACCTGTACTCTGGGGATGTGTTTGAACTTTTTCGCAGTAATCTCCCCCTAGTCCATCAGAACAGCGACATCTGGAGCAGTTTTTGGGATCCTGATAACCATCATGAAGACAAGGTCTGACCAGGAGGCTGGGGTCACAAATTCCTGGAAGACGAATGTGATATTGTTTCGTATAAGGTGTTTCTTTGAAAATTTAAAAACAAAGAACTGAAAGATAGAGCGCTTCAGCATCAACATCTGCATAGTATATTGAGCATAACCTAACTGAAAATGTTAACAAGATTTATTAAGGATATCAGTCAAAATTCATCGTAGTATTCCATCTGTAAGTTTTAGAAATTATTTGAATAAATATTTTAACACGCACAAACAAACTTGATTGTCTCTTAATTTCTTTTTCGAAGAGGAAACGTGTCTTACCATGACAATAGGCCAAGTTCGCAAGTTTTGCGTCATAGAAAGAAAACTCCTGTCGCTGCCCTAGGGAGCGTTGAAGACGAACATCTCTGGCAATGAGCGTGGGTTGGACGAAAGTTCCACCACCCTGAACAGCCGCAAATGCCTGGGAGAAATTTCATTTATAGACCATTAGGTTAATGTATGGCATGAAAATAATGATATTAAACAGTTGTGCTTAATTTTGGAATTTTTTTTTTATATCACAAGCTTTAACCCAATTATTCTGTCTGGAAAGTGTCAAAAAAGTCCACAACATATATGTGATAGTTTGCTTCCTATGTTAAATGTCAGGGGTAAACAACCTACCGTGGCGGAATAATGCATGATGGAGCTGACATCGTAACTGACATTCTTTGTGTCCACATACTGCCAACTACTTTTATAGAAGTTGTATAACCTCCCCTCCTCTATAGCGTTATTTTCCACGTTAATATGACTGTCTCTGTCGGGTCGGGAGTGCTCGTGCCAGAAACCGATCACGTGACCTAGTTCATGCAGCAAGGAACCTTCGCTCTGTAAAATTATATTAAAAAAAATTCATACGTTGTGCATACTTGATGAATAGTTTAATTAAGTTTAATGAGTTTTACGAGGAACAGTTTACGTACAATCATACAACTAGGAGCTGCTGATAAGGCCTGTACGCCATTATGCGCCTCTCGTCTTCCAATGTAGGACCAACAACTGAACAGATAATAAAGAATGATTATAGAGAAAGTCTTGAAAGAGCAATCGTAATGCATTTGGCGAACAATTATATGTTTTCTGAGCTTTGAAAGAGCAAGACTAATGCCTTTGATAGAAATCTGTTAGTTTACCGCCTTACCCCATATCTTTGGTGAAGTTGATGGTGACATTGTTTTGGTTCGCAAGTTGATAGGTTTGGTTGAGAAGCAGGTGAAAATCTATCTTTTTAAATTTGATGCATGTTAGTTTCTCCAAGGTGCTAATTGATTCTAAGATACTGCCCTCTTCCATTCGATCTGAATAATGCATAATATTTTCCTTTTTTAAGATCAATAGGCATTAATATGATTAATGAGGTTTTATTTGATCAAATATTATACTTTTGCTAATGTTTCTGTTAGATTTGAGTAAGCAAATCTGTTGATAATTTTTTTTTTTCAATAATAAAACAATATATGTACGCACTGTATTCTTCGGGATGGTAGGTATACCAGATAGGAAGTTTCCAGAGGTGTACTTTGTTAGCGTGTAATTTGCGCTTTTGTCGACGTTTTCCCATCTCTACAATTTCCAAAGCTTGTTTCGGTTGCAAGATGATGTCGCCTTCGAAAATGTAGGGAGCCGTTTTCAAGGGTGTGGATGTTGCATTGGCATTCGTGTCATTGCTCTTCTAAAATTTTAAGTAATCAATTATTTTATCAACATTCTGTTTAAACGTGTATATCTACAAATATTCAATTTGTCTTTTTTAACTTGCTTCCGTTATAGTTTCTTTGAATGAATGTATGTTTTCAGAAAAGTAAGCATGGGATGCATACTCTATCAAACTTTTCTTCCATCTCTTTTTCCAGTTCTGAAAGAAGCTCCATGATTCGGAGTTTGGCCTCCAAGGTTTGTCCATCATTGATGTCCAGAGGATCAAAAGCCTAAATGAAAGTGACAGATATGAAAACGCTCTGTAGTCATCCAGAGGCTCAAGGTATGTCTTAAACTCTTCTTACCCTTGGTCTGTTCATCATAAGTAAAAACAACTAGGTACATCTAAAGTACAGACGATGTCCCGTTGCATTTGTTTTTTTATTCTTGTTCAGTTAATGAAAAATAAACTTGTTGACAAAATTGACACCTTATCGGTAAAAATCATCAATAAAGGTTTTACTGCGAAAACAAATACATACTTGATGTTTAGATGTAACACATGATTAGCATTCGTCAATTTGAATTTCAATGCTTGGCTTCGGGGGAAAATATTGAGCTTGTTATCTCAATGTGTATCCGATATTACACGGACTGCCATAGTTTTATCAAAAATTATATTTTCTATTAAAACAGGGCTGTAGTTTTTATAAAGATAGTTACGTTTCTTCGTAATTTTACATTATTAGGTTTTTAGTAATTTTACAATTAAGGTTTAAGTAAATTTACAATGTTACTTTTTACGTAATGATCCAAATTGATAAAATTGCTTAACACAGTTTTACATGCTTTCGTATTTTCTATATAAAAATAACTAACGATATATGAAATTTTCTGTTCACTTAATTTAGTAGGGGTTTGTCATAGATGGGATGTAATTTAAGCTGAAACGATACAGCATAGAAAACTATGTGTTCGTTATAGAATATGTTTGATTACTTTTAGCTGTACCTTTCCACTTTTGTTTACCTGTTCTCGCGATAAATTTGTCAAAATTGTCCATCTGTTGAAAAGTTTGATAAAAATCGATTACAGACCTGATATTGCTATCGTTTTTGTTAAATTCACGCACCTCTTAATGGGTCATGGGTAAAGCATTGTAATTTTCACGCATTCTTTTCTTGATACATCCATCTGATATGATGCCCGCGGGTATACAGAGTTCACCACGCCGGAACATGGTCAATCTCAGTTAAGTGTGGAGGCTCAAGATTATGAAAGGTATCATACCAGTAGACGGAATCAAACCTTTATAAACACTAATTAAATATCCAATTAAAATTAATGATAAGCATATTTGAAACAAATAGAGACAATGCTCTATTGTACGCTAAGTTGCAGGAGTTTAATAGCAAATCTTTAAATGAGGAATTAAGTGGACTCTGAAATGGTTTAACTGCATAAAGGTTTCCAAATATGTCATGAATCACTGCTCAGATTTTGAATAATTACAATATAACTGATTTATGGTTATTAAGGTAGGAATCTTAACATGTACAAGAAATCAATCATGATAAGTGTTGCTTATTCTATCTTCAAATGATCATTCTACCTTTGCATTTCTCGTGTTTTCTCAGAATGATTCATATGTATTATTAACCTAAAATAAAACTTTGCGGCCCTAGAATTAATGATGGTGAATTCTATTTTACATATTTTCACTTAGCAGTCCTACAAAAATTCTAACTTCTTATATAATGTAAATATAGATGTGTTTATGAAAGGCGTTAAAATCTTCAGAACGAACATTTGAAGCATATTCGAGTCTAGGTCCATATTAGATGCAATCTTTTATTCTTTATAATTCAATTTCCTATTTTTTGTTAAAGATGAAAGCCCTTTTACTCTTTGAAGAGCGCATCCCATAGGCCAGAAGGGATACATTTTTATTCATTTCGTATAAAAAAAGTTATTTGATTTTAAGTTAAGCCAACTTCCGTATTTGATTTAAATGGCTGAATACATAACTAGAAAACCCCGAAGCACTGGGAATTTGGCATTTGAGACTTAAGGATGCAGGACCGAAGTACTTTAGAATAGTGCTGTATCATGCAAACTTTACAAAATCGTATCACCTTTACTGTGTAACCTCGGGACTATTACACCATTTTTATTATCAATTAAGTTTGTATAAAGTGATGAATTAAGACACGACAATTTAATGCAAGAGAAAGAGTGCGGATACACATGATTCAACTATAATCCATCACTAATATAAACAAGAAAAAAAGTCAATGAAAAGGTGAAGATAATGAACAGTGATCAATCTCATAAATCCTACGAAGAATACAAAATAAGAGTAGGGCAAAAACGGACCCCTGTACTCACCAGTGGTGGGATCAATCCGATTCTACAGTGCGTTTATGGAATCAAAAACTGCCTATGTAAGCTTTTTGTTTTAAATGGATATTACAAGCACGTATATACCATGAGTGTTTGAACAATGGAAAAGAGAAATTAAATCATAATATTCTACTGAATCCTGATTTTTTTTTTATTGCTATGTAACATCGTTTCTAATAATAAAATGTATATAAAAAATGTTTGTGGATTTTTTGGCACGTTGCTGTACTTTTGCGGAACAAGAAATGTTGACAGAAAAGACATTGACAACATTGCATGCAGACATGTTTAATGATAAATTTGCTTGTTTTTTAATCTGACACAGTTACTTTAAAATAGTTCATTATCTTCTTGCATTTTAATTGCAATAGTGGTTTTCAAAATTCACCGATTTATTCGTTCTGGGACGTCATTGTGGAGATTCGCTACTTATGGAGATACGCTATTACTATATAAGAGGAGGAATTTTGACTTTATTTCACTTAATCCAGTGTGACGATTAATTAATAGAGCTATCTAAAACCAGCTGTTTAAGAATGTGTGAATAATTGGACTACTTAATGTGATTTACAAACGAATCAAGACCATAAACTACTTTAATGTAAAGGTTATTCACATTTTGTAAATTCTCCACATTTTGCTCATTTATTTTCAACACAACAATAATGTACTTAGGATTTCTATTCATATTACGTGTATCTATAACAGTGGAAAACGTTACCAAAATTAACACATAGGCGTCGCCTTATTTTCAATGTAGTCATCAAAACTATTTTTTCATAAAAAATGACAGAAATGATATATTTTTGAGATATGAAAAATAGAATATTAATTTCTTTCATGCAGCAATGATATTTTGAGTGATTTGACGTCTTCAGAAGGTCATACAATAACATGTTATAGGTCTTTTAGACTGGTCGCCATTGGCCAGCTTTTGCGCCATAAACAGTTCATGAACAATGTCCACACTACCAAGGAAGAGCCTCGTACTAAACCCCACGTCAAAATTTGACAAGAGCGCCTGTCGTGGGGCCTGATTAACGGTAGTCACTAAGCCAGATTTTTACACCATAATATGCATGTTGAAACGATAATCCTATTTTGGGCATACAGTATACATCTACTTGTACATCTAGAAATTTTATTAATTGTTTGGGAATATTTTTCCTCTGTGTATACGGTAAGAGAATTGTTTGTGCTTATAAATACAGAATTCATGAATGTTGAGTTTTAATCCCAATTATTCATTCAATCTGCATAAGGAACACATTATCCTGTAGATAATTCAAATTGGAAAACGAGAGAAAATAATAATAAAAAGAAGGTTTCTTGAGATCTAGATTTGGAAATATAATGAAAACCGGATCTTACCTCCGTTGCTTCGGATGATTCTGGCGGTAAGAAGCCTTCACTAAGTCGTTCCATAGAAATATCCACTGGCATCCCATTGCAAGATCTCATCGAAATAAAGATAAAAAGTCCAGTACAAATTATACATGGTACGATTTGCTGCAAACGTTGTACCGAACCAATCATGGTTAGCGTTGTCGAAAAGCACGATACGAACTAAAGGTTAGATAAAGGCAAAGCGTGCAATAAGGATATATCGCGAAAACGGTTAAGAAAAACTAATGCATTGGTTAAATGAAGTAACTAACATAAGTTAATGTATATATGAGCATCCGTTCACTGTCGTCGATGCTTAAGGCACCCCGTGTTCCGAACCGTTGCGGATTTTATCTTATATCTACCTCCTAGTCTTAGTCAAGTCGGAAGTCATGTTCGCGGGATTTCAACTTTTACCTTTTGTTTATTATCGACTCATAACGCAAGCATTTGATTACCTATTTTCATTGATAGCTATTTGAAATTTGTTTTGTCATTTTTTACTTAATCTCCACCCCTTCGCTAAATCTGACCAGTAAGAAGAGCTCCTTTCTAAGGCAGTCTGATGCATCATTTATAAAAATCGTTCTAGATCGGTGAACACATCGATGAATGAATTTTTATTTAATATATATAGGGAAAATTGCCGTTACTGGTTGTCATCAGGGACGGCTGATATAGTATATGTGTACTTTACAGATAACGTATTGTTTAGGATGCAATAAACTACTCTCGACTTCATTTGCATTTATAAGTAATGAACAGCTGTTCGATTCACCCTCACTAGATTGATTTAGGCGGCGTGTAGTTGTAGAAGAGTATTTAGCATATCTTGACCGCACAGCTTCTGGAAGTATTTTGTCATTGTGGTTTGTATGCATGTTTAGTGAATGTTTATGGAAATATTTTGATTACATGCATCTCGAAATATTCCTTCGTCAGCCAGGTGCTTATATTTTTTTTACCATATTTTATCCATGCATTTGACTTGCATCTAGAATTATATACATTTCTTTTCACGCCTCTCTCTCTCTCTCTCTCTCTCTCTCGTTTTGTTCTAAAATTAAGGGGCTGTGTGTTGCACAGGTCGGTATGTGTTAGACATGATTTAAAACGCAATGCCGCCACTTGTACAAGGAACCAGCCATGGAAACACTACCATCTGCCAATAGACCTCAGGGACTATGAAACTGAATCTCAAAACCTTGACACCGCTTTGGAAATTTGCATGCATGTTGTATAATTTGAAATAGGTGAGAAATCGCAGTTGAAAGAGCAGTAGAGAAATGGGGACACAGTAAATGTTGTTTATAAAGAGTCTACAGAATAAAGAATGCATAAATGCATTGTAATCAAAAGAGGGTGCTAACGTAGCACTTCAAAGATTTCTTTAATGTTTAGCATGGTATAATGCCAAATAACTTTTCCACCGAAAGGTAAGACGTTACATGATGTTCAACTTACATACTTATACACTTGTGCCCAGACCATTCTGCTAGGTTGTCGTAAAAAATACTGAATCAAATATAATTTTAAAACAAAATATGATTTAATTTTGAAAGTGCGATTTTTTCTTTTTTATCAATAATTATCTACAATGTAATGGCACTTAACTGATTCGTGACCTGTTATTAATGTACTTATAAACAAAAGTCTTATGTAAAAGAACATACTTTGTACTTTGATTTTTCAAAATTCGAAACCAAATGGCAGGTTTGCGCAATAATTTAAAACATAGCTTCATTGCGATAATGTACGTTTAACAATATATGGAGCTTTATGTTAATCATTTTATTGTTTCATTTTACTTCGGTTATTATTTTTTTTATAGTCATTATTTTACATCACTGAGAGACTGCAGGTGCCCCGGGAGTGTATAATGAAATTTACATATAATTTCTAAATGTTTAATGTAACTAATAAAGCTGATCTTAAAGTATCAGAGGTGGGGTTTATTTCAGTCATCTAAACCTCCTTAATAATTCTGCAAAGCATCTTAATCTTACTATGACAAAAAAACAGGTTAAAAACGTTTGTTAACTGCAGTTTATTTTATTTTCATATGGATTTCATCTAGCCATTTAAGTTTTATTTTATAACGGGCGGAACCCTAATGATTACTAATTAAAAATTATTATTTAATTGCAGTATTTTTGACTTTCGTCTTTAATGGTAACATATTTAACTTAGAAACACACAAAGTATATTTTTCTATTTTTTAATTTCTGATTCAGTTGGTGTTTTCGTATTACAATGAACAATTTTATTGCGATTTTAAAATCATATTCCAGCCACTGAAAATAATCTAAATCGTTTTTAAAGACGACATTGAAAATGAAATTGATATTAAAAGGCTTGGATGATTATTTTTGCGTCTTCTAATTTATTTTGAACTTGATCACGTGATTCAAAACAATGTGATAAGATGCAGGAGGCGTTGGCACGGTAAAGAATCCTCACTGTTACGACCGCGCGTGACATGCAAAGGATAAAGAACCCTCATTGCTACGGTCCTGACGCCATGCATGCACACCATTTACAGCTGATGGCGTCTCTCTACGAGAAGAAAATTTTCAGATCGGACGTAAAAGAACTTACATGTACAAACAAACAAATCCATGAAGATTAATTTTTTCAAAACTCTAGAAGTATTGGAGAATGAAAATTAATGTTTGAGTTTCTAAAGTATATCTCATTCTTATCAAACAAATTACAGAACACTTTCGCCAACTATAAACACAGATTTTCTAACCTTTAAAGGAAAACGTTGATTATCTCCTACTTGACAATAACCATCACTTTTTACACCTTTTATTAATGTTTTTGTCATACTTTGATTTCCTGTTATCAAATATGATCACGATCAGTCAAATACGTACATAAGTCAAACTCCAGGCCACATGTTTTACTGTTTGATTATCAATGTTTGCAATTTTCCTTCTTTATTGTGAATTGTGCTCAGTGACATAGTTCTGTGAAAAATAAACTATTGCTTAAACCAAAAACAAACAAACAAACAAAAGCAAACAAACAAACAAAACAGATAGAGTTTAACCCAGAATTTAGAATTCTTTGGTATATATGAAATATTGAAAGCATGAATTCACTACTAATGGTGCCCTTGTATATCCTCTACATCATACGAACTTTTGTGTATTTTGAAACTGGACAATTACATTCCATCTAATTACAAAAATAAACATAAAAACTGGAGATGTGACCGGTCAACAGGGAATGCTTACATCTTCCACCTCTGGTGTGTCCAGGGGTCCATGTTTGCCCTACTCTTGATTTCGTATTCTTTATAGCATTATGAGATTGATCACTGTTCGCTATCTTCACGTTTGAATTAGTTAATACATGGTTATAAATGAAAAGTTTCATTACCTACACATATTTAGTTGGATATTTATAGATGATGCTAGAAAATATCACACTTGGGTACATCAATATAGTCAAATACGATTTAATAACGTCCTGCAGTATTTTTTTTTCTATCAGCTCAGCACATTTTTACAGTAAGACATACTTTGGAAAATGAAGATAGATTAGCAGGAATCACAAAATTGGATATTAGTCAAATGAACAAGTGAAGAAAACGAACCGTGACCAATTTCATAATCCATATCAAGAATACGAAATTAAGAATAGAGCAAATACGGTGGTCATACCATCAGGTGCTTAGGAGGAGTAAACATTCCCTGTTGACCGGTCTCATCCACCGCGAGCCCTCTATCTTCTTCAGGTAAACGGAGTAATTCGTACGTGGTCAAATTCAGTATGCAAAAAATGGCCTAATACGTCAGACAACATTATGAGATACACAGATGCATACTTTATTTTCCAGAAACAAAATCAGTAGGGCAACTTGACGTGATTATTTTTTTTATACGCCTTTGGTTCTAACTGTACATATTTTATGTAATTTCGTTTTTTTTAATTTTATGTAAATTTTGTTCTTGAATCTAGGATAGAACTGCATGTGTTGATATTTATGAGACATGTTTTAAAAAGAATCATACTCCAGTTGAAATGAATGACGGTGGCTTATTATTCACTAAATAAAAATAAATATTGTAAAACAATTTATTCTAGTGCTTCTTGAAATGCCAGAATGTTGATTTTGCTTTTTATAACAGATGGATATTAGAAAACCAAACAACAGTCATTCGATTCGAAAACATACTTAAAACCAAATTTAATGTTATTTAACTGAATATGGTGCATGGTTATATTTGTTGATGATACAAATAAAAGAATGCAAAAATTACATACACTTCATTAAGAAAAATGAATAAATTTGATTATGAATCATAAGTACGAAATATTGTTAAAATGTAAATTACGTACAGTAAAGTATAGTGTATATTTCAAATTCTAAATCGATTTTACAAATGGATAATGAACTTACTCTGATGAAATGTATTTCAGTTATAAGATATTAAAGAAATCTTTTCTCCCTTTCTGTTACGATATGAATTAATCATCTTAAATTAGCTGTCGTACGACAACTCGTTACAGAAAATTATCGTGACGTAGTTTCAAAAACTAAATCCACAGAAAGTATTACAACGAATAAGGTGGACTTTCTTGTAATTATTACAAAGAAAAACTACTAATGTTTTAGAGAAAGTAATGCCATTTTCCAAGAAGACATTTGCAATTACCGTTGGTCTACATTCATTGTTTACGCATTCTTGAAAAACAAAAAAGCTGTTATTTCAAATTTTGCTTTTACAGATGGTATTCTGTGACTGTCTTATTTTCATCAAGTAGCGCCTTTAAAAACGATATACAACACTTTCAAATAAACTAAGTACAGTGGTTTGGTGAAAACAAATGCGAAAAATTGCCGGGTATTATTCAATATTTTGCGCTATGGCGTTTCTGAACAAGCGATACATATAAAAGATAATTTTGATTACAAGATCAAAATATTGTTACCCATAGACATCTATATTAATATCGTTTCTTAAAAATATAATTTTTCAAAAACAGTTCGAATTAACATTAATTTCCTTGTTTTATTAACTTGACAATATATAAACGAATTTCACTTTGTAAGGCTAATGTTTAAGTTGCAGTAGAGGACTTTGTAACTCGACGCAATGATAAAACAGTGGAATAATTCTATAGTATGTATCAACAAAACAGTACAATGCATCATAGTCTTGATCATCCAAACAAGTAAATCAAAAAAGTAAAAAAAAAAAAAAAATAAATAAATAAATAACATAATATAATAATAATAATAATAATAATAATAATAATAAGGACCTTATGAAAAGAAAATATTTGTGCAATAAATAGATATGGTGAGTTCTATAAATGAACTCAAATAAACGATAATTTAACCGGGATAATTGAAAATATTGATATATTACATTTTAAATCAGGGTCATCCCAGGTGTCACATTCAACTTGCAGAATTAGTAAAACAGAATATGTAGAACACTTTTTTTCTTCCAGAAAAGATCTGTTTGGACCCTTTCCTGTGCGACATGCGTCAACACTCTTAGAGTTCGATTCAGTGTAGTTTCTATGGGCACAGGTCTATCCAATCAGTTCCTTTATTAGAATTTCAATAAGCCTCGCTCTGAGTTCCGAAACTGTGGGGAGATTGCACAAGAGTCTGGATGATTAAGACTAAATAAATCAGTGTATTTGTTTGCACGCGCATTTATCGTATTCAACAACTGAAACCGAATAATTTAATTTCTGCTGAATTTGAAGAAAATGACTGTATTTTCTCTTTAATAAATGATATAACTGACCTAATTTTCAGTCTTGTACAATCTTGCTTCAACACGTAAGTAGGTTAAATTGTCGTGTATGATTGCCATCTGATTATATGAATGACGTTTGGTTTTGGGGTTTTTTTTCGGATCAAGATTATAGAATTTAATTACACAAATGGATTAGTAATCATAATTAACACAGTCCCACGATGTAAGTGATTAATAAATCACAAGCTAATTGTGCATAGGCATTCACTGTAATGTATGAATGTCGAAATATAAATTATTTTTCTTCAAAATGTCTTTTAGTTCATATTATAATACGGTATACTGAAATGGCCTTAATATATCTTGCTGTGACATTTTAGTAATGACTTATATTATGACATTTTCGTTTATCCGTCGTTTGAAATGCAAATGTTTTTAAAAGCACAGAGAACATGTCTATTTCTCTTTGATTTTCAGCGTCTTTTTCTTAAAAAATAGATTCAAAATGTGGAATACTATGAAAATTCAATTCGTAAAATGTTTGCATTTTTTTTCTTTTTTTCGTAATCAATCTTCATTGTAAACAACCAAACGTGTGGGAGATCATTCTCAGTGAAGCATGTGTTCACACATATCACTATTTGGGCGGTAGTCTAAAGTTGTAAGATTGAATGAACACAGTAATCCATGAAAATGCAAATAATTTATAATGTTCATTCAGATTTTGAAATCATGAATAAGTCAAGCTGAGTAAAATATAACCAATAAGCATTCTTCGTGTGCAAATCTGCATGTGCCAGTTTATGTTATTGTTGTTTTCGTGTTCAGAAGATTTATAGTGATTAACACAGTAAAACGGAAGTTAGGTTTTGTATCCTGATTATCATTAAACTTGAGAGGGTGTTCCTTGTACCTGTGACGTCATCAGTGTATAGGTGGACGCGGACTTGTTCAAATTAAGCATGTAACGACCTATTCCAGAATTTGTCGGATTTATTCACTTTATTTAGAAGTTAAAGGACAACCTTGGGGGGAAAAATCATATGACGAGAGAATTTCATTAGCATTATTTTTCTTCTCTATTTCTGAATATAAGCGTTTTGTAGAATTTATGATTGAGAAACAGCAATTGAAACGAAATTGTGAAGCCTTAGTTACCATGGAAATTCAGTAATAATAGTGCCTAGTAACCTGTGCACAATTTTTTTTTATTAATAATTCATCATGTTCATGATTTTCTTGTGAATTTGCATATGTATACGATTCATCAATTTACGAATTGATGAATCAAGTGGATTTCGTGTAATTCCCATTCATAATTTCATAAGAAAAAGTTAAGAGGAAAAGTGCATTAGATGACGTCATAAACTCAACATGGTTTGGTGTTACTAAGTTGATTAAAATATTCAAATTGAATTTATAGATGGTGGAGGATATTGGTGGGGGGGGGGGGGGGTTGTTTGTTGTTTTTGTTTTGTTTTTGTTATTGATTTTTTTTTTATTATTATTATTATTTTTTTTTTATTTTATTTTTTGTTTGTTTGTTTGTTTGTTTGTTTGTTTGTTTTGAAACTTAGCTAACTTACCATTCTTTCACAAGGCACAGATATTGTACTTATATTATTCTGATAATTGTCACAGGACATTCTGTCAAAACACACCTTAGACTTACATAGTAATATATTCATCATACTATCCAAAAATATTTTCTAAGATGCATTATTTCGACAGCAACGTTTCTGTAAATAGCGGAGCTGCGACCTACGTACACAATATGTCGTATATTGGTATTTTTCTGAGTATTTTATTTCATTACACGTCCATTCGGTATTTAGTACACTAGAAATGATTGCAACAATTAGCGAATTTGGCATGCAATTTGTTACAAGAACGCATAAAAATAATTGCAATGTATAAAAATCTTATTTCTTGTTTTGATATGTTACATATAAATTTGAATAAAAATAGCTGTAGGACATTGTATTTGGAGAAGGCTATAAAGTCGTCTTTAATTTTATGTAGATAATAACTGCACGTACATATAAAGATGCATTAGTAATATTTCAAGTATTAGCATCGAATGCCATATTTGGAGCATCATGATGTATTTCATAATCCAATTTCATTTTATAAAAGAATAAAAACTTTTTTTCGGTAAATTTTTTAGAGCCCTCGTGGGTTTTGGTGTCAAGGTTATTTTAGACGAAACATTCGGTATTCGTATTTTGAATCACCCATTTAGCGTCGCGAGTGAATCAGTATTGATGTTGACGCGCAAACCATTTTTTCAGCATTGAAACTTTACGCCTTGTTGTGGTTTTCAACCATTTTCGCAGAAATCTATACTCTCCCGCCACCTTATTTTTGATATACGGGAATTATATTAATCTTATTTTCATTTTGCTCATTGTAGAGCTTAAACAAAGTGTACTTGTTTCGATAACATCTCTACCTTTGCAACTTTTTAGTGTCATTGCAAATAAACATCATAAACAGATCTACTTTTTGTTACATATGAATTCGGCCTCCCACTAGATTATTAATGGGGTATAATGGCGTATGCAGAGTGCAATGGGCATTCAAGTTTCTTACTGACTTGTATTTGGTAAAAATGGAAGCGGGTTTCAGCCTCGTTTCGGTTCGTGTATTAGAATAAGTACCAAACATCCTGTAACTATGAAAATCAACTGAGGGTGTCACACCTGAAATTGTCCAGTCCAAATGAATTCAGTCACCCGTAAATCCATACATTTAAATTTAATTTTTTTTTTGTATGAAAGCTTATTTCATTTTCCCATATTTTTTCTTCTAATTTCTGTATACCTGATTAGAAAATTTTGTGTAATTTGAGGATTGGTTGATTATATATTGTTTGTGGCCCCATCTGAAGGACCGCCTCATTTCGTCGATTCTTACGGTTGGTTTTATATTGTTTAACATCTCTCTCGAGAATTTGTCATTCATATGAGACGTCCGTTTTTGAAGATTTTGATTTGGTATTGTGATCATTCTTGCGAAGTACCTTAAGTAACGTACCCCCCTCTCTCTCTGTCTCTCTCTCTCTCTCTCTCTCTCTCTCTTTCCTCCTCTCTCTCTTTCTCTTTCTTTCCCTCTCTCTCTTTCTCTCTCTCTCTATCGCTCTCTCCACATCCAGTTGTTGAAATGAACACCAACACCCCTTCTAGCTTAACCTTTTGATCTCTTTAGTGTGATAATGAAATAATATTTCTTTCTGGTATGACAATCAAATAGATTGTTATATATGAAAAAGCAGATGTACAAAAAAAAATAATTAAAAGGCGCGTGATTTGTAATGTGTGATTACTCTATGTACCAGTCAGATTATCTCCAACATCCAAAACTGTAGCAGTTTTTTCTAGTAAGTAAGTTCGCTCATAATATTGAACTGGCTAGTATTCATATTGTTTGTTGCTTTGTAAATATTAGGCAGCTTGTCTCACCTTTTGTGTTTCCTGGAGTTCGCCTGGTCTCAATTTTGCATTATTTTTTATATTCATGAGATTGATCACTGTTATTAATTCAATTGATAAATCATGCTGGCAATGAATTTTCTGACAGAAATTGAGAATTTCCATGAATATCAGAGGTTTTCTGTTGTTGTTTTTTCTTTCTAAATTGTTTGTTTGCTTGTTTTTATTGACACCGTGTTAAGAAAGTGGCCGTAAACCTTTATTTTTTTCTTTGCATCTCCAAGAGAGATCATTCACCAAGTATTAAATGCAAAGAATGAAACATTGGAGTATAATGTTTTAATATAGGACCAAATTCAGAGTATGTTGTAGTGTTCTTTTCCGACAAAATATTTTGTGTCATTCTGAACACGTGTTATAGCGTTAAATCCGAGTCATAGCTCCATCATTCTCAGCAAATCTAAAGAACCATCCCGGTTACGCTGTTAATCCGAATATACTTTGGGTGATTTATAAGAAATCGTTTTTATTGACAATGCTCATAAACTCGAGGTCTGAAACGACCTCTTTATATAGAAAAAAATATGGGAAAACGGAAGTGTCTTAAAACTTTTCCTACCGTGAACAAATACAGTATAGTACATGAAGATATAATATTACTGTTCTACATATCTATAAATATTTGGTAGTTCAGAAAAGGGGGAGGGGGGTATGCCCATAAGCAATTTTATGACGTCGTTAAAATTTCGTTATTTTTCAAATCAATTACTTCATGAAATAGGACTAGGTTGTATTGAAACATTTTTTTCCGAGTCGTTTTTATCTTGGTTTTCTAAAAATCCTCATGGTTACTTTAGAAATCATCAAAGTGTATTTGATTTTGAAGCACCTCAGTGCCCTCCACACTTTTAAACTTTGTGATAGCTATAGTCATCGCTTTGAATTACGAACTCTTGCTTTTATCGCATATTCTATGCGAAGTAGAAAAGATAATTAATATACTTTTTTATGCAATTGAATTTATATTTGTGGTAGTTGGGGAACTTATTAATTTGTACTTGTATATCCCTAAATGTTGAAAGACATTAAATTTGATATTGTGATTTATCAATTTAAAAAGTAAAACTTCAGAACTCTTAATTTTGACATTTACATCCCTATAAAAAGTCAGTTTAATTTGCAGAGACACACTTATCAATAAAAAAGTTGATCACCGCCTGTAAAGCAAGATTTTTATCTTTTTATATTCCATAGAGTTATAAAATGATAATTAATAAACAGAAAGGCATGCGTATTTTTCGTTTTTTGTCTTCTCATTGTCGATGAAGGTGCTATGTGATTTATGACATGGCGTTTTTCAGTCAGGAAATTAAGATGAGGCGTTAGGGCGGAGGCTCGACATTACCTTGAAAAAGTTTCTTCTCATTTTACTTTCAAAATTGAGCTCTCCAAACGTCTTGTTTTTACTGAATCCTAGTAACGTGAAGATAACTAACATTGACCAATCTCATAAATCCCACAAAAAATACAAAATTAAGACGGACCCCTGAAAAAATAGAGTTGGGATCAGGTGCTTAGGAAGAGTGCGTTTCCTCTATTGACTAGTCACAACTGCCGTGAGCCCTATATTTTGATCAGGTAAACGGAGTAGTCCTAGTCAATGTCGGTATATAAAGAACGGCCTAACAACTTATGCTAGGGCAAACACGGGCCTCTGAACACACCAGAGATGGGATAAGGTGCCCCAGATGGGGGGGTCTTTTTTTTTTGGTTTGTTTGTTTTACGTCCCGTCGAGAATATTTCACTCATATTGATTTTATATGTAATGATTATATATTTTCACTCATATTTCATACCAGCTTTTGTTGAAGTACCACAAATTTAGACTTATGCTTAGTGCTTAGACCCGTAGCAATAATGTTTTTTTTTAACATATCAATGCTTGCCGTGACACAGGAGGTCATATTCAAAATATTTCTTAGGAATCCAATTTTCGTGAGTACATGTACACCAATTCATCGAATATCGAACACAACGAAATACACCATTTATACGAGTAGAATATTTAAATGTACAGATACGTTATCAATCAAATGAAACCCCAACGAAACTGTAAAATCTCGACAATTAACAAAAAACTAACACCACTTTGAATTGTTCAACTGTAGATTCTATGAAAGGCCCTTTCGGTAATGTGATGTTTAAGTCCTGTACAGTTTTACTGCATTAAATGAAGAGTGGTAACTTGTAACAGAATTCGATATCATGACGTATTACATAGAATCCAATATGTAATAACTCAACTTTCATCATCAACTGCCAAATTCACGTTATTCCATTTCCCCTATATATGGTTTTAATCCCGTGGGGATCCGGGTTAGAATAAGTCTTCAGTACCCCTTGCCTGTCGTAAGAGGCAATTAGATGGGGTGACCCTTCGGATGAGACCGAAAATACTGAGGTGTCCCGTGTCACAGCAGGTGTGGCACGAAAAAGATCCCTTCCTGCTCAAGGCCATAAGCTCCGAGCATAGGCCTAAATTTGCAGCCCTTCACCGGCAATGGTGACATCTCCACATGAGTGAAAGATTCTCGAGCGGGACTTAAACAATATAAAAACAAACAAAATATATGGTTTTATGTCTCTCAACTAATTCGGTACACGAGAGCATGTTTTGTCTATGATCAATTTTTAAATCATGACAGGCTTGAATTAAGCCTATAATTTGAAAATTTGTTTGTTTCAAAATCTCTTTGCCCGATCGATCCAAAACAAAAAAAGATCCCTTTTGCACAAATTTCTTATTCTTTTTATCAACAAAGGACACAAACAGCCATATTTGGTCCTGTAACATTATGCAAAATCAAAACTGATAACTTTTATTTTAAAAAATTCTGAAACATTACTTGTAACCATTGCAAAGCATATCTATAAATATTGACATAAAAGTTTTAGGTAGTTTACGTATTATGACGTCATAAATTGCCTCATCCCTCCATTTCCTCAAAATATCACCGAAAACGACTAAAATTCATACTGTTTTTAAATTTCAAATACAGCACAACCTCCGATCTAAAAATATGAATATATTCTTATAGAACTATCACTTTAGATTATATGGCATATTATGTAGTTTCTCTTTATTTTTGGCTCGGGGGTGTATTATTATTTTAAATCTCAACTGAAAGTGCCCAAATGCCTTAATTTTCAAGAACATAATGATTTCATAGATTAGAGCAAGTTTGCTCATATGTTCATACATAGTCTCTAAAGAATATTTTTATATAGGTAATGAAAGAACAAAACTTCCTCTTTATTACAATGTTTAAAATAAGTTACTAGGCCATGTTTCAAAAATGGTTCAATAAGCAAAACCATTTTACACTAAAAGTGAAACTCGTGTTGATCTAAAATGGCTCCATAACGCTTGGTGAGTTCCGAATGACCATGCTGGAACGAACGGTTTGAGGAACGAACGCTTATCGAAAACGATTGGTTTTGATGAGAGCGGAGCGGTTTGGTCTGGGAACGGAACGCTGAACGGTTTGAACGGAACGGTTTGGTATGGGAACGGAACGATTCTTTTAATAAGTCGTAGGATTCAGGATTTGTAAATTACGCTATTCCTTACTTAATAGCTCATTATAATTTACTTCTACGTCATAAAAAGATATCTAATATTTTGATGAATTCAAAATGAGTAATTGTAAGGACTATAAATAACACCTTTCCCGCTATTTTTAACCCTCGCTTTAGATGCACCTTTTCTGGGTTTTTTTTTATAATAGTTTCACTCACAACGCAATAAATAGTATCACGTGTATGACTGTCGTTCAGCTCAAATTCTTCTCTTGTCTGCTCCAGTATAAGTTTGTCAAGTCTCTCTCTCTCTCACTCTCTCTCTCTCTCTCTCTCTCTCTCTCTCTCTCTCTCTCTCTCTCTCTCTCTCTCTCTCTCTCTCTCTCTTAATTTGGTAGGCTATTAAGTCAATATTGAAGCTTGGTAATGCCCGAACTATTTTTCTTCTTCGCAGAAAAGGAAAAAAAACTATATACAATTTTATTTCAATGTGGCAGGTTTCAACAATAAAAATCCGACAACGATAAGAATTTCTGTCGCCAGATATTTGACACGTATATTCAAACATGATTGAGTCGTGGTTGCAGCCATTATAATTTTTACAACATAACAGTTGTCAAAACAGCTCTGGAATTGGAAAATCTTAAATTATTTTCCGGTATTTACAAGCCTCATATCACTGAACGTCGCAGGTTTAAGTACACTAAAATGTCAAAACTTAATTATTGCAAAATCATCCCTTTTTACAGAATAAATCAGACTTAATTTCAAAAACTTTATAAAATTCTAAGAATTGCAAAAATACTTGTCGTGCATGTATATGCTTAACGGTGAAATTCATTACAACATACCAAAAGTATATTTAAAGAAATAAATTGCAATTTTGAAAATACATGAGAATATGAACTGCGACGCTTTATGTCAGAATACTTCATGAAGCAGTTCATACCCCTCACTCCCACCCCCACCCCCCGTCCCGTATTTTCAAAACTGAAATTCATTTTTTATAATATATATATTTTCATTTTTGCTGGAATATTCCCAGCTGTTGAATAGCTGTACTATATTTATCAAGATTCATACGCACATTATTCACATTCATGACGAAATGGCTATCATTTCCATTGGGAAAGGCAATGAAATATTATTATTATTTTTTTTTTTTTTTTTTTTTTTGTAACCAGCAATCATATAACATTGCAAAACCAGAACAAAAGAAATGAGTAGAATTTTTAGTTGAAGGAACTGCATGTATTTTACTAGAATACTCATCAGGAAACAAATAAAATGCTGTCATCAGAAGGGCAATTTAAATCAGTCATGTATGTAGGACCATTTCATGTTATGTGGAAAGTCCATTTTGATGTGAAACTGAATGATTATCATGATGATGAACGTAGTTCTTGTGGAATCCCTAATAAATGATGACAACAATCAACACGCCTCTCAGTGACGTCCGAGCTAGAAGAGATACCGGCGCAACGTCTAAAGATCTCTCCTATTTTCGTTTCAAACATTAAAAATACTGAAACCTTACTATACATCTGTAGGATTATGGAACACCAAATTAACATAAAATCAAATAATTGAAGATATCTTAAGTTATCTGAAGATATCATCAATTCATTTGATGAGCGCAACAATTCAATTCAAGATGTCTTCAACTAATTAACGATATCTTTAATTCTGAATTATTGCGCGCATTAATTTAATTTGTGATAGCATAAAATACTCTGCTAAATTAATGTGCGATATAAATGAATTGTGGCTTGTTGTTGAAATGTGATGATATTAACAATTAATTTGATGCGTGCTACAATTTAACTGAACAGACCAATAATTCAATTAATGCGCGCTATAATTGAACTATTGCTTTCTTCGATTGAATTAATGATATCCTTACGTCAAATGATGCGCGCAATAATTCTTTTAGATAAAGCAACTACATTATTATAAAGGTATCTGCAAATCAACATGTCCACTGTTGAAGTAATGTTCTCTTTGATTGAATTGTTGCTTTCTTTAAAATAATTGATACACTAATTAGATATATCTTCAGTTGAATTAAAGAGATCATCAAATTATTTGGACCGAGCTCCAAATTAAATTTTGCGAGCAATAATTTCACCACAGTGATGAGAGCAATAATTGAATGGAATTGCGTGCATAAATTCATGATTCATACTCAGGTGACCAACAAGGCCTGTGGGCCTCTTGTAAAAAAAAGAGTCAATTGTTCTATCCCGAGCGTAAATTTGAAAGTTCCAAAACCTAGAGAACACCACCTATCATATTTCAAATGATTAATTGGTTACTGCATGCATAAAAAGAGGAGTTTGAGAGAGAAGTGTGACGTACAGAGAGACCAGGGTAATAACGAGATACCCGAACTTGAAACTGCGGGTATAAACATATATATATACTACTGTAGGTAGTGATTGCTCCTTCGCCACACACTGGGCGTCCCGTGGGGATCCGGGTTAAAATAGGTTCTCAGTACCCCCTTGTTTGTCGTGAGAGCGACTAAATGGGGAGGTCCTGCGGATGAAACCATAGAAGCAGAGACTCCGTGACACAGCAGGTATTGCATGATAAAGACCCCTCCATGCTCAAAGGCCCCAAGCGCCGAGCATGGGTCTAAATATTACAGCCCTTCATCAGAAATGGTGACGTCTGTATATGAGTAAAAAATTCTCGAGCGGGACGTTAAATAAAATACAACCAACCAAACGCTCAGCATTCAGGGGTCTTCCGGATATGACCTTAAAAACGGAGTCCCGTGTCGCGACAGGCGTTGGCACGTTAAAGAGTCCTTACTGTTACGGCCCTGAGCCCTAAACGTAGTTCTAAATTTGAGTACTTGACCTACGGATACTGACGTCTCAATATGAGTGATAAATGCAACATGATTGGATGGAATCGAGCAACTAAAGCAGCAAAGAAACGGAGACTATACAGCACTGTCACAATAATTTAACGCTAGGGGCGATGATATGATAAAATAACTGTGTGGTGTGGTGATGACTCCGGTCTGTTGCGATATGTTATCGGACCTAAGATCCACAGTGTTACGTATACCACTGAGTTACCACAACAATACAAGCCATTTAAAAAGTTTCTATTAGGGGCCTCCGTGGACGAGTGGTTAGAGCATCACGCTCAAAATCACAAGGCCTCTCACCTCTAGTCGGCGCGGGTTCGAACCTCCCTCGCGCCGATATATGTGAGAAAGTTTGCCAGTTTACTTTCGGAAGGTCGGTGGTCTCTCCCCAGGTACATTGTATCTGGGTTCTCTCTCCACCAACTAAAACTGGACGCCACAATTGCTGAGTGTGGCGGAAAACAATAAACAAACAAACAAAAAGTTTCTATTCACCATACACAATGTGAAGTACCGTTGATCTCTTAGCTACAATCGTTTTATTTCATTAGAATTATGCGTGTTTAGATTCTTTAATGCTGATTATATGAATAACACACTAAGTATAAATGTAAAGGCATAAAATGTGACAAATTATTATAAAATAATGAAGCTATAACTGTTAGTTAGAACGACACATCTTAATTAATTACTTCAAAATGAATGAAGCAGCAGTATATCTCTAAAAATATTTTAATCAACCTGCAGTGTAGATATGATGGGATATATGGTGTCGTTTTATGCATAAAACATCTATTTTAGATTTCAATTTAAAGAAAAAAGGCCACATCTAAAAGACAACAGAGTGCAAAATAATTACAATTCCATGCAAACGAATCCTCCCATGACGGCAATGCTTGCCAAATAATCTGATAGAAATAACTGCTCATCTGATTTTTGTAGCTAACATAGTTTTGACGTGGTCGCTGTATTTCCGCGGTGCTTTGACGTATGACCGGACTGGGTATTCAGTACAATTGACTCGACGTTAAAAGCTCTTAAAACCGAGTTTTTTTTCTTTATTGTACTCACTTGAACATTTGACAGTACATAAATCAGAAAAAATCAGGATACATATTTTTTTGTTTTTTGCAGAAGATGCAATAGATTATAACCAAACAAATCAAAACAAATGGTGATATTTAGTAATTATAAAGACGAGGTTAAAGGAATAAATTAATAATAAAAGAATATTTATCATATATAGGCGGGTATGGCCGGTTAACACGAGATGATTACTCCTCCCCTTAAGTCGGTATATAAATGTGTGAACAATCCTCTCTGGTATGTCCAGGTGTCCGTGTTTGCCCAACTCTTTAATTTTGTTTTCTTTATATCATTTATGAGATTGGTCATTGTTCGTTATCTTTATTTTCTCGGATACGCTTAGAACCGACACTGGTTAGACCAAAGATACAATTTTATCTATCAGTTACCGATAAAAGAGATGTAAAATACCAAGCATACTGAAACTGAAATTTTTGATTTTAGCTAAGAGTCAATGAAAATGTTTTTCTATAACATAGTGTGTGAGTGTCGCGATCCACGAGGTCAAAAACAATCTAAGTAATTGACCACCGACTGGCATGACCATGGACATACAAAAAATGCTTATTTACTCATCTTTTCACGGATTTTAACACTGAATTATCTCTTTAAATGAGTAGGTATGCTGAACCCAAACGGCAAGAACAAAACGAGATTTGAGAACTCGCACACCTCCAGACCTCGCTAGTTAAAAACTGAAATGAGTACAAGATACGCATAACAATGAAGATTTCAGACGCGTTTTACGCCTTATAAAAGATATGAGAATTTATAATGTATAATTATCTAATAAAGCATTTAATATATTCAATACCTGTATAGGGTGTAAGTATTTTTTCTTGTCGTTCTTTGTAATTCAGAATGAAAACGTGGTGATTGTCCGAGTAGCGTAGTGGTTAACACAGCCGCTGCGACCTGAGTTCGATCCCCATGATTGGCAGTGGCTGTATATGAGAGGGCGTGGTTGGACACGTGGGTTTCATCAGAGTACTTTGGTTTCATCCCACATAATGACTCCACAGCGCTAACATCCGTGTCAGTACGTAGATAGTATGCAGATATTGTATGTCCGACTTTAAAACTGAAGGTTATTATCATTTGAACACGTACGTGTGCACGACGTTGTTCGAGAACGTGAGTTCCGAAGTCTTGTTCATGATACTTTTAAAAAAAAATGATACGCCTGTTATATATTATAATCGCTTAAGAAAATTCTTACGAAAGTTTTTAGGCATGTTGTATACAAGTATAGATGGATTTCACGAGTATAACTCGAACACTATTCAATTCTTTGATCACAGCGTTCTTTATCAAATACGTCTACGGTGTTCATGTGTTTTTATTCACGAGAACAGTATATGCATCTTAAATGAGTTACTAAATCTTCGTATAATTTTATGATGGAATTAAATTTTATAACAGAATGATAGACTTACTAATTACGTCATACATGTCTGAAATGCTAGGATCTTTACGTATTGTTTGTTTTCTATCATCGTCTTGTTCTCGTTTCACACTACCTAAGTTTTGGTGTTTGTTATTATCGGTAAGTCGCGAAGACTCTAAATGTGTCCTCGTCGTTCCATTGGAATCAACATTTTTTTTTTTTTTGTATTGTGCAGTTTCCCCACATGCTTTCAGTCATCTTCGATTGGACTTCCTGTTGTTATTCCGAACGCATGCGATGTACCGTTCTATAATTACTAAGACAGTTATTGTTTTCAGCTTCCAAAAAATTTAATTCTTAAATTAGAAGTATATCATTACTAATCAATGTCCACTGACCGATAGCGGTGTTTAGTGGTAAACGCATGCGCTTTGTAATCGGGAAGTCAATCGGTTAGAGCCTTGACCACGCCCAACCTGATACGCAAGAGTAGATGGTGAAAGTTTTTTCTCCCAACATTTAGCATTTACCTGTAGAAGTAAAAAGTCCCTGGTCGTTTGGATGAGACCGTCCAAGCCGAGGTCCCGTGTGGTGGCAGGCGTTAACACGCTAAAGAACCCCCCTGAGCGCCATGCACAAATCAGAATTGTGATCGTTCACATACAGCGTATGACGTCTCCATATTATGAGTGAAAAATTCTCGTAAAAATGTAAAAACAAAAATAGAAATATAAATGAATTTCCAAACAGTAAAACTGAATTGTTTATTATAGCGTCTCATTTTATAGAAGTTTATGGCGCCAATAAAGTGACGTAATTTCATATTCTAACACAAATATTATCTTTCACATCAGCTGTTTTCTCGACAATTGTCGATTCGGTTTTGTTACCGCTAGTCAAATGGATGTTTAAATCATTTTTAAAATGTTTTTCTTATGGAGAATGTGTGTATATATATATATATATATTTAACATTCCCACCAAGGCCAGGCCATCATAACGTGACGAAATCACATCTCCGCACCAAATGATATTATAGATGAGACACCAAAGCGGCACAAGAATTAGTTAATTCAGAATCAAAACAAACAACATGTAAATATAATTTCTTTATTATTTCTCGTTACCATATTACATGTTATCAATTCTACCTAATTTGTTTGTAAATCTAATCTGATCTGTTAGAGTCCGATATTTTTAGTGAGATGTGCTTTCGTATACGCCCCACCCCTAATTATTTTTCTGAAATGGGATCTACAAATTTATTCAAAATAATTTTTCGTGTCTGTTACTTATTACATGTAGTGAAAATTACATTTTCGACAGTGATTGTGAGAAGAAATATAATCACTGTTAATGAGAATGCATGGAAAGTGGAGATAAAGAACAGCAATCAATCTCATAAAACACAAAATTAATAGTAAACACTGACCCCTGGACACACCAGACGTGGGATCGGGCCTGGATTTCTCGAAAGAAACTTAAGTCGAAACTTGGACTTAAGTAAGAGATTTTGCTCAAATCTTGACCGCTCAAAACCTTAGTTTGAGATTTTGTTCAAGAAATCCAAGCCAGGTGCTTAAAAAGAGTAAGCATACCCTGTTGACTGGTCAAACCCGTCATGGTCTCTCTTGCTGTTGGGTTGCCCAACAGTGCTCAATGTTCAGGTACGAGAGGCTAGTGCATATTTTGCGACCTTGAATGACACCATTGATTTTTGGATTTCAAAGACTTTACACGGTCTATCCATCTGAGTATTACAGTGAGTTTTTTCAATGAACCGGTCGCGGTAACTCAGTGGTAAAGCGTTTGTTTCGTAACCGTGAGGTCGCGAGTTCTAGTCCCGATTATACGTCAAACCTCAGAAGTAAGTTTTTACATAGGTAGTAATTATTCTTCGCCAAACATTCGGCATTTTAAAGTGAGAATCACTTGTCTTTCAGATATGACCTTATCAACGGAGGTCCCGTGTTGCGACAGACGTTAGCACGTTAATGAGCCCTCACTGCTACGACCATAAGCGTTAAGCATTGGACTAAATAGTGGTACTTCACCAACGACTGGTGACGTCTCTGTATGAATGAAAAATTCTCGACCGGGCGTAAAACAAACAAATAACCAACTAATGTAAGTGAATGTCATTTTATCCAAAATATGTTATCCCGTGGGGATTCGGGTTAGAATAGGTCCTCAGTAACCCTTGCTTGTCGTAAGAGGCATCTAAATGAGGCGGTCCATCGGATAAAATCGCAAAAACCGAGGCCACGTCTCACACGTGTTTGTCATTGCTTAAAGACCTTAAGCACCGAATATAGGCCTAAATTTTGTAGCACTTCACCGTCAATGGTGACGTTTACATATAAATGAAAAATTCTCGAGCGTGACGTTAAGCAATATACAACCAACCAACTAAAATATGTTGAAAAAGATGATAAAGTTTAGTTGTGATTACTTACATTGTCAGACTGCATCAAAGTCAGAAAATATTCAAAAAGGAAAAAAATTATACATCCATGAACAGTTTTCCAACTGAAAGGGGCTACTTCATGACGTAGATGAAGCCTGGGTCCAAGCGGCTAGTCTGGCCACTAGGACCAAAGTATCTAGAGATGTTGAACAGAATTATCAATATGCCACTAGATACCATTACCTCCCTAATACGGATGCAGGTCTCGTCTTTGTCAATTAAGCGGAAATGTATATGAAAATATTCAGTAAATAGGAAGAGATGAAAACAACAACCGAATTATGCAAATATCAAGGACAAAGCGAGAGGACTGGTGGCCAAAAAATCGGTTTTCCTTGCTAGTATTAGACGTTAGCCTACACTGTCGTGCCATTCCGTGAATTTGCCGAATTATTACGATGTTGAAAGTAACTCCAAATTTGGATGTAATTTTGTCAAGGCGGATAACATAATCTTCATTTGTTTTGTTCTTGTTAAGACATATATTAACTAAATTCTAAATGTGCATTTTCAATACCGTTATATTTGCTAGAGTCGTTGACATTGGTAGCAGTGTGGTTAACACCTGAGGAAATATTGTGAAAACATCTTGGAATGTGATTAAATTACTTTTGCACACTCCTACGCAGGCGTGGAGTTCGTTTGATTGTCTCTCTGAATTTATAAACTTCATATTGTCTGAGTTGCGGTTCGGCATATCTACGACCTATTTTTTCTTCGTGAAGTTTATTGTCATTGAATACAGTAGCTCTTTAATTGTTTTTTCAAGGTTGATTAAAGATAATTAACATCAGACCAGGAAATATTGATGGAAGTTTAATTAGCAGGTTCTTATCGATACAAACTACAGAAGGAAAAAAAATTTCAACTCGAGTAATAAACAGCACACGTTCTCGACATGTTTTAATTAGCTTAAATTTGATAATATTCAATTAACAATCACAAATCATTTTCATAATTAGATGTTGACCAGAATTGGTTATATTTCATGTGTTATTATACGACCAATTTTACGTAATAATAACGTAAGAATTTTCAGCTTATGATACCTTCCTCTTATAATAAATTATATTTTAATTCGGAATCTAATCTTCTTGTTCTAGGCTTTTGGGAACTTTAATCTTTAAACACTGCAAAAACTGTAAAGTTTTCTTTTCAATGTAGACATGAAGTCGTTTTACGGTTCGGGGGCACTTTTAATTTATCCTTTTGTAGTTATTCCAAGCGGAACAGTGAATGCGACGACCGGTTGTATATTTCATACTTTTCAAACGTTGACATGATACTTATATGTCACAGGAAGACATGGGTTGTTTTGGCAATTAAAAGAAATATCACAATTTTTTAATTGAAACCTGAAAGAGAGAGAGAGAGTCATGCGTCATGCATATTCGTATATATATATATATATATATATATATATATATATATATATATATATATATATCTATTACGGAGTTCCAAAAACACTTGAGGTCAAATTAAATCCAGCGACACGAAACAAAAAAATGGAATTGTCAAATCAAATTGTGTTTGTGTCGATGTCATTTTAGTGTGTATATATATATATATATATATATATATATATATATATATATCTGTGTGTGTGTGTGTATGTGTGTGTGTGTGTTTGTGTTTTGGTCTCCGTGTCTCCCGGTGACATATTTTACAAAGTTAACTATGTGTTAGATTTTACCACAAATACCAATAAACAAGCAACGTCCCCCGAATTTCATATGATTTAATGAAGGAAATGAATGGAACGATGTGAACATGATTAATCATTCATTTATTATTTTTGAAAATCTTTCAGTTGGCATAATTGTAAAATGGGGTTATTGAATGCCAAGGAAATGTTTGGAAATTTCTAGATTTTTTCCTCGATGACCTTTGAACTTACTTTTTATACATCTCACCAGAGGTCGTGATATGTCTTGTCTTATTCTTTGTTTTGTACTATAATTCCCTTACCTCCAGGAACTATTAATCATATTAGAAGAAAATGGTTTGGGTTTAAAGGACTATGTATCTTAAAGGTCCTTAATTGACTTTTTTTAAGTATAGTTTATGTTGATTAAGAGTGTGTGCGCCGCTACTGCTGATATTTACGTTGTTTGGGGCGAAATGCTTGTGATTCTCAAGATGAAAAGGCTAAGGTAACGAACAGTACTCATTCCCGCAATTCCTATAGAAAATGCAAATCAGAGAGATGGGCAAACGGAGACCCCTGGACATACCAGAGGTAGGATCAGGTGCCTAGGAGGAGTAAGCATCCCCTGTCGACACCTGTCCTAAGCCCTATATCTTGATCAGATAAACGAAGTAATCCGATATAATGCCATAACTGTACGAATTTTAGTAAATCTTTGAAATTGTGATAAAACTGTGCACCATTTGTCCATTTGCCTTCTGTATGTAGGGAGTGACTTCGTAAATAGGATTCATGTTGCTGATATATTTTCCAAAAAAATAGACGATTAGCAGAAATATTCATCATTTACGCAAATTTGAACGTAGCACCCCCCCCCCCCACCCCCCACCACCACCACCACCACCAACTCCTACCTCCAACTAACAACAAACTCATCGACAAACTGCTTTCTTTCTTATTCTTACGTCCAAGTACAAGAAAGGTGCGAAAATTGTTTTGGCACACAGGAATTTAAATTTAAATAAAAATATGTAAATGTATTTCAAATTTTGAGCACTAAACATAGGTATATGTGCTTCTTTTAATTATATATTGGAACAGAACCATCAACAAAAATTCAATTACCAATCTTATAATTCCTTTCTCTCATAATGTTGATTTAGTTACTGCAGTATAAAGTCTGTTGTTCTTGTTGTTGTTGATCGTTGTTTTCCGCCACACTCAACAATTTTTCAGTTATCTGGTGGCGTCCAGTTTTTATTGGTGGAGGAGAGAACCCAGATACAATGTACCCGGGAAGAGACCACCGACCTTCCGATTATAAAGTCCGTGTATCAACCAAAATTACGTAATTAAACGTTGTATCAAGATCTCTAATGTAGTCCCACCTGCGTGTAAACGAATTCCTTTTTCGTCTCACGAAGTGTGAGAGTTCACCTATGGGAAATAACGCGGACGTAATAAACCGCGTTTACTTTAATGTAGAGTGTATGAAGAATACACGGTGCTCTCTAAAGGGTGGAATATAATAGGAAAATGACGATGCTTGAGTGAAATAGGAAGTTTTATCCTCCCTGGCACGTGACTGCATCGACCATTCAGATAACGCGTTGTATAAAATCATTTTACAGAGGTATGATAATTTGACATAAATCACGATCAGAATAAATAGAACCATCAATAAAACATGAATACCCAAGAAAAATCTAACATTATGATATAAAACATGATCGTAGGAATTCAACAAAAATTAACCCAGGAAATTATTTTCATTTAGTATCGATGAAAAGTGCAATAATCCGTTGAAGAGAAAGTGATGCATTTTAAAACTATATGATAGTTATATATGGAATGACATAGATCTACTACAATCTCGAATTAGCAGATGTAGTTTGACAGATATTTAAGACCTTCTATAGCTATGAATCTTAACTGTAATTAAAAGTGATAAAATTATGCTAATGCTACACATAAAAAGATTAATTTGGGCTTGACACAAACCGCTTTTTGACCGCTTCACAAGGTCGGAATCAAGTTTAGTTCCTTCCGGTACAAAACCAACTTTGCATTTGGTTACTGTAGTCAGTGAGATTCCTGTGCGAACTGTCAAGCGTGTTACAGTAAGGTAAAAAAAATGTGCTTGGTTGGTTGTTTTACGTCCCTGAAATTTTTTTCACTCATAGTGAGACGTCACCAGCCGTAGTTGAAGTACCGCAATTTAGACCTAGGCTTAGTGCTTAGTGCTTACTCATTTGTTTAGTAGTTGTGTTCTTTAACATGCCAACACCTGCCGCAACACGGGACCTCCATTTTTAAGGTCTTATCCAAGAGATGACCGGCGTTTGGCCAAGGAGCAATCATTACCTATATTTACGTCTTGGGTTTGACACGAGCGGAGTTCGACCTTACGACCTCCCGGTTACGAAGTGAATTCTTTACCACTGAGCTGCCACGACTAGTAAAGAGGTGTTTGGGACTAGCATGTTATTAAAGTCAAAACAAACCGACCAGCTTTATCTACCAAATGTTACAATGAATTAAAATATATGTATTTAATACTTTATATCATAACAAGCTAAAGTTTGAAGTTTGTATTGATTAGACTTGTACATCGGCGGACGTCCTACCTTCGTTACAGTCTAAAAGTCGTGCCTTTTTTTAATTTTTTTTTTATTATTCCCGTCATTTTTAGTGATAATTTTTCTGCGGTTGCATACGCTTGTGTGGGCGATTATATAAGATATAAACAATTCATTGAAAATAATATAAATTAACTCCACCCTCGTGTGATGCCATAGGTTTTGGTAAAAACTTTAAATAATCCAAGTTTGTACATGATAAAAAAAAGTTGATCAGTTATTTATATTTAAAAAATGTTGTCAAGGGCAATAACTCCTATGCTGATATTTTCTTTATTTTATGTCTATCATAGAATGATTTCCCTAATGTCGAACTATATGTCTTTATGCAACGTAGCAGTCTTTTGAAATTGTTAAATATTTGTCATTTTAACCAGCTTTTATGTACTGCTTATTTTGCTGTTTAACAACATTGTGCGATTTTTTGATATTGACTTATTCTTCTTTTATGAATGTCTGCCATCTTTGAAAAGGTGACAACATACACATTTTCTTTCACAGTCAATTAAATTTTAAAGTGGAAATAAATACGGTTTTTCTACATTGAACCCTTGATAGTGTATGATAATTAAGTATGGAGTTACCTAACTTGGTTTTTGCCATACATTCTTTGTCATTATAAAACTGACGAAGACTCCCACTTATATAGTCTGGAGCTATACCAGAAATTTGTAGAACGTCACATACGAACAACAATTATAAACCAAAGCAGGTAATTGACAAAGAAGTTGACAAGGGTATCAACAGTCTTGTTTGAAGCCAGCATTTCGTAAATTCTATGGTCTATATAATTATTTTATTTACAAATAGGTTGAACATTGTCAGACGAGTTTCATATCATAGGCCGTTTTTTACCTACTGATTTTGACTTCGAAATTTTGTTTACCTGCTCACGGTGAATGTGACCGGTCCGCAGGAAATGCTTAGTCCTCATAGACACCTGATCCCATCCCTGGTATCTCCAGAGGGAGGTGTTTGCTATTTGTATTCTTAAGAGGATTTATGAGATTGATCATTGTTTGTTATCTTCACCTTTTTCGTAACCAGAATGAATATTTATATGTTGAAATGCTGACATCACAACCCTAAAATGGCGTCATTTTGATTCATGAGTCATGATTAAAATGTGAAGATAACGAACAGTGATCAATTTCGCAACTCCTATAAAGAATACAAAATACGTAGTAGAGCAGCATAGCGCTGCTCTTAAAGTTATTATAACAAGAGATTTGTATAAAAGAAACAGTGTGTATAAAAAGGTGAACCTTTTAAAGGTATTCGATGCAGATTACAACAGAATACTTATTCAGATTTAGAGCAACAACCCATGTATCTTACAGGATACTAACTTTCCAAGTCGCTTTATCAAGAATATGATAATGTTTATGTAATTTTTGTAGTACTTACTCACATACCTATGGGGACGTTTAAGGTCACATAGCAAATTTTCGTCACATTCTCCCTGACAACAAATTCAAACTCTCCAGTTCTTCCTTTACTTTCTCGGTAGTACGCCTCCAAATGTTTTCCTGGCCGTCCACGTGGTATAGCTAAATAAGAAATTTCTGATTTTACAGTCATGAGGTAATTATATATTTTTGCTCGATGTAAGTTCATATGCTTATTATGCATCCTTGAACGACACAGTTTTCCTTTACAATATATAAAATTATGTTTCTCACTCATTGCTTAAATATGTATAAGCTTCAAGATGTATATCTCTATAATTTTGCAGTCTTTCATTTCAGATAATACAACAGAAGAGCTAATAAATCAGTTTGCAAATAAAGATGAAATTAACGAAATCTTTATTTCGTACCATTAGGATATCAAGAAATAGTGAGTACAAAAAGTAGACTTTTAAAGGTCGTAGATTTTGTAAAGGAGCTCCATCGCGTGTTGGAGTATTTACACCAGAAAGAACTGACTATCTCCATATCAAAGACGTAAATCTAGCGATAATCTCTGTGCTTTAAGTATAAATGTGTCACCGGTGACGTTAATACGCGTGGAAGTGTTTCCCTAATCTCCAGTAACTGACACAGAACTGTCACAAATCTGTGCGATTAACCGAATCTAGCGTTAAACACCGATAGTACGTTATGGTCAGTCATTTATCACGGGAGTGTGTGGTACCTGTAGTGGTCATCTTATAAATGTATATTAATATACATAACTGTCGTGATTTAGGAGACGATAGCTGTTTTTATGATAGTATTCCGGTAATGACTGTAGAGTATTTTCACACCAAAACACCCAATCAATTTTCGCCAATATTTTCTTTCCGTTTCATTTCTTTAAATCGATCTTTGAATTTTGTGTCATTAAAAAGGTTATTGAAGGGCTAACAAAATTTTCTTGATGTCTTTAAATTTATTTTGTTTGTTTGTTTGTTTGTTTGTTTATAGCCGCCTGAGCAATTTTTCAGCTATCCGGCGGCTGTCACCATTACCGGTGACAGGGCTGCAAATTTAGGCCTATGCTCGGCACTCAGGGCCTTTGAGCAGGGAGGGATCTTTATCGTGCCACACCTACTGCGACACGGTTTATACGGTCTCATCCGAAAGACCGGCACCCACGTCCCACAGTGGGATTCGAACCCCCGACTCAAGGATCATCAGATCTTTGAGCCCGACGCTCTAACCACTGCGCCACGCGGGCGGCTCTTTAAATTTAAAGATTGATATACAATGCAAAGGTCATTTAGCTCTACACATAAAAGTTTGCTTCTGATCAATTAACTTTTTATCATTTTAGATCTGAGCATTCGCTTTAGGTGTTAATGTCATGGATATTCCGGAATTCGTTATTTTCAGTTTGCTTTGATACCTGCAATATGATCGCATGGAGTTCTATTGATGAATTTTTTTTTTCTTAAAAAAAACAGGCGAGCTTAATAAGTTATCCGTCATCGTCTGTCTGCAAAAACATCAAAACATCTACAAAGTCTGATATGAGCGACACCTACAGTACAAGTCTGATATTAGCGACACCTACAGTACAAGTCTGATATGAGCGACACCTACAGTACAAGTCTGATATGAGCGACACCTACAGTACAAGTCTGATATGAGCGACACCTACAGTACAAGTCTGATATGAGCGACACCTACAGTACAAGTCTGATATGAGCGACACCTACAGTACAAGTCTGATATGAGCGACACCTACAGTACAAGTCTGATATGAGTGACACCTACAGTACAAGTCTGATATGAGCGACACCTACAGTACATGTCTGATATGAGCGACACCTACAGTACAAGTCTGATATGAGCGACACCTACAGTACAAGTCTGATATGAGCGACACCTACTGTACAAGTCTGATATGAGCTACACCTACAGTACAAGTCTGATATGAGCGACACCTACAGTACAAGTCTGATATGAGCGACACCTACTGTACAAGTCTGATATGAGCGACACCTACAGTACAAGTCTGATATGAGCGACACCTACTGTACAAGTCTGATATGAGCGACACCTACAGTACAAGTCTGATATGAGCGATGAGCGACACCTACTGTACAAGTCTGATATGAGCGACACCTACAGTACAAGTCTGATATGAGCGACACCTACAGTACAAGTCTGATATGAGTGACACCTACAGTACAAGTCTGATATGAGCGACACCTACAGTACATGTCTGATATGAGCGACACCTACAGTACAAGTCTGATATGAGCGACACCTACAGTACAAGTCTGATATGAGCGACACCTACTGTACAAGTCTGATATGAGCTACACCTACAGTACAAGTCTGATATGAGCGACACCTACAGTACAAGTCTGATATGAGCGACACCTACTGTACAAGTCTGATATGAGCGACACCTACAGTACAAGTCTGATATGAGCGACACCTACTGTACAAGTCTGATATGAGCGACACCTACAGTACAAGTCTGATATGAGCGATGAGCGACACCTACTGTACAAGTCTGATATGAGCGACACCTACAGTACAAGTCTGATATGAGCTACAAGTCTGATATGAGCGACACCTACTGTACAAGTCTGATATAAGCGACACCTACAGTATTAGTCTGATTTCAGTTATACCTATACTGTAAGTCTGATTTCAGTGTTACCTACAGTCTGATTATAGGATTTCTTATGTATGAAGACTGCATAAATTATTTGTCACACTCTATCTTCCAGCTGTTGCTATAATAGATTGATATGTACTCTGTACTGATGTACAATATGGCCGCTGTTGTTAAAACATTAACCTCATAAATGCAGTCATTCCAACTGCATAAACCTTCACAAATACGAGGGAGAGTCAATAAGTAACCAGCATAACTTATTTCGGGTTGACATTCAATGTAATTGTCCTCTAGTGTGATGTACTTAGACCAACGGTGTTCTAGTGCCAACAGCCAAAACTGAAAAAGTCAGGGTCCTTTCCATTGACTCACTCCTCAACTACCGTTACGACTTCTTTGTCAGATCGGAAATGACGTCTACGGATATCCTTTTTCAAGTCTGGAAATAGTTAGGTCAGGCGAATAGGCAGGATGTGGTATTAATTCATACCGTTTCGCTCTACAGCATTCATTGAAAATTTGCAAGTGTGGATTCTCGCGTTGTCCTGTTGCAGCAAAGCACCTTTAGATAGTTTACCTCGGCGTTTTTCACGGATAGCAAGTTTGCATAGATAATTCCATTTATTTTACTGCTCTTGGGTAAAACGTCCAACATAATAACGCCTTTTGCGTCCCAAAATACTGTGGCCATCACCTTGCCAGCAGATGGTTGCGTCTTGAACTTCTTTGGCCTTGGGGACCCTGTCCTTACCCACTGACGACTCTGAGCTTTATTCTCTTGCTCATAATAATGAACCCAAGTCTCATCTACAGCCATCAGACGCAAATGAAAATCATCTTTTGACCTAATACGCTTCAACAAGGTGCTGCATACTTATGCTTTGGTTGCCATTTGCTCATTGCTGACGGATTGGGGACCTAACGGGCTGTTAGCTTCCGCATACTTAAACGATTATGTAAGATTGTAGAAAAATGTCTTGTAAAATGCCTAATGCCTGCTCTGTTTCTTCCACCTGAATTCTCCTATCAGAGTTTACCAGATCCCGAATTTGTTAAACATTTCTTCATCGGTGGCACCCAGTGGGCATCCAGACCTGGCTTCATCTTCTAAAGACGTTCTACCGCGTATGAATTCCCCTATCCAGAATTTAACCTGACCATAAGATGGTGCAGAAGACCCATAAACATCGGCTAATCGCCGTGTAGTTCCTTGTCTGTTTTACCTTTGCATCACTAGCCATGTTTGACATTCAATATCTTACTGAAGAATGACTCGATATGCGTGCAATTTTGTGTCCAGGTATAAAACATGTATTGAAACAAGGCATGAAAATCGTGACCGTCCCGGTCAATCGGAAATGGGATAGGCTGGATAACAATTGACTCGTCCTCGTATTTGTACTTAATTTTTCTTTAATGCAACAAAGGAAGAGAGCTGTAAATCTGCATTGTAATAACTAAATCAACCATGGTTGTTGCAGGGATCAAAGGAATTCATTTATTTTGCAATATATATTTGGATTACGTCATTAAAAGATTATCAGAACAATGATACATATTGAATTTCCACAAGGAAAAGAAATAAATATATGGATTTAAAATGCAATATTTATTGAGACCATATCCGTTTCACGTCTTCGACCTGATTAGACGTTGTGTAACAGCTAGTTATACTCATAGCTGTAGAGAAAAACGGCTCAACCACAGTAGAATAGAAATAAAGTTCTTGTATGATGAGGGATAAACTTCTCGGTATTGAAATGTTATTTGGATAATAAAAGGCTCGATTAACGCCTAGGCATTTCTCGACCTCAGAGATTAACCCATAGTATCCACGAAAACGCGTTCTTTCTTCCTTAAATAATTAAGAACATAGCATGTATTAATCACTTCAATGGGATGCATTTTTCACAGTGCAGCGCGAGTTATTTTTCCCTGAATACAGGAAGTGCACAACACAATGCGGTCTTCAAGTGATTGCGTCAATATAAGGAATACATATCTGATTGCAATTAAGAATTTTTCGTAACGATCAAGTGTAATTAACGACAAACAATATGACTTACAATCATTTTAGTCAATGCTTATGACTGTGTCCCTATTTGTGATTTCTTGCAGAGCCTCGGCGTCTATAGATCAGCAGGATAAAGATGTCTTTACACATATCGGCAATTCTTCATTATAATTACTTTTTTTAAAATAGTAGTACTGAATTATATTGGAACCGATGAATTGAATTGAAGGATCAGCCTCCCCCTCCCCACCTCTTCCTCCACCCACGACTTTAGGATTTACAGCTTTGAGATTTATAAAAAAAAAAAAAATTTGCTGGTCCAAGAATTTCAGACTGTTGTGAAGTCCATCCCCCCTTCCCCCTTTTAAAATCCGTAAAAAGCGATGTTACGTACTTGATTATATTACCCCATGCTTTCATTGTGTTTCCAGGTGCCTGTTTATTGATTTTACAGATTTATCCGAAAATATTAAGTGTATCATAACTTTGACAGAATTAAACATCAAATACGCCCAATACTCCCTTCCCATCCCTTCAGTTGGACGAAATGTACATTCCAAAAAGTATTCTCCATAATATCGAAGAAAACTAAAAGATATGGTACAACCTGTTAAAACTCTTCAGATAATAAAGATTTTGGTACCGTAAGCTTTACAATACCCTACTTTTATTGGGAGATTAGGACCGCATCGGTAAGTACACCCCCCACCCCACCCCTACTTCCGGCGTAATGGCAGCAACTGCAAAAATGTAGGCCATTCTGCCTTTACTACAGTTTGTGACTGATTTCTATGATATTCTTTTCTATTCAAATGTTTGTAAGTCTATAATGTTTACGTCCCATTGGTGATGTTTTACTTATATCGAGAAGTTACCAGCTCTAGGTAAAGTGCCACGAATTTACATATCCGCAGGGCACCCAGGGCCGTATCAGTAAAGGGTTGTTTTGTTTATTCACTGGAGAGGTGCCTGTCGTAAACGGGACATAGCATTATCTGAAAATCTAGCCATCCCAAGCAATTACTATCTATTTTTCATGTCTTGTGTTTTACGCGGACAAGGCGCTTGCACCTACAACATCCTGGTCACGAAGCGAGCGCTCTGTCCACCGAGCGACCACTTCCGGTCTTTGTTCTAATGAAGATGACAAATTATGTGTTACGTCATTCTCTTCTGATGAGCAATATGGTCTCTGTTACTAAAGCTACATTATTTTATTCATCATGATACACTGCACATGGAAGTGTTCCAGTACGTATATTTTTTTATTATAATCAGAAGCTGATTTATATTATAAGAAAACATTATGAACATTGAAACATTTCTTCTTGTTAGTTTCGCTAGTACTGTCATTATTCTCACCAAAGAAATAACCGTTTACCTGATCAAGATAGAGGGTTCAAAGTGCGTGTGACCAGTCAACTAGGGATGCTTACTCCTCCTAGACGCCTAATACAACATCTACTTTGTCCAGGGATCCGTGTTTGCCCTGATCTTAATTTTGCATTATTTATAGGATTTATGAGATTGATCACTGATCGTTATTTTCACTTGTCACACATACGTATTCTGTTTAGAGTTATCTGCTCATGGATATTTTGATTGTATATAAAGATTTATACTTAAAACACATGATTTGTTTTTACATTAAACACATTAAAAGCTTAATAGTTTAGGAATTTTATTATGGCAAAGCAAGGCTGGCACGCTGTGGTGAAAATATTATGGATGGCATCTTTATGTTTTAAGAACTTTAAAGGTTGCATTATTGTGGTTCCTGAATTAGTTTTAGAGGGTCTTTAAGATGTGGAAAGAAATTCTGAGACAGCATCCAAAGGCAATCTGGCATAATGTTTGAGTGTTTTTAAACCAGATATGCTCGCCGCAGAATCAAGAAATTATTAGTATGTTACTTTTCAAAAATAATTTGAAAAATAAATTATTAATGTTTTATAGCTAGACGCAGTATCAAATCACGTTCTGAAATGCCAAAACTTTGATGTGTTTTTCGTGGCATTTATCCGATTTCCAGACAGCAAGATGTGACAAAACTTCACGTTTTTTTATTTGTAAACAATAAAGATGCTAATATTTTTCTAGCCATAAATCAATCTAAATCGAAGGTCGTAAAAAAGCAGGTTGTTTCTCCAAAGTTTAATTCAACATGTACTTGCAGAACTTGAATTTGAACTGTTTGATGTGAATATTAAGTAACTGATTCTGGTAAAGGAATGACATTACAAGCATGTAATGAATTTGGCTCTGATGCCTAGATCACGCAACACCAGACTTCAAGACGGAAGACGCTATCAAACGGACACCAAACCTCAGTGTATCAATGACAAATTTGACTTCTGATCTGACAACATTATCACAAAATTCATATTTATCATGATTGGTTATTAGTAAACAATTTTCAAAATTACATGGAACACACACATTAAAGGTCTCCTGCACTTGTGATTAACATACTTGTAGGGGTTTTTTTTTGTTCTGAATGTCTTCGGAAACAATACACTTATGGAACTCTACGATGTGAGGTTTCCTATTGAATAATGTATGGGGTTTGCGACACGGTCATCAGAGTTTCGATGCACTATATAGTTTTCTTCTCTCTCTCTCTCTCTCTCTCTCTCTCTCTCTCTCTCTCTCTCTCTCTCTCTCTCTCTCTCTCTCTCTCTCTCTCTCTCTCTCTCTCTCTCTGCGTGCACGATATAGATCCTACAATACTTAAAGAAAAGATATATTCGGAATATGAACTTTGAGTACGCAACAGGACTGCATAAAAATGGTGCTCAGGAATTGGTCAGGGCTGACTTACTCAAAGGACAACAATTAAATACAAAACATTGCATTTATTTTCTGCTAAATTAAATATGTTGTGAACAGATTGGGCTGTGCTTGACCTTCTATAAATATTTACCTACTAATGATTCAATGATTAATCCGACCCTAACGTAATTTGTCATATGATTTCAAAGACCCATTTTCCTCCTTATTTTCTTCAAGATGATTTAAGAGATTGATATATTGCGAAAGACATTTCATCATAAATCTACTGATTTTGCGGTCATATTGAGCAACTGAGAGATCTGATAACTTTTTAACATTTTAGCAAGTAATGGTGTGTCCTTGTGTATTTTAATAAAGGTGAAAAACCTTAATCTAATGCCACGCTGTGAATTGTAATTTTCATAATATGAATTAAGGTATATGAATATATCACATTGATAGCCACTCGTTTGGGTAAAGGATTTATTTCTTTTACTTATAAGATACACTGTCAAATTAATTAGGTTGTATAATGCTCAATTATTCAATCTGACATACATATGATTGCAATATCAGGAGATTGTTTTATTGTTTTTACTTATGTCTATACTACCTAAACGATTTAGTTTAATTTATGATTAGTACTGTGCATTATACATACATCTGTAGATGAAAGAGGCCCTCTAAGTATGTGATAAACGGGAGGTTAATACTGAATTATTTTTTTAAATTGATGATACTGGAATTTAAAAATGTTATAATTGTAATTTTATGCAGTGAAACCTATACAGTGAAATCTGGATATGTCGAAGTTAAGAAACAATTCAAGATATCGATCTTTAGAGATATCCATGTTGAATTTTATCGTTACATCGATTCAACCTAAGTTTGACTCTAGGACAAGAAAATTTCACGGTGTATTTTAATGTTTTGACAGTGCATGGATGTAGTTTCATTATCAGAATATTGTAACAGGTGTTTTAATTAATTACTTGAAAAGATATATCCGGTATCTTACATCATTTCCATCCAGAGTCATCATATTTTTTTATAAAAATAAAAATAGATTTTGTCTTACAGCAGTCATTATGAAAATCCGCAGTGACGAACTACAAAGAGCGGCGCAGCAGGTGAAAGGACAAGAGACGTCAGAAAAGGAAAGATAGCACAAGCTCCACCACTGAGCCTGACCCACCCCCCAGCAATCCTGCACCCATTGCAATAGACTCTTTCGAGCGAAGGTCGGCCTGATCGACCTGACCAGCCATTTCAGCATCCATCCCATCCCCTAGTGATCAGAAGGCGTGATCATCTTCGCCTGTGAAGGACGTAAAACCATCATCATCATTAAGAATTGAAGCAAAATATAATGTAAGCTCTGTAAATGAACAACCGTATCGAGCATATCTAATACATACAATAAATTTCTTTCTACGTTTTATCGAGAGAGATTTTTTATGCACGCACATGTCACTTTAAAGCAATTAAACATTTGAAATAGTTATCATGCAATAAAAGTCATACACACAAAACACACTTTATACTTAATCATGATTCGCACTAGTCACCACACATAACGTACATTTTTGCGACACCGCCATTGATTTATATAAATTGTCTTGAAATCTTTATGCACTGTTCATAAAGGACTGTTTAGAGTTTCTCATGATTTCACTGTACAGCTGGCAATCGCTGACAAAGTCATTGATACAAGGCTGATGTAGAAGCATCGATCTTACATCTTCTGCTGTTGAGCGCCTTTCCATTGACTGTTGACTAGAAATTAAGTTCTTCATGTTTTCTGCCAACTCTTACTTCTGAGAACATGGCTTCTTCAATGCTGGTTTCAGGAATTTCTCTTCGGTTTTTATACAATTCTTAGTAACTACTTGAAGAGATATCTTCGTTATCTTGCATCAATTCCATTCAGAGTCGTCATATTTATGCAGTCATTTTTATTTTGTCATATAGCAGCAGATCTTGTGATCAGTCATCCAAAAATTACTTTGTTAGACACTACTCTAATTCTACGCACAAGTACTGTGAAGTTGATATCAGAAAGATTCTGGAGTTCCTTATTGACAATATCCATGTATTCGTCTTCCAACAGTCTGTTGGAATCCCTATGAGCATGAATTGTGCTCCTTTATTAGCTGATCTGTTTTGTGTTCTTTTGGCAAACGTTATTCTAAGTTGTAATCCTTAAACTGTAAGTCATTTGTTAACAACTAGAGATTTTTAGAGCCACATGATAAATTAGTTAACAAATTGTGTAGGGTAATGTAAGAATTCTATGATAATATTTCGTCCATAGTTCTTACATTCTATCAAAAAACTGATAAAAGTTTTCACTAGTGTACAAAGTAGCGAATTACAACCTGGAAATAAAATGTACTATGTTATGTAACATGTCTTGCTACGTTCAGAAATTGTTTTCTTTCGTACGTATTCAATCTTTGTTTCCTTGTTCTAGTTACTTCAGAATAAAACATCTTTAACGTTGTCAGATTTAGATAATCTTAATGTCAGAATGTAACACTTTCACTGTTTCAGAATGTGTTTTTATTTGGTATATTTGTACAACTTTATTATTCTTTAAGTGTTTATTACCAATCATGATTTAGTAGAATATGTAACAATATATGAATTAAGTGTACATATTTAATCTGTTTAGTATGTAGAATTTTAGTAATTGGGTAAATAGGAGAAAACTTTTTTTAATAAATCTTAAATAAGCGACATCGAAGCCCTTATTAAAAGTATTGCTAATGTCGAAAAATACAATTCTAACTTATTTGCTTTGATCTTTATTAGATTCATTTTTTTTTATACTAAAAAGTGGCTGACAGCAGAATCTTTAGGTCTGAAGCCAGACTATAACGAGTAATTGAAGATAACGAACAGAGATCATGCAATTAAAAATTGAAGATAACTAACAGTAATCAATCTTATAAATCCCATAGAGAATACAAAATTAAAATGGCAAACATGGACCCCTGGATACACCGTGGGATTAAGTGCCTAGGAGGATTAAGCATCCTCTGTTGATCAGTCACACCCATCGTGAGGCCTCCAATTTGATCTGTTGTCAAAATCATTATATAAAGAACGGCCTAACAATTGGTATAAAACACGTCAGCATTCAACCTAGCGACAAGTAGTATTTGAAATAAGCTCATTATAATAACCATATAATTTGCGAAATGCTAACTTCAAACGAAACTGTCGAAATCACTGCAACATCAACTTATTTATAAGTAACTAGCCTCGATTTAAAAATTGGTCATACGCAGAACATGATCTCGCGTACCGAATAAGTTGAGAAACATAAACTATGCAGGTGATAATGGATATAAATCCTATAAAGAATTCAAAATTAAAAGTAGGGCAAATTCAGACATACTAGAGATGGAATCAGGTAACTAGGAGAAGTAAGCATACCCTGTCGACCGGTCACCCCCACCCACCCATCCTTGATCTCTATATCTAAATCAGTTGGTCAAAATCAGAACGTACAAACGGTCCAACAATTGGTATGAAATATGTATGCATCTTGTCAGACACTTGATAACGATATTGATCTGGTGGTTTCTTGCAGTATTTCGTGAATCGCTTTCATTGACTGAAATTACGTAAATAATTTTCCATTGCTTTCAAACTGCATACTTTTGAAGCGATAAATTACATAATTTACTCAAGAATTCTAAAACAGATATGACGTTTATACAGGTTATTTCGTTTGGCCCGGTAGCCTGATTATTTTAATAAGAATCATCTTGGGAAAAGACGATAATTTCCTGTCAGAGCATTTTCATTAGGATTGTAAGTTACTCGTATGATACCAGAAATCAGTGTTTTTGTCGTAAGTTGTGGAACAAAATAAAGATTAAACGAGTTTGATTTTCTTTATGTTTGCTAGTATTGGTGGACAGTTATCAGAAGTCATCATTGGAGGATAGGTAATTTCTTTTAATAAGATTTATATCTGCGATTTTCTTCAATATTGACCAACATTGTTTTGAAGAAAATTGGTTGTTTTTAATTCATTAGATAAAACCAAGTAAATATGCAGCGGTAACGTTTTTAATAAAAGTAACATTGAGATTTTGCATCCAATAAAACATATTAGGAATGAGTAGGCCCCAGAGACCTCGATGATTTTCCCTTGCATCATCACAACACAGCCATTACGAACACGGCTACTTTCAGAGGACTATATATAATAACGGCCTATTTTACCTCTACAAAACTCGAAAAGAAAATGAATAAAATTTTAAGAAAATAATCTTATTTCATTTTATAGAATATATCATTTCCAATGATGCAGTATGGCATAATTCGTGTCTTATATTTATTTCTTTATCTTTCTTTCTAATATTTGCGGACGATTGGACTTGAAGGAATTAAGAACACTTGCTACAAACAAACGTTTTTTCACAAATGATGAAAACAGACACTGATTTTTTTGTTTATGGAAGTAAATGAATACATTTCACCAAATGGAATTTTATTTTTGCTTTTATTTTTCAGTTATGTCTAATACTTCGTAGAGTTGTATTGGGAAGGAATTTCGAAACTTTTGAACATCACGGGAAATTTACAAAGTTTGTTAAACTTTAGGACTTTCGTATCTGTACCAATAACAGTCAGAATATACAGGAAAATATGTACATCAACCATTGCATCTATTTTCTGTAGCAACTATTCTTGATTAAAACGGGGACCTCCGTGGCCGAGTGGTTAGAGCATCGGGCTCAAAATCACAAAGTCTCTCACCGCTGTTGGCGCATGTTCGAATCTCGGGCTGATATATGTGAGCAAGTTTGCAAGTTTACTTGCGGAAGTTCGGTGGTCTCTTTCCAGGTACATTGTATCTGGGTTATCTCCTCCACCAACAAAAACTGGACGCCACCAGATAACTGAAAAATTGTTGAGTGTGGCGGAAAAGGACAATCAATCAATTGTCCAGAACTCCCTTGCATTTTAAAGTTCTACATCCTTTGGTAAAGGGCCGTCCGTGGCCGAGTGGTTAAAGCATCACGCTCAAAATCACAAGGGCTCTCACCTCTAGTCAGCGCGGGTTCGAATCTCGCTCGCGCTGATATATATGAGAAAGTTTGTCAGTTTACTTTCGGAAGGACGGTGGTCTCTTCCCGGGTACATTGTATCAAGGTTCTCTCCTCCACCAATAAAAACTGGATGCCACCAGATAACTGAAAAATTGTTGAGTGTGGCGGAAAGCAATAAATAATCAATCAATCAATCTTGATAAAAACCAGTTTCTCAATCGCTTTTTTTTCCTTTCAGAAAAGGGTAAGAATTGGACAAACAACATTTTTCTGTCACTTTAGTGCACTAGAATGATCTGTCCTTGGCAAAATATAACGTTTCTCATGTCTGCGTTTCATGTTTTCTGCAAATCATCTTAGAACAAATTGGGAAAAGATTGATAAGATAATCATCAAAAAGCAGTGTTGTCATAAACACTTCAGCAGACAAATGTTAACGATTACGATAGAATTTAAATATCGCCATTTATCAAAGACCATCAGTCCTGAAAAGAGAATTACTGGTAACAGCTCAAGATGTATATTTATATATAATATTATATTATAGAAGGTCTGAGAACTGAGAATTCTGAAATAAAGATAAAAAAGAGAGGAAGATAGAGTATGATTGAATATGTAAACAAAAGGCACAGAATTCGAAACATTTATAAACTGCAATGACTGTGACGTAGGAAAAATTGATTTGTTTGTTTGTTTATAGCCGCCTGAGCAATTTTTCAGCTATCCAGCGGCTGTCACCATTACCGGTGACGGGGCTGCAAATTTAGGCCTATGCTCGGCACTCAGGGCCTTTGAGCAGGGAGGGATCTTTATCGTGCCACACCTACTGCGACACGGGACCTCGGTTTATACGGTCTCATCCGAAAGACCGGTACCCACGTCCCACAGTGGGATTCGAACCCCCGACTCAAGGATCATCAGATCTTTGAGCCCGACGCTCTAACCACTGCGCCACGCGGGCAGGAAAAATTGAGTATAATCTTCCTATAGCAAGTCCTTAAGTGTTAGAGCTCTGTTTCGTATGTTGCAAGATGAAAATCTTGCAAGATAAAGTTCCTCCCAATATAATATTCTTGCGGTACTGATTGAGTGAAAATATTCGTCGTAGTCAATGAAAACTGGGTGATTGAAATGAGAATATAAATGTTTCACTATATTATATAGCGTCTTATATCAGCATAATAGAACGTAAGTAGAAAATTAGAAATAGTTTGAAACAATATGCAATATTAGTAAAAGTTCTAATAAACACTCATAGTTATATAGCATAAACAAGAAGGTAGCAATATATAGATGTCTGAATTTTTTTTTCATCTCTTTTTTTATTTTTATTTTTTTTATTTTTTTATTTTATTTTATTTATTTTTTTTTTTTTTTGCGAATTGAAATGAATAATAAATATTGCTACATATTAATTACCAATTGTTAGACCGTCCTTGGCACACTGATTCTGACTACGGATTGCCCCGTTTACGTGATCGGAATATAGGGCTCACGGCGGGTGTGACCGGTCGACAGGGGATGCTTACTCCTCCTAGACACCTGATCCCACCTCTGGTATGACCAGGGGTCCGTGTTTGCCCACCCCTCTGATTTGTATTTTCTATAGGAATTACGATATTGTATACTGTGAGTTATCTTAGACTTTTTATTAATATAATTCTAGTGTTGTCAACAAAATCCCCATCATTATGATAATGTCGTGTTTAGATGAGTTGCCAAATAATTATTATCATGAAACTGTCCATCTAACCGCCATTTTACGAAATTTGACATGGTGGTAAAAATTTGGACCATTTACTTTGTTGCCTTGAATCTCTCTTCTTGCGAGTTTTTAAATGATACATACTGAACTTAAGAAACCAATATATTTTGGAGACTATATATGTCACGCTTGACATTTCTTATGTCATATGATCATATGAAGTTTTTTTAGGCCTTCTAATATTTTCGAAATATTTCCTCGGTTGTACCTTTCTAATACATTATAAACACACTCGGTATTTTGAAAGGAGGTACAGAGCAGAACTATCCATACACACAAATTAGCTGCTGTGCACGCTGAAGACCTCTGAAAGTTTGAGGACTACATAAATCACTAAAGATCACATGTAAAAATGTTTTCCCAAATGACTGCTTTCATAACGCAATCTGTACAGATGTTGGCATTGTAAAAGAAGTCTGAAGGGCAGAATTTGATCAACTGCACAACCCCAAAGTGATAATGAATTCAGAACTCATACAATGGACTATACAAGACATATACGGAACGTATAATGAATAAGATTTTATACAAACATAACTTGGATTCAAAAAGATAAATAAACAATGATGAAGTCCTAAGGACCGTGTGGAAATCAAAGGTCAGAAAATAATTAACAGTCGATGAATTACCACATGAGGTCCTAAGAGAGAGTGTCGTCAAGCTACTGTACAAGATGTTTCTATTACCCTTTCATTTAAATATCACATCGTCCATACAGTGTCGAGCAATTATGTATTATGTTCTTAAAGACTCGAGCACTAGCGTGATGTAGGAATATATTCACAGCCCAGTTCTCAATACCAGAGCTATGAATTTTTAGAAGACATGAAATGCTAATTGACGAAGAAAACGGATTTCAACGAAATAGATGGTGTCACATACTCACATTAAAGAGCGTTATTCAAAGGACTCTACTTTTGTAACTTTCATGGCATACAGTTAGCGTTCGATATTGTAGTTAGAGAATTGCTTCAATATTTCTCCTGAGTTTACGGACACTTTAACCCTATACACAGACAAATACACGAGCTGGTTCCAATGCAACGGTGGTGTAAGGCAAGGGATAGCTTGGCGCCTGCATTGTTTGCACGACTTAATAGCAGGATAAGTAAAGTAACTAAACAACGGTGTAAAACCAGTGACACTTTTTGACTGATGTAGAATATAACAACTACGGATCTAAAGGAATATATTTACTAATACATACAATTCCGTTTATTGAGAATTGCTATCTAGGATTCTTTCAATCAAATCGGTAGGATTCCACACGTACTAAAAATCATTCAGAAAAATGTTGTGTCGGACCACGAGTACAGAAGTGGATTATGGTCAGATACGACCAGTCAATGTCACTGAAATAATCCGGGAACTGATACACTAGTACTTCCTTGGTGAGCACCGTTTTACTCCGTTATTAGGTATTCGAATGGAGAGTGGATGGTTGAATTTGTCCTTTCTCCATGAAGACACTGTGTCTTTGGAACTGTTTGGTGTAAATCGAAAACGACTGTTTTACGAAGCTAGTGTATTTGGGTTCGGGCACAAAACAAACCATTTCAGTTGGAATTGTCAACTAAAAGTCTTTAACGGAATACTTAGACATTAGGGATCTTAACATAAATGTTACAACATGCAACATACAATCTTCATTGACAAAGATTCTTTAAACATTTGAAACAACTTCGTTATAAAATCACTAGCAAGTTCAAAAGTTAGTAAAAATCCCGTTAAGTACTAAGAAAATATACACCACTATACCTGTCACAATCAATCCGACTTTCGCCATATTCGGATGCAGAATTACGCCACTACATGCAGGACGTCCTGCTACGGCCATTAATAGGTAAACCAAATTGTGGAATTTAACCTACAGCTGGTTACGTCTCTATATGAGTGGAAAAAAAATTTTTGAATGGGGCGTAAATATTTTCTAAAATCATTAGATTCTGAAACCCATTAACGTGATAGAATCTAAGACAAGTATGTAACCTACCTCATTCCAAAGAATGTTTTGAATTTGATTTCTGGTATCATAACTAACTCCTTTAAAAAATAAAATAAAATTCACTATTCCGTCACTTGCACATTCCATTATTCGAAATGCCTATTGTGGTTTCTTTGTAACGCTTTTCTACTGTTTTTACTTGTCTTGGGTTAATACCAAACGGTTCTCTCATAAATATAATTTTGGCAATTATACCGTTCATTGAAACATAGAATTAGAAATTAATGTCAAGACACATTCTTGTTCAGATTTTTGAAATATAATTCACATTACCAACATTTGGTCAGTACATCACCTGTAACTGGAAGGGAACAATGCAACGACCAGACCGGTATTCGAACTCGGGGCTCCCTGAATTTCTAGTCGGGTGCTCTACCAAATGAGCTATCTGGCCACCAACGACCGAATCCATCTGACCGCTACATTTCCCCCTCCTTAAATGTCTTCGCACTTTTAAGACATCAACTCAGGATCTTTATCCCCCAGCCCTGTTGGGATCCGGGTTGTTAGAATAGATCCTCAGTACCCCTAGCTATCCGAGGCCCCATGTCACAGCAGGTGTGGCATGATAAAAATCCCTCCCTGTTTAAAGGTCATAAGGGCCGAGCATAGGCCTAAATTTTGCAGCCCTTCATCGGAAACGGTCTCCATATGAGTGAAAAATTCTCGAACGGGGCGTTAAACAACATACAGTCAGTCAATCAATCTTTATCCCTGGCAGGTATTTTCCCCCAAGGGACTAGTCTAAGGAACCAAATGTAGCAGGAAGGGAGAAAATGCAACGAACTATACCGTGATTCGAACCCGAGCTCCCTGAATCTCTAGTCAGGTGTTCCACCAACTGAGCTCTTTGGCCACTAGTGACCGCCACACCATAAAGTTATTCTAAAGCGCATCCGCCGTGGCTCAGTTGATAGAGCGTTCGCTTCCTGGCCATGGGAACGTGGTCTTGAGCTCGGCTCCTACATTGGCCTTATTAAACCGATGACGTAACCAGTGACTGCGCTCAGCATTTAGATGTGAGTCGTATGAGACTACGGATTGCTTCATTTACCTGATCAAGATGTAGGACTCAAGGATGGTGTGGCCGGTCAACAGGGGATGCTTACTACTCCTAGGCCACCGGATACCACCTCTGGTGTGTTCGGGGGTCCATGTTTCCCCTACTCTCAATTTTGTATTCTTTGCGGGAATTATTCAATTAATTACTGTTCGTTTTCTTCACCTTCTCACACTTAAAAACTTAAGCCCAGTGTCACGTTGGGCGTTAACAAGTAAAACAACAAACCCTGTTTCGTCCCAAAACATCGTAAATAGGTCTATATATGTGATGCTTAACTACAGCTGGCGATATCTCTATATGAAAGAAAAATTCTCAAACAAGTATTATCTCTCATTTTCTAAACCTGTATGGTCAAAGCGATTCATAAAATATCGAAGTATTGATTATGTACATGTACTTGGTACAATGTACAAATTATTCCACAGATCATTGTCGATTGTTCGTAATTACAATTATATATCACCATTCCATTAATTAAACCTTTTTTATGAGAAAATGAATACTTGCATTATTTTCTATTCTAGCATTATACTAGATTTTTTTTCAGTTTTGAAAATTGTAGATCAGTAAAATGATTTCTCTAGAGGCGTGGATCATATTAATGAAACACGTTATGCTAATGATTACTCCGTTTGTGGTTAGCATTGGTTGAAGATAAATCTATTAGATTAATAAATATGATTTATTTTTGGTAAAGAAATTTTGCATTTGATTCTGACCAATGGGGGTTAGATCATGACAGAATAAGAAAATTACAGGTGATTATAAGACTCTCGAGAGAGAACACGTAAAGGGCTGGCTGACGGAAGTTACAGTCCATCATTACATCTATCACAGTATTTCGAATAGTTCAAATGTAGACTGCTTTCTACACTCCGTGGAAGAGGGAAGTGCTTGTCTTACAAATTAGTCAGATTTATTATACATGTTCTGGAATACAGAGGATTCATTAGTAGGCAATTAATAGATAATTATACATCTCAGCGATTTAAATGTAAATATATGTCATTGGTTATAATTCTGTTAGATGTTTTCAAATGGCAGGGTTTCTTAATTTATTGATGTCAAGATACACGCTAAGAAAGTGTGTCAATTTATTCATTGTATTCAGCAGCATTAAAATCAACCAATCTTCTCTAATCATCAATAGAAAACAATAACCTACCAAAAAAGTATTGAATTATTATACTCTTTTATCTTATTTTTACTTAAAAATGAAATTAGATAATCCGTTTAAAAGAATCAGTTTAATTCGTTTAAAAGAAAGTATTGAACTTTCTCCTCTTTCATTTCATTTTTATTTAAACACGTGGTATCCATACGGCACTGATTTTCTTTCATTGGTTTCTCTCTTTCATTTCATATTTATTTAAACACTTTACATAAAAACGAAATAAAAGAATCCGTTTAAAAGAATCAGTTTAATTCGTTTAAAAGAAAGTATTGAACTTTCTCCTCTTTCATTTCATTTTTATTTAAACACGTGGTACCCATGTGGCACTGATTTTGTTTTTACTCCTTAAAATTCAATGAATACTTGCCCGGACCTGAGGCCATACAAATTACAATCAAAAAGTCTTTCAGATCAAATGCTAACAATGAACATCAATTAAAAAATATTGATTGATTAAATCTTGTTTAACGTCCCGCTCGAGAATCTTTCACTCATATGGCGACGTCACCATTGCCGGTGAAGGACTGCAAATTTAGGCCTGTGCTCGGCGCTTATGGCCTTTAAGCAGGGAGGGATCTTTTACGGGCCACACCTGCTGTGACACGGGACCTCGGTTTTTGCGGTCTCATCCGAAGGACCGCCCCATTTAGTCGCCTCTTATGACAAGCAAGGGGGTACTGAGGATCTATTCTAACAATCCGGATCCCCACGGGAATAAAATAAACATCTAATCAAAATGGAATCTTTTTGATTTTTTTCCCTTTCTTTCTTTTTCTTTTAGCGGGTAGGGCGTTGCGATCATTTAATCTCATGTAATATTCACCACAAATCATTTACCAAACGTGAAACCTTTGAATTTATTCCGTCTAATAGTGCTAGTCTTGCATTTCGTTATGTAACAGAATGCTCAAAAATCTCAAAAAAGAAATACAAATATCTTTACATAGAAAATATTATTCCAGGCCAAATATAAAATTTCGTGAGCTGATCCCTCCAACAAAAAAGTTGTCTAAATTTATCAGACAATAGAAGTCCTCCAAGTGTTTGTTTTCCAACAATTTGTTCGCCTCAACTCTAACCAGTCCTTAAAAATTGCATCAATATGTCAAGTACTTTTTGGAGTCCCATGTACCAATGCTATGGTCCGAGTGAATAAAAGAATAGAATGAAACATGATGAAATAGAAAATATAACAAACTGTGATCAATGTCATATCTCTTAGAAGGGATGCAAAATTAATAAATTCTTGTTAATTACATGTGTTCATGGCTTTGAAGTTCTGAAAGTTGAGGATTTGTGATTAATATTATACGTTATGTTATTTCTATTTGAAATTTTTATAATATATAAATTATACATAAATCTAAACCTTTCTCTGAATATACGTAACAAGATTACACAAATAAACAATAACATTTCCTAATCTTTATCTCATTGATAATATTGCTATACGTGAATAATGTACACTTATACCAACATATTGATTATCCATATATATGAGTTAATAAACTCAGTGTATTTTCAGAAATGAATATATATATATATATATATATATATATATATATATATATATATATATATATATATATATTATATATATATATATATATATATATATATATATACATTCATTCTACTTTTATTTCTTTCGGGATTCTTAGCCGTTAAAATATATGTAAATTATATCCATCAAAATTCATTAGCATATTGTTCACATTTGCATCGCATTCATGAGGAAATGGTTATCATTAAAGTCTATAGAGATATTGACGGCAAAACATTGGAAATATAAATATACATACATGAAAGTCATCTTCTTGAAAATCTTGATATTTCTAATCGAAAATATTCAATATCTTGATAATTTTATTTTCTACATTCATTTATTAATTTGTATATACATATATTTACCAATGTTACCAATGTTTTACTGTTCAGAATTGAAGCATACTTAGCGCACCGTGAGAAATAAATGAGGTTTCTACCCACCAGATAAAAAATTCGGTAAAATGCAATGAAGTGCGACATGGTAATATTTTTTATCCATTCTCAATACACAAAATGATTTTTATGATTCCAGGATATTAGTTATGTTTGATGAAATTACACATGTATGTGTTATATCGTACGATATTCTATAAATACAATATGAATATAATATCATATGTTTTCATACAATTTATATAATTTAATACATTATATTGCATTATGCATTATGTTATATTGCATTATGTTATTTAATATACATTGCAATAAACATTCAATATCATATCATGTCATGAACAAGTGAAGATAACGAAAAGTGATCAATCTCATAAATTCTATAGAGAAAACAAAATTAAGAGAGGGGCAAATACTGATCATTGGAAACGCCAGAGGTGGGATCAGATGACTCGGAGGAGTAAGCATCCCTTGTTAACTGGACACACCCGCTGTGAGTCCTACTTCTTAATCAGGTAAATGGGGTAAACCGTAGTCAAAGTTAGTACATAAAGAACGGCTTAACAGTTAGTATGAAACCCATCAGACTGCATTCGACCTAATGGCAGATATTTGTAAATTAGATCGTTATAAAGACCATAGAATTTGCAAATGCTGATGAGACTGTTGATACCCCTATAGTGTCAACTAATTTGTCGTATAAATCTATATGATAGAATATTTATTATCAATATTCAATATGTGATTATATTGCAAGATGCAATATATGTGATAAAAGGTATATATCACATAAATGCGGTAAGTTAGTATTTGTTACGCAGATGTATACTGGTGATGGTAAATTACAAGACAGAGCATAAAGATGCAATATACAAAGATGACGTGATCTTTACATGTTACGTTACGGCAGGTCATTAAATAGATTTAACTAGGATAAAATTCGTGAAACAACGTGACTATGATGTGATATTTTATCGTCTGAATATGGTGTTTATGACTCTCAACTTATTCGATACGCGAGAATGTAGAGAGATATGTTTTACGAGTGATATGTTTTACGAGTGATCAAGTTTTAATTCGAGTTATGTTTTACGAGTGATCAAGTTTTGATTCGAGGTAAGCTACTGACAAATAAGTTGATGTTTCATCAGTTTTTTTATAGAAGTTTTTTTTGCAAATTCTATGTCCGTTATAGTGATTTAATTTGCTGATAAAAGCTATTACTAGATTGAATGCTGTCTGCTATGTTTCATACAACAGATTACTCCGTTTACCTGATCAAGGTATTAGTCCTCGCAGATATAGACCTCATTTACGTTTAATCTTTGTGATATTTTCATCTTCATAATCACCTGTAGGAAGAAATAAGGTATGAATGAATGATTTAAGCATCAAAGCAAATCTTGTCCCGTGTAGCCGCAGAGCTATAGTTTTCTGGGTATTTTTGGAGAATAGACCAGATGGCTAAGCTCCAGCCCAAAGCAGGCGAACTGTATGGAAGCTGTGAGGTTTTAGGGGTTATCTTGGACAACTGGTGATTGACATCTTGACACAAGTGTAATGGCATAGTATGTTGGAAATTTTTATGCTAAGTGTTTGGGGCGGTTACTAAAGAATCACATCTGAGTCCTGCGCAGAAAACAGCTGCGCTGTAAATTAAAGGCTTTTTTATAGGGGTGGATTTGTAGCTGATCTATCCAAAAAAAAAAAAAATCCAGGTAGCCTGCAGCTAGTTCCTATGTAAAGTGGAGTGCTATTAATTAGATTGGAAAGCCGGCGGCCTGCTTGCATTGATATGTGTTCTTGATATGTGTTCTTCAGAATGTTAGAACGTTTTCAAGTCAGAAAATGTTGAATTCAGTTTTTGAAAAGATGATATGGATCAAGGTTAAGAAATCGAAGACGAATCATTCGTGGTTACGTACTTTAGCAACGCACTTCCGGCAGTTATCGATTATTGCAAAATAGAAATAAGATTCTGTTACTGGTTCTAAGTACCGGGCGTGCCCCTATGTCTGACTGATTAAATTCAGTCTTCCTTAACATCAAAAGTTATGTGATAAATTCAAATTATCAATTCAATGACATTGAACATTGTTTGCTGTATATGATAAGGTTGAAACATCTGTCGAACACAAGCGATGCCTTATTAGCTATCACAGCACGTAAGTCTTGGAGGGCTGCTTTATACGACTCTTTTACACGTGGTCAACGTGTATTTTCTTGGGAATTCCCAGTCTCTGACAAGAGTAATATATTTGGAAAAACTTTGTTTGGAAACATGGTGCCAAACAGATTTATCCTCAAATTCATAGATAAATTTATGTTGGTATTACATCTGGGGACCACCAGATCAAAGCCTGCATCGAAAATAAAAAGTATTTTAAAAATTCGTAGATAAATTCATGTCCGTATTATATCTGGTGTCCACCAGATCAAAGCCTGATGATTATTTCATTGGTCACAATGTACATTTACAAAGAAACAATTCAGTTGACTACTGTATTTTATAGGATCTTTAGATTTATTATAGTGATGTGGAGTTATACCCTTATAATTTTGAAAACTTTCAGATACGCAATGGTACCTATTTTGGACTGCGTGTGATTGAATTCCGCGTATTTTATGTAGTTAATCAAATTTATGTCCATATATCTACAATTGCTTGACCATTCAATTTAGATTCCAAGAACGGTAGCTTAGTGCATAGAGCGCTTGTTTTGCAGTCAGAAGGTTCGAGTTGGGTTAAACGCCTACAACATAAGATGTTTGACAAACGTTGTGAATGTTCCTGCATATGAAATGGACGTCACGGCAAGCGCGGTACGATACCGAACTCTCACTACAACTGCCGTAAGCGTCATGCATAGGTCAACATTCGTGACACTTCACGAGTGAAAATTCTTGAATAGGACGTAAAACAACATACATGAATTCACATTGATGCACCAGAAATTTATACAGACTGCCTTTTAATGGTCAGGATATTGCATGTCTCGAGGTGGCACCTTGTTTCGTAGTCTGACTCTGTCCACGACAATAGCCCTTGTCAATACGTTTAGAACTATGAAAAAGAGAGTTTTTGCCTGACGAGCTGAAATTAAAGATCAAGGTCAACAGTCGGCAGTTGATATAGGTCAAGTTCAGTTATCAGGGTCTAGGTTAAATTTGCCGCAATTGAGCGTGGTTATAATGGAGTTAATCTTGGCAGAGATTTTGGTTGTGCTGGATATTTTGACTGATTCCTTCACCGAATCTCTGAGCAATCTTTCATTATTCATGTCTGAAAATTCACTTTCATTTTCGGTCGGTTCTAGCATGTGCACCTGGCTAGGTGGCACAGCCGTTCGCTGTAAGTTATTTGACAATTTAACTAAACCCTTACCACTATTAATGCTGCATTGCTTACTGTCTAGGTATGCAAATCCAAAGTAAAAACTATCACCAATGGTTTTGTTCAGATGATGGCTTCTTTAACATGGTAGTTTATCTCCTGATATTGAAGAGTCTTATAGTCTGTTTTTATCAATGATTTATAGTATCTACACACACCTATCGTATATTGCTTTTAAAAACTTGGGTTCGAGCCTCACTCGTGCCTTGATCGCGTCAACATAAAAATAAGGTAGTAAATGCTCCTAGATCAAATTCTCGAGATATTATCTTGCAAATATGAGTTCTTCGGATGAAAGACCGATTACTTCTTAACCGGGAGGTCGTGAGTTCGAGCCCCGCTCGTGTGGTAGCCGCGCCATACCTAAGACGTAAACATAAGTAGTGATTGCTCCTTCGCCAAACGCTCGGCATTTAGAGGTGAGAATCACGGATCTTTTGGATATGACCTTAACAACAGAGGTCTCCTGTTGCGGCAAGCGTTGGCACGTTAACGAACCATCACTGCTACGACCCTGAGCGCTAAGCATAGGTCTAAATTTGTGGCACTTCCCTTAAACTGGTTACGTCTTAATATGAGTGAAAAATTCTCAACAGGACGTAAAGAAAAAAAAACAACCTTCGGATGAGACCTTGATCTAATATCACGGTAAGCGTTGGTACATGAAAGAATCGACCTTGAGTCATAGAATCAATTGCAATGGTCGGTGACGTCTCAATTTTCAAAGGGACGTTCAAAACAAGCAAATCCAAAGAAAAAAATTTGTACTGTAATTCGTGATGAAGTTAATTATTCGGGTCAATGTCTTATTTTCTACATTTTACGATGTGATTTTAACATACCTTGTAAATATTTGTCAGCATTTGAGTTGACAATGTTTTGCATCAATGTTTGTGTGGGTTTTTTTTTTAAAGTTATGAACTCTGAATTCCATGAATGTGTTGACACTGTCGGCAAAAAATGGAAATTTGAATGAGCTGTTACCATGTAAATAAAATATAAAATCTGAGACAATACGTAAAACTACCGAACAGTCAAGGTAAAGCAACTATATATGTGTAATACAGGTAAAATGCACGTGCCGCTATGTCAGTTTCCCTATACGACAACGAGTATTATATACTATACTATACCTCCCAAAACTAATTAAAATTTTATAATGAGGTGCATAATTTCGTAAGCACCTGTTCTAACAGGTTTCAATCACATGTAGTAATTAATGACGGTGTGCTTAAGTCAATTAACTACCTTTAATGTGGGTTTAATTACATGCTTTGAATTGTGATTTAAAGTTTCATTGAAATGACCTTGATGATGACCGAAAACAATAAAAAAAAAATCCGTCATAATGAAAACGTCAAATTCTTCTTTTAGTGCAAAATATGTCAGTATTTTCCATAACCCAGATCATTTAATTAAATATGCTATTCGTAAATCATGTTTCCAATAAGACTACGTAAAATTCACAAGACCTGAATATCTATAGAAAATTAGAAAATGATCTTATCTAGTAAAGGTGTCAGAACTCACCGTCAACTCATATGTAAATCTTTCAGATTGTTTAAGGAGACAGTGGTCTAAATTTTATCATCTATTTTAATCGTCAAACATGATATTATTTCTCAAAATACTCAGAGAAAGTTGGTTGTAGACTATTTCAAGTCCCTCTCTAAAATTTTTCACTCATATGAAGACGTCACCATTGCCGGTAAAGGGCTGTAAAATTTAGATCTATACTCGGCACTTACGGCGTTTGAAAAGGGGGATCTTTATCGTGCTACACCTGCTTTGCCACAGGACCTCGGCTTTTGCGGTCTCATCCGAAGGATCGCCCTATTTATTCATCTCTTACGACAGGCATGAGGTACTGAAGATCTATTCTATCCCGGATCCCCACGGGTTCTTAAAGAAAGTGTTTTGACTCTTTCTAGCAATACGAAGAGTTTCATCAGTAAAGATATTTCATATCATCGTTTTCACAAGAGGATGGGAGAGGAAAGAAATAGGGATTTTATTTTTATTTTACTCATAACTTTCAGGCTTTTATTCTTCTTTTTCAATACTTCTCCTAAAAATAGTGGAAGGGGCATTCACCCAATATATCTTGCATTCCAAACTGACAAATAATGGTCATTGTCAAAATAAGGAGGAGGGGGGCTGGAACCCCTCCCTAATTCTACATACCTGGTCAATATTTACTGATTAGAAAAATTGATGAGATTTAAAGCGGTAACTGTTTTGCCAGCAGTATTGGAATCTGTGGTTAAAGGGATCGGTTAAACTGGACAAACAGTATACGAGAAAAATGGTAGATTTAATACCATATACACCAACAACGTTTAATAAACAAAAGAATATGGTTCACCCATATATTCATCGCAGTGACGCAGAAAGGCAAAATAAACTTGAAGATAGTATCTGAAAAATTTATCACCTGGAAAAAATGTCCTTATTTCAAACGATTTACTGTGTTCCATTTGACTTCCCAAGCTAATAGTTAAGGTGAGACTTTCGTCATATCCTTTCAAACAGCTGACCAACCCAGTTATACCAACCTATTGTATATACTTCACCTCGCTTTCAACCCGGCACCCTCATGTCTGACTAGACGAAGAAATATTTACTTCAAAATACCACGAGGTACTGAAGAGGGAAAACTAACAGCGCATAAGTGTTTCGATTTTAAAAACATTTAAAAATTATGACAGTCACATCAATAGAAGATACATTTTTATCCCACCCATTCATTTTTTCCACATTTGGATAATTTTGCCTATCGGGGACGGAGCCTCTGGAATAAATCAACACTTGATCGGCTATCTCCACAATATTTAGATTTCACGCTCCAACATTTTAACTTGCTTCATCGCGTCAACAAGTTTCAAGGGCATAATCTCATTCCACAATGACTTTCCTTTAAATGTTGTGCAGGGTATCTTCCCTAGTGTTAAAAATGGCCACCATTATTCCCACTCGTCTGATTATATCTTGTTATATAATGATCAGTAGCTTGGAATTTTCACAGCCTCAATCTTTGTTCAGTGAAGATGACTTCCGTTGTGAAGAGAGAAGATATTCCCGGATAGTTGACAAGTTGGAACTTAATCACGAAAAAGTAAAGGCACTGAGAAATCAGATCAGTATTGTTGACTTTCAGAATCAACTATGTAAGTCTGCTTTGTTATACAATGGTTTTATTATATATATATCAAGTACATGTTATATATGTGTTTAATAAGGTGATGACTTTGTCTTGCAGAACAGCACATGTTTAATTATTTTGAAGCAGCACTTGAGTGAGAGACTTTTATATTTCTATATGTACTGATTACTAAGTACAAATATATTTAGCTTTAGTCAACACTGCAAAGAAATCTAGGGTCTATTTTCTTTCAAAAGAATGTCGTTTGTCAATTAGATTCTGGTTGTCTTGAGGGCGAAATTTCATTTTGTTACACATTTTATGAGTCTCTTCTTCTTTACCTGTATATCGTTAATAGTTATATTTTCTTGAATCGGAAATAGGTTTTACAAAAATAAAGTGATAAAAGGTCAAAATTGGTCTTTGTTCTTTTTTTTCAGATACAGAACAAAATAATGATAGAATTTCTAAACTGGAAGAAAGAGTTAAGAGTTTGACAAATAAAACCGGTAAGTTTCATTCAGTACACAACATACGGTGTAATATACACTGTCTTTGTTCAGTTTCCATTATCAAACTTATGATAAAAAGAAGTCCAATTTTGCAAAGAATCTTAAAACTGGATAGTGAAAATCGACAGCAATAATACAATCACATGATATATTAACGAAATGAGTACATATCATATCATATACATTATATACTACATTATCAAAGATGCATGCGTTAACCCTAGATTTTGGTGCTCCTTGGCAAAAAAGAAGAGAAAAAAACCAAACCAAAAATAGCACAGTGACCTCTTTATTTGGCGATATTGACTATGACTACTGTTTAGAGATTGGTTGTCTTGCTATTCATTCTTAAACAGTATAAGTATAAATGGTGGACCCTGGACACGGATCTTAACCAGCTTGGTCACCTAGTACAGAAAAAAGTGTCATTCGTTTAAATACCAAGTGAAATGGCGAGGAGACTGTTTTATTTAGAAACAGTATTTTATTATGATAAATCAAAAAAGGATCGGACGGCAGACACTGTCTGTGTAAGTCCTCTCCGTAGAGAGCAATGTCACATTAGAATACACATGTATATGAATATATATACACAATAGATATAATAGTTTGTAAGTATTGCAATAATGTAGGTAATTTATATGATGGCAGCTTATAATTAAATATACTATATTGCTGTTTGAGATTATTAAATAGTTTACACTGTAATATTGAGCACTAAGTACTAGTAAGCTAAATAGCCGTTACAAGACTATGTCAGAACACTGGCTGCGCCATCAGTAGGGCAGCCTGTATATATCAACCGAGAGCATCCTTCACACTAATCATCGGGAACAAAGTTCCAATCTAGATAATGTGTAAATGAAAGCACTCCTGTCACACTTTAATACAAATGGATATCAATATCAAAAAGTTGATTACGAATGACGAATTGTGTGGCCTAAACTCTAAACTCTGTAACTATTAAAAAGAATTGGAATTTCCACCTACTCTCTACTAGTAATGTTCTCATGATCAATTACTTGACTGATCGAACTATGTACACTGGGCATGTGGACAGACGTCTGGAGGATAGAGATTTTGTTACCCCCCCCCCCCCCCCCCCACCTTCCCTCCTGATCAGTTTTTGGGTATGAAGGAAAATGGGGCCGTGTAGTTTACTCTATCAGCTTGATTTACAGGGAATGAATCCAAAGATGCGTTATGTCTACTGTAAAATGGTTTTGTGAACACGACGTGCATTTGTGTTCTATACTGACACGGATGCTTGCTACTTAGCTTCCTAGAATTAAAAATCGTAAAACTTAAGGAGCGAGGCCTCCTGGGATGAAAGCTGGGTGTTGGTGTGCTATACCAACAAATAAAAGGGAATGGATTGTCTCCTTCTTCTACCTGAATTATGTCAAAAACACGCCATTGTAGCGTGTTGACTTTACTTGCCCCCAAACCTATTGGTATGGATATATTCCAATGACTAAACCTCAGGATGCACAGAGGCATGCTTCAAAGTGTATGTCAGTAACTGGCTTAAGAAATACAAACTGTCACTGGTTCGAATGCTCTCTGACGTATTTTATATCAATTATTAGGCTGTTCTTTACACACCAATTACTCCGTTTACTTGATCAAGATATAGAGCTCAAGGCCGGTTTGTCCGGTCAACAGGGAATGCTTACTCCCCCTTGGCACCTTATCGCACCTCTGGTATGTGTTTGCGCTATTCTTAATTTTTATTCCTTGTAGGAATTATGAGATTGGTCACAATTCTTCACATGTTCTTTGGACAAAGTAAAGCTACGTACCCCCTTTCATAACGAAATAATTGATCTCATCATTGAGTTCAACGCCTGATGAATATTTTAAAGAACTGGTCCATATTGACATATTCCGCATTGACATATTCCACCATGCTTGGTAGGAGGGGTTCTGTAGGCGTGCGTTGAGTCTGCTGGTGACTTATGATGTCAGTGACAGCTTGTGACACCTGTTACAACTACTCGCTGGAAAGCAACTTAGTTGGGAACTGGACCGCAGTATATCTAGGTGCTAATGCTGGTTGACCTAAGGCGGGAAATGAGGTAGCGCCATCTATTGACCCGTCAGTACCCGTGAATTGCCTTCTTGGCTCTAGGTTTTTCTCTTTGGCATGGTTAGTTGAGTACTAATCGGCACCAATAATGCGATTAAATATTTTAATGAAACTAGTGAAAATTATCTTATCTCATATATATTGCATTAATATATATACCGTACTGCGTGAGTTTCGTCCCCAAATTCCGTACAGCTAATATGTTAAAATCTTTTGAACTCATCATGAAATGAAACTATTGTGTGAGACTTCTCAGTTACTATAGTTACAATTTCTTGAATAGGTTGTTTGTGGGCTATATTGTTTTATGTCCCGCTCGAGAATATTTCATTCATATGAAAACGTCGCCATTGCCGGTGAAGGGCTGCAAAATTTAGACCTATACTTGGAACTTACGGCCTTTGAGCAAGAAGAGATCTTTATATCCTGCTGTGACACGGGGCTTCGGTTTTTGCGGTCTCATCCGAAGGACTGCCCTATTTGAACGCCTCTTACGACAAGCAAGAGTGCTGATGACCTATTTAACCCGGAAATTCTTCATAGGAAACACATTTTATTCCAATAAAGTGATAAAAGGTCAAACTTGATCCTTGTTCTTTTTTTTTTTCAGATACAGAACAAAATAATATCAGAATTTCTAAGCTGGAAGAAAACCTTAACAGTTTGACAAACAAAACCGGTAAGTTTGATTCAGTGCCAAAAAACCGGTATTTTTTACATCGTGGCTTTCGTGAGTTAACATTCGTCAACTCCCGGTTCTAACTTTATCATGAAAATGTACACCAACAGTACTTATGCCATTAAATATATCCTGGAAACGAGAGCAAAATTAGATTCATATTCATCTAAACCTAACTACAACATATATTGTACTTTTTTTGTCCTCAGAGACCGTGCAACTGATGGGGAAGGAGTTTTATCTGGTTTTTCCCCCTCTATTTGTCGATGATGGCCATAGTTACTGTGTTCTGTATGTGGTTTCTATAGACACTGGATCCTGTACCGTAGCTCTGCCACTACTTGCCAAGAGTTACATGCTAGAGCTGAAACGCGGCGAAAATCAACTCTTCCTACCGCCATCATATATGGCGCTTGAAAATCAAGTGGAAGGAAAAGGAGTCCACATCGAGTGTGATGTTTTCGTCAATGTCTACGCCGCCAGACATGATAAATACACAAAAATAGCATTTTTGATTTTACCAATACATTCTAGATTTCATTATGAATACAGATATATTTCCTCTATTCAACCAAATCCTGTTTCTGAATCACATGCATTTTTTTATAACAGTACATTATCTATAGTGTCCAGTGGCGACCACAATATCGTGCAAATAAAGCTGAACTTAACGGAGGAAGGGACAATTCGTATTCGTGGCCAAGATTATGTATACAATGACAGTATACAACTAGCAATGAACAAATTTGAGTCCATTGTCATATCCCATTTCATGGATTTAACCGGAAGTACGGTATCTGCTATCGATCCCATATTCATTGCAACGGGTAACAAATGTGGACGATTAAATGACAGCAATGCATGTAATGGAATGAATTTTATGATCCCTTTGGATAACTCACATGATATCACCAAAGGCGATACAGAGCATATATTTATCACACCTTTTTTCTCTTCGTTCTTGAGAGGCTACAAAATTAGGATAGTATCCGCGAAACGTGATTATCGTCTACAATACAAATTAGGACACAAAGATAAACTGGAGACCATCTTTGTTCAAAGTGATTATATAGATATAGATGTGGATTCAAATATTCCCGTTTATATCCGGACGACTCGATTTGTTTCTATCACTGTGATAACGCCAGGAAAAAATAATACGGACGGAATTGGTACTGCCTTTATGTTGTACATTCCAGAAGAGCGGACCCTTTTGACGGAATATCACTTCGCGGTGCCTGATCTCAATACGACTAGTTTTATAACTGTGATAGACAGAAGCGTTTCAAATATTCGACTTGATGATAAAACTATAGACGGTGAGAGAAAAACCATTTATGACATCAATGCAAAACGTTTTGAAGTGGTAGCCTTACCGATACAGCCAGGATACCACGTGGCCAGAAATGTTTTACAAGATCCTTTTTCGTTATATGTTTACGGGAAGCAAAAACCTAATCTTGGATACGGTTATGTAGCAGGATTCAAAATCGAAAAATAAAGTATCATGCAATGTTTGGGGTGAGATTCATCAATATCAAAGTTTGTTGGTTTTTTTTTTTTTATTATTATTATTTTTATTTTATTAGTTATACAAAAATACTTCAATCGAATTCATGATTAAAAGTGAAAAATGAATAGATGTCCACGAGGTTTATATGTAATATATATATATATATATATATATATATATATATATATATATACGTATATTTTTTTCACAAAGGAGGAAATTGAACTTGATGTAGATTATATTGTACAGAGATGTGATAAATATCTGATGAATGCTGATGTGGTCAAAGATTGCTGTACAATTTGATTCGTTCAAATAAAGTAAAATGAACGTTTAAAGTATTTATGACTTGTAACCGTGCGGTATGACCGTAGGTTATTAAAGTTGATTCGACATATATTAATATATACCAGTAGTATATGCCAAAAAGTTAAGAGATCTACATGGTAGGTTAAGTTATTAATGCGTGTGACACTAGATAAAGGTTGAAAAGTCCAACCCTAATCTATTAATAAATCTTTTGCTGCATAATGACAACATGCATGTGCGCGAAATTTATTACTTAACGGAAATGAAACAAGTATTTTTATTGCTTTTTCCCCCAAATGCAAAGACTTCGAAATCGTTTGTGTGAATTTATTAATTTTTGAACATACCAGGTGTTGCAACGTTTTTCACAGTATATATTAACATTTCACTCATGGTTTTGATTTTCCAATGAAATTGTTTCCTTTACAACAAATTGAATTTCACGAAACGAAAAATAAAATTTACGATCATCAAAACACAACTGGAATCAACATTATTTATGATAAGAAAATTTTATAGATAATTTAAAAAAAGAAATGAATGAGATCTTATAATTTATTCCCAGGTTTCGAATCGTAACCTTTGGTATAAGTGAATGAGATTGAATATAAATTAGGGGTGGGTGTGTTTGCATTGACATAAGAGCAAGTATCAAACTTTATTTTGATCGATTTCCTGTATCGTCATTTTCTCCGTAAGCTTGTACTTGAAATGAACTTGAAAAGTTCACCTGTAGTCAGCGAAGGATCTTAGTGCCTCTGCACAGACTTAGCAGTGAGTAACTCATTAAGTTAGCTGCACATCAGGATTTGCAACAGGGATAGAAAGCAATACCACGGGGCAAGGATCCTATCGCAAATTGTTTTGATGGAAAACGAAACAATATGTAAATATACAGCACGTGCAACGTGATTCAATGGAAATTAAAATTCATACGACGTCCTTAAAAAGTTGTCAGTTCAATCATCATTTTAATTCGAGCTGTCATTCGTGTTAGTCATTAACTTCAATACCATTGATGATACATGTAATTAATTGATTACGCATCCGTATTGAGTTTCAATATACGATTGATCTTCTTATAATTATTTACAACTTTTAACATCAAAGATGGATTGCGATATTTATAATTTCCCTGTTGTTTTTTCTTTTCTTTCTTTCTCCCCCTCCCCCCGATTTATCAGTAATTTGATGAAAATTATGCCTTGTTTGCAGTCAAAGTTTGATATGAAATAATTCATATGTTGCTGTTCAATGCAAATGTAACAAAATGTCACAAGGGGACGCCTGAAATTGAAATGAAGAGGATGATATCGCTATACTATTCGTCGCGCTCCTTCAGATATCAAAGTTTCATCTTCATCCCTTTAATTTCCAATCCAGCCAATTACGATAGAGACTACCAATTTTGATTTCTATATACAACTTTGGTTGGTAGGCAGTGAAACTAAAGTTACTTTCCACTAATTCACTTCTTACAATGATGTGAAACTGGCATTAGTCAGACTGGTTGGTAGGGATTTCACAGTTTACGCGGGAGCAAGAGACCTTGGAAAATGGACTTGTCATGCGCCAATCTTCAATGGCGTGATTCACGGGCGTACCCCATTTCCTTTCTTTCTTGTATTTTACTTACGCAATATCGTAGGGATGTTGAAAGATTCGACCTCTGCATTGGGTACCAATGTATACCGTATACTGTAAATCACTTTATTCGCGAGAGCATTATTCACGCGTAATTTCGCAAGACAAGCGATTCGCGAAAATTAAGATTTCCTGAATAAACTCTTAAAGATTTACAAGACTTAAGCTGTAAATAATGATTTACGAAAGCTATGTCTGGTGAATAAATGCATCGTTGTCTCCTCACGAAAATTAGACCTCGCGAAATAAAAAGTGATTTACAGTGCTAACAAACCAGATACTATAATACTGGCCCCAGGACGTCTAACGTACATCCTCATTTTCAACTGTTAAGAATCTGTATTCAGTAAAACAATTTATAAACTTAAGCCACTTGCTACAAACATTTTTCAAAAATGATGAAAATGAATACTAAATTTATGCTTATAGAAGTAATATGAATAAATTTCACTGCTTTGAATTTAATTTTTGACCACTATTTCTCATTGTGTTCAATACTATGGAAAAACTTTGTATAGAGTTATATAGGGAAGGACAATATATCACCATTTCTGAACATCATAGAAAATGTACAACTTCCTAGGAGTACTGTATAGGCAAAACACTGTCTGCAGAATTATGGATTCCAGTAACACTTGGACGTTGGTTAGATCTAGGGTGTTTTTTTTCCAACTCCATTTCTTTGGAGAAACCCAATAACTGCAATGCACTGCTTTCCCATTACATATTCTCTCAATTTCAGACGACATCAGTGCGGGGTTCAGAGATCAGAGTTACACGACCACGATTATACGAAACCTCTGTGTCCCATAAATTACGATACAAAGTAAACAAATACGACTACGATATGCAACAATTATCAATGTACAAATCGAATCAAGTATATCACCGAAATCGGAGGAAATTTAGATATGTGAAGGAGCACGAAAACTATGTCATACGATAATGAGAACGTGAAGATAACGAACATTGATCATCAATCTCATAATTCCTGTAAAGAATTTTAACTCCAATTTATAATTCAGAGTATAAAACCATCAATTGTTCGTGTTCTAAACTGTGTGTTTTGATTGTGAATCATAGTTTATGGCTCTCGACTGATACATCCTGACGATATACTTATGGTTCCTTTATTATTGAAAATGACTTCACCCTTCCTTTCGACTACGGTGCCAAAAAGTCATGGATAGTTTGTAAATGTACATATGTATATCAAGCTTATCCACAACACTTAACAAACAACATGCAATACAATCCGTCAACTATCGGTATTCCTTTGATCTTTGCAATAACCTTGATAGAATTTAAATTAATTAACCCTCTGTACTTTTCAAAACAATTGATATAATCTTCATTAAACTAACTACTTAAATATTTTTGCAAATTAGATCCAGTCTATACTAGTGTACCATCTCATCTTTTTCGTCAGCAGAAAATTGCCATAACGTCAAGGTGACCTAATTCGTAGCTGTGTACGGTAATATTTTTGGGCTGTTGTAGAATAGAAATAAAGTTCATGTTTTCATAGATGATGCAGGATAACCTCCACGGTCTCGAAATACCAATTATCTCAAAACAACATATCTTGACCTAGGAGGTTATCCTGCAACAATGCACGAAAACGTGATCTTTATTTCTTAAATCAAAGGAATGTCGCGGTCAATATTCTGATTGATTGATTGATTATTTGTTTGTTTTACGTTCCGTTGAGAAATTTTCACTCATATTGAGACCAGCTGTAGGATAAATACCGCAAATTTAGACCTACGCTTAGCGCTCAGAGCCGTAGCAGTGAGGGTTCTTTAACGTGCCAACGCCTGCCGTTCCGCGACCATTTTTAAGGTCATATCCAAAAGAACCGTGATTCTCACTTCTAAATGTCGAGTGTTTGGCGAAGGAGCAATCACTACCTATGTTTACGTACTAGGTTTGATGCGGCCATGACACGAGCGGGGCTCAAACTCACGACCTCCGTCAATATTCTACGATATACCTTCATACGTAATAACTGATTATGAGAAAATTGATACATATCTCGCTTGCATTTCCAATTTTGTTAATACAAAAAATGTCGATAACTGATAATTCAATTTATAATCATAAAAATTAATCGATGCATGAAAAGGTGAAGATAACAAACAATGATCAATCTCGTATTACCTATAAGGAATACAAAATAGAGAGGTGGGCAAACGCGGACCCCTGAACATACTAGAGGTGGGATCAAGTGTCGAGGAGTAAGCATCCCCTGTCGAGCGCTCACATATGTCGTGTGCAATGTATCTTCATCAGGCAAACAAAGCGCAAGCAATCCGTAGTCAGAATTAGTGTGCCAATAATGACGTAAAAATTGATATGAAACACGTCAGCAACATTTGACCCAATGACAGGTTGTATTGGCAAACTAGATCTTTATAACGACCTTAGAATTCGAAACCTTTTTATTTTCAATGAGAATGTTGAAACCTCTGTAACATCAACTTATTTGTCAGTAGCCTGTCTCGATTTAAAAACTGATTATACGCAGAACATGCTCTTGTGGAATCAGTTAAGAGATAAAAACACCATATACAGGTGATAATGGGATGTTACTACATAAATATGGGAAGTTGACGATGGACAACTGAAATCATCCCGTTTGTCATAAAGCTGAGTTGTTAATTTGCCATCAACGTCTATTTCCAATGAAATATCTAAATACGAAGCAGATATGTAGATTCTGTAGTGTCTTTTATTTCGAGTTCACTATGATATAACGAATCGGCATATGGATGAAAGTAATTATTGTTAATAGATAAAACGTCGACGATATATTCAAATGTCGAGTTGAAGAAGGCCACAGCAAGAGATTTTTTCTTCTCATACAGAAGGTTTTGAATAAATTCTTTCTCATAAGAATATAAAAACAGGTCAACTAACAAAGAAGCACAATTCGTGCCCATGGAAATTCCAGACTGTTGGGAGACTTGATCACCAAAGACTACGGAAATATTGTATATGTTGCAAAACAAATTCATAAATAACTGGAGAATATTTGTCATTCCATGTTAATCAATCGTCTGCATTCCGAGATCGATACACATGTAAACAAACATGGCGATGCACAGACAACTCTGTCCTCTCCCATGTATGTGTAGTTTCCTTGGACTGATATACCGGTATAACCCGTCAACATCAATCTAAATACTTCAAATATTTTTCAAAATAGTTCTGGCGTAATCTACCATCTCAACGTTTTCGTCAGCAAAAACATTTAGGCCTAGTCAGTTTCGGAAATTGCTATGATGTCACTAAGTGACGTAATTTGTGGCTGTAAACGATGGGCTGTATATTTCGAGTCGTATAGAAGAGAAATGAAGTTCTTGTTTTCGTGAAAACCTCGAAAGATTATCTCGCAACAGCCATGAAAACACGAACTTTATTTTTTAAGCAGATGACAAGAACAGTAATATTTGTCAGGATGACCTTGACCTTCTCGCAGAAAGAGAATGAACAAATATAAAACCAAAGAAAATGATTCTACAATTAACCTACTGCATGGTGTTTGAGCAAGTTTTGACAAATCACGTTTCACAAAAAAATATATTCATATAAGGAATGAATGAAAACGATGGACAAGAGTGATAAAGTACAGCTCTGGCTTCTCGAGTGACTGTACTACAAGTGTCTGTGGCCAACAACCGAAGGTATTAAGGAAATAACAGACGCAATGGTTTCAACTCTCAGGATATTCTGAGGGATGTAGGCAGAACGTTGTTAACCAGGTTCGAAGACAGGTTTTTTTTTTAATTCAAGGATCAAACAATTGTCCGAGGGTACAGTAAATCACTGTATTCAAAGTACGATAAAATTTCGTCATTTTAATAAATTGTAATTTATATTCAGAAAAGGATGTTCTTTGTTTTGATCTTTCAAACAAAACCTAGCAGAGCTGTTGCTAGATTGCACGGTCAGTAATGGTGTGCACCAGTCAGTCAATCACTTGGTGTAATTTCCGAGAGCCAACATAAACTTCCTTAATAGCGCCTTCCACTCGAACCCAACAACCGCAATAGTTTGTTTTGCTTTTTATTGTTTGCATGTGATGTCGCTTTTCAAACATTGTTTAACTTTCATAAATACTTAGATGGTACCGAAATCCCCGATCACACCCTGAAAGTACGAATGTTAATGGAATGTGGCGTCAACCAAGTGCTCGTGTAAATATCTAATTTTTTCATCACTTCTGGTTTACTGAATACAGAAGATAGATGGTATGATTTTTGTTTTACCATGTCAAATACGAGATTGGTTTTTTTTTAAAATATACCTCTTCTACCTTATATCCATTCCAAGAAGATATAGAATTTTCCTTTAAATTACACTTCATTGTTTTCCTAACATCATGCAAAATCTTCAACAGAATTCATAATAGAGATGAAATTTTGTCGGCAATTAAAAGATTGGAAATGAGTAATATCAACTGGATATGTAAACAAAAGCTTTTGTGCAAATTTTGGCTTTTCTGGCCCAGAGGTTCTTTGAAAAGAAGATTTTTAAATAACTCCACCCTATTTTAATTTTTACGTTGGCGAGAACTTATTTTCTTTTATATGACCCATGAAAAAAAAAATACTAGAGGTCCAGAGCCATTAATCTTTTCGCGAGCTCAACGATAAAACTTTTCTAAGGTTTCAATTTTAATTGAATCGGAGGCAAAAGTTTGATTCGACGATCCTACTCTTAATTGGTATTAACAACTGCTATTTTTTGTTCAAAAATGATGAAAATTAAAACTATAAATTTGTTTTTATAATTAAAATGAATACGGTATACAATATGGAATGTAATTTATTCCTATGATTTCATTGTGAAGTCCAAAGCAGTGGGGAAGTTTGTATAGAATTATCTAAGGAGGGGTAATATATTTCAAATTTTGAACGTCATAGAAAATTTGCATGTCCCCCTATTTTTAATTCATTTATTTATTTATATTTTGTTTTTGTTTTTGTTTTGTTTTTTGTTTTTGTTTGTTTTTGTTTGTTTTTGGGGGTTTTTTTTTGGGGGGGGGGGGGGGTTGTTTGTTTGTTGTTGATGATGTTGTTTTGTTTTGTTGTTTTGTTTTTTTTTTTGTTTTTTTTTTGTCTTTTGTTTTTTGGGGGTTTTTTTTGGTTTTTTTTGTTTTGTTTTTTGTTTTTTGTTTAATAGGAATTTTATATCTATACTTATTACAACCAGACTAAGCCAAAAATATATATCATCCATTTTTATATGTATCAAGTGTCCTTAAGGGTAACCCTAAAAAGGGAGGGGAAAATTCTCAACGAGACGCAAAACAAACAACTAACCAATGATAGAGCGTAAATGTTCACCAGAGCGTTAATTCACAGAATCACTATTATTCACAGAAGAATAACTATTCACTGGAGCGTAAATTCACTGAACCACTATTCAATGAAACGTAATTTCAGAGAACCACCAATCACTAGAGGATAAATTTACAGAACCACTTTTTCACTGGAGTATAGGTAGGTAGGTAGGTAGGTAGGTAGGTAGGTAGGTAGGTAGGTTGATTGATTGATTGATTAATTGATTGAAGATACTAGTACGTAGTCCAGCAGTCCGAAAGAAAAAATATAATAATTAACGTTTAATATAATATAATTTAAAGTCTAAGTCCATCCCGTAGGGATCCAGGTTAGAATAGGTCCCCAGAACACCTTGCTTGGTTTGTTCTAAGACGCGACTAAATGGGGCGGTCTTCGGATGATACCGCAAAAACCGAGGTCTTGCACAATAAAAATCCCTCCCCGCTCAAAGTTTAAAGCGCCGAGCATATGCCTAAATTTTGCAGCAATGGTGACGTCTCCATATGGGTGAAGAATTCCTGAGTGGGACGTTAAACTATATACAACCAACTAACCCCGCCCTAGTGTCCCAGGCGACTATGGTTGGAACAAATTATTAAAATGAGACGCTTGCATGGATTTTGAGAAGATATTAAAAACAAATGTGTAAGCCTCCAACAAGGCAACGTCCTGGCGCCGGAGGCGTGCTTTAAAGAAACATAAACCGCCAATGAAGCAACGTCCTGGCGCCGGAGGCGTGGCTTAAAGAAACAAACCGCCAATGAGGCAATGATTTGGCCACAGAGGCTGAATTTGAATCAGAGTTAGGCGTGTAGGTTTCTTCCAGGGAAATAACAAATCTCGAATAGACATCGTTTTTAAAAATGTCATATGATTCGCTGATAATAAATAAATGAACATGTATCATCTATTTTTATGATCAGTGAATGGTTCGACATTTTGAAAACGGTTTTTGTTTGAGACTCGTATATTTCAGTGAATTAAGAACATTTTTAAATTACATATTTTATTAAAAACACACATGAAATACCCTCAAAAATACAAGGGAGGGGGGAGGGGGTAATACCGGAAGTCCTATCCACAAGCACATGTGAATGCTAGTGGATTTCTTCTTTTTCAGATAGTATTGTGTTCATTACGAACCATACAGTATTTATGATACTAATTCCATGTCTCGCATCATCTTTTGAAGAAAAAATGTATCAGAATATATATGAATAAGCTCCGACTGACCTTTAAAGGAAGTTTTAAAGGATCAATTCAGGGTAATAAATGAAAAGACCTGTGGGGGAGAAAAGTCATATTTTTTCTTTAGTTAATTTCTCTCTGTGTGTGTGTGTGTGTGTGTGTGTGTGTGTGTGTGTGTGTGTGTGTGTGAATTTTTGATATTTTCATTTCGAACCTATAATTTGTTATCTACAATGTTGAAATTAATATTCGAAGTTGATTGACCTAACAGCATTCTACCCATTTAACCATTTAATCACCGACTTTGGCATAAAGTTTGGCTTTAAAGTCCTTCAAGACAGGCCTGCCCTCAAGATTTTGGGCACCCCTGCTTTTGGATCGAAAATCACGGAAAAACGACAAAAAATCAGAGGAACCGGTTTTTTTTTAAACCCTCGTTCATATTGAGACAGGTATTACCTGTGTTTATAGTAGCTCAGTTAGCTGCGACCGCTGGTCGTATAGAGTGTGGACATTTCATGCAATGGTTCGAATTTGCTCCATGCCAAACTTTTAATTTTCATTTCTCATTTTTAACACTTTTTTCATATCTTAAACAATTATGTGTATATTGTCCTTCAATAATCTAATTGAAATGCATATCCATTTTTACATATTGTAAATTATCTACCAAACGCAGTCAGATGGAACTATCCTCGCCGTGGTCGAATTTATTCCCAGGACAATAATCATTCATTCTGCGTTACTCGGCGGAAGCACGTGAGCGACGAAATAATGATGATGATGATAATAATAAACATACGATGAAGTACGGAAGAATCGGCGTATTTCATTGCTTGGGAAAGATGTACATTTTATCAAATTTTGTTTTATTGTTGCCAGAAATAAATGTTTTGTAAAATAAATGTATATCAAGTATGGAGTTAGCCCGAAAGTAATTAAGACCGCATATATGCCATTATAAAAATATGAAATATCATATAGAGTTCAAAATGTGTAAGCAATACATGCATCATGCTACAACATCGTTGTAAGAGGTCTATTAAAACTTTATGTCCAAATATTAAAGGCACTGAAAAATACTCAATTACATTTACTCAGCCTTAGGTGACAATCTGTAATGATTATGGGTGAGCGTCTTGTAAAGTCTGAAACCGGATGCGGACTGATATGATTTTTTTCTTTTGTTACTTTGAATTGATCTTTTGCTTCATGTCACAAATGTGAACAATTTTAGGGTAAAACCATTAAACAGATGCCCCCGCGGGACAGCAAAATAATTCTGGTACCCGAAGAAAGATGTCGCAAGCAATACACATGTGAAATATGAAAACCCTATCACAAACCATTAAAAAAAATATGTCCTAGGTTTAAGTTTGGTAAAAGTAGGTCAAATTTCCAGGTCAAAGTCATTGGGTAAAAAATTGTGGTTTCAAAAGATGGGTCTTGTCACAAGGTATACACAGGCTCAAGCACTTTAGCGTTAAAAAGTTATGGCCAAGTTTTTGCGGACAAACAGACAGACAGTTGCCAGTGTGTATTTAAGAGTTATGGCCAAGGTTAAAGTTTTTGTGAACAGACAGAAAGACAGTTGTCAGTGTGTATTTAAGAGTTATGGCCAAGGTTAAAGTTTTTGCGGACAAACAGACAGACAGTTGTCAGTGTGTATTTAAGAGTTATGGCCAAGGTTAAAGTTTTTGCGGACAAACAGACAGACAGTTGCCAGTGTGTATTTAATAGTTAAGGCCAAGGTTAAAGTTTTTGCGGACAAACAGACAGACAGTTGCCAGTGCGTATTTAAGAGTTATGGCCAAGGTTAAAGTTTTTGCGGACAAACAGACAGACAGTTGCCAGTGTGTATTTAAGAGTTATGGCCAAGGTTAAAGTTTTTGCGGACAAACAGACAGACAGTTGCCAGTGTGTATTTAAGAGTTATGGCCAAGGTTAAAGTTTTTGTGAACAGACAGAAAGACAGTTGTCAGTGTGTATTTTCAATTATGACCGCGTTTTTTGATGTAAACCAGTTATTTATAAAATTTACTTCCTGAACGAAATATTGAAATTGCAAGTTGTGTCGAAATAATTAAATCACTTCATAGTTGAGAATTCAATAACCAGTACACGATTTTGAGTAAGAAATACCTAGTTATGAAAAGATTTTGAAGAAAAAGTCACCATGCTATTCAACATGCAAAAATAACCAATTTTACATCATGTTCAAATTCGAATATAATCCATCAAACTAATCAAATATCCGTGTGTTTAATTGTTTTTAATACCAAACTAATGCAAAAATGAAAGTTTTAACATAAAACACCTGCCCAAATAAATTATTTTAGAAATTCGTATACAGAATTGTTATTTCTCTAGGGTCAGTTTTTGTGACTTTTATTTCGCTGTAATGCTCGCGAGACGAGTGGGAGGATTGTATAACAGTTTAATACTTACGTTCACAAATAAGAGGATATTCTTATATGGAGTAAAATCAATAAATGACAACGTTGCCAAAATTTGGTAATTTTTTGCGCAGAAGAAAAAAAAAACCTATTTTTAAGACAATTTACATTCCTTTAATGGATTTGTACTGAAGACAACTTTACATGTACTTGTATGTATTTTACCGGGAGTTTCCTCGTTGGCGTTACAGATTGGAAAAATCGCAAAATAGTAAAATATATTTTGGCTTTTACCTGGTAAAAATAACCCGTGACCGCCTACGGAGAATATTACGAAAAGAACAAGAAAATTCTATATGTGCATCCGGGTAATTTAAAAGGACTTTCAAACTTTTATATTTTGAAATTGATTTATTTCAAAATGAAATATGAACTGATTGAACTTGTTACCTAAGTGCAAAGTCAATCGGATCGCACTCGTCCTTTTCCGCTATGAAATCGAAATAACCGAGTAGGTACGATACAATGTATTAAAAGTACGCGATACCCCAAAAAATTGATATAGAATTTTGTAAAGCTATTTTAATGTTTTAATACAGCTACAACCCATTGTCCGATGAATATATTTTTGCATCATTTACAAATCTTTACATGCAAAGTCAATGTAAAAATATTATCTAAACAATAAAATTCTTCGAAAACGTCTTTTTATTGAAGCATTTCATCAAGTAATGACCGGTTTAATTTGTTGTTTGATGAAATAATAGAAAATCCCACGTAAACAAAGCAAAATCCTTTTTTTTTGATACGTCCAAAATATTGGGTATCCCATGACCATAATCTCTCTCTCTCTCTCTCATCATTGTAACATTACTACAAATTTCAAACGGTGATCTTTTCGGAGAAGTGAGTTTGGGGTTTCGCCTTCTTATTACATGGTGACGACATTTTTTTTTCTTAAAGTTTACTTTGTAATGTGGCGCAAAAAAAAAATTGAGGAGTGCTCGATTCGGCTACATCAGTGTACACTCGCATAATCATTTGTATTTGAGTACGATGTGAATTTTCAACAGGGCTGATAAAACGTATTATATTCCAAGTCCCTTATCATATAGTTACACCCCATAATAATGTCAAGTGTATAAAGAATTAATCATATACGTGTGTAATTTAAAATAATCCACGTGTTGTGGTATGTATTTCATTCCTTATCCAGCGTCTACCTGCTGGAACAGGTGGTATAAATGAGAGAGAGAGAGAGAGAGAGAGAGAGAGAGAGAGAGCAAGCAATGCAATATCAATCATTTATACAGCTTATTCTGACCAGCAGTCAAACAAAACAACAAGTACAGCTTAAGAAAAAAAAAACCAACTTTAATAAGTTATCAACGAATTTTAAACAGTACATTACAATCTTTAAATAACAAAACGTATCTGACTGTATACACTGTTAAATTAATAAACCACATTCATCTTAATAAACACACTTCTATCAAACAGTAGGCTTAGTTATTTCAATCATAACAAAACCTCATTGTTAAATATCACATTTCTACCTTAGATGAAAGACAGACAACTCTATATTTTGCAATGCATACAATGCGAGTAGAAAAGAATGTGAGTAGAAAGCCAGTCGATTATATTTTATGTGCAGGCGGTATATAAAAAAAAAATCATTCTTATTTTCTTGATGCATGCATACATAAGTAGTATTAAAAACTATAAAAATTACTTATTTTTGGGATAAATCACTTAACTTCCAGTATTGCTTGATTTTTAAGTTAGTCAGTACTTACGGACGGATTCTTCTTGTATTCCATAGCTGTGTTGAGATGTGTGATTTTACACTAAAATCTTAGAATGCATACATTCTTTTGACTCAGCAAACCCTAGGCTCTCAAGGTAAGTTGAAGACAACCTTAAAAGTCTGACAGAGCAGGTATTAGTTATGTTTACTGGTCGTCCATTACAAACTTTGTCCTAATTTGAAGCATGGACATGTGTTTGTCTTTATATAAAACATAAATAAATTCAAGCAGATAAATTGAATTTCTACCCATATCAGTTTAAACTTTGCATTTTAATTGTTATAATTTAAACAATATTTTATTCAATAAACAAATGAATACGATTAGACAAGAGACAGAGCCTGTAAATACCTTCTCCTCTCTTATTCCCATACACAGATTGTTATTTCCAATAATTAAAAAATTCTGACCCTTTTTTCATATAATAACGCTGGTGTAATGAGGTTATATAATGACATGAAGGTATTTGATGCTTTACGGAAGAGAAATTGATTTGCCAATTTTGGCCCTTAATAAAGTGCAGTGCTTGGGTACAAGACATGCCCTGGAACTACGTGTACCAGTACATGATGCATTTATCTATTTTGCATGTCTGAAGTCACAAACTGTGACGCTTTAAATTGTAATTCCAAAATGAAGACGCACTGACCTACTTTTGGGTTGCAGCACACCTTTCCACAAAGATACAACAAATGAAATGTTTGATGGACCTAGACCTTACTTTGCTTAAGATATGATCCGGACACAATTTAGATATTGATTGCCATAGAATTTTAAAATGTTGCCAGAGTGACCTATATTTGGTTTGCGACACACTTTCTCCCTCCAAATGCATCAGCTGACCGAGTTTGATGTCTTATACTTGACAGTGTGAAAGATACGATCCAGACATGAAAAGGCCAACAGATGGACAGCAAAGATTATACCATGACACAGTACATCAAAAGACGATAGTATACTAGTAAAAAGAATAGGGGTAGGGCATCTAAAATGGCTTTCTGAGGGTTAGCTTGTTTACAGTATCACACAAAATTTCCATATTTTATTACTGCTGCAAATCACATCTTATTCCCACAGTTCTGAAAATCTTTTCTTGCTGTGATTTTGTTCTACGGGAGAAAAAAAAAAAGATAACATTTCAATCATGGAAATAAAGAGATATTTTACTACACCATTGATTTAAAAAAAAAAAATAGAGTTCCCTACAATTCAAGTTCCCAGAGCCTCATTTAGCATTCTATATTACAAGAAAATAGCAGTGTGGCTTCATGACCCTCATGTTTTAAAATGGAAGAAAATACATGCACGCAGGTGCCTATCTTTTAATATGTATGAATTATGACAAGAATCCATCCTTAAATACATGTAGTTTATATTGTCATTCCTTTGGCTCCAACATTTTAAAATTGTACCTGTTGTTGATTCCATATCATGCATAATTATTACAATGGACATTCTCTGCTAGTCAAAATGAGGAAATAATACCTCAGAACTGACTAGCCTTCAGATACTTGTCTCACTGGCAGAACCAGTCATGAATTCATGATGGTGAAATAATTTTGGTACAATGGTATCTAAATTCTGTCTTGTTATAATGATGATTTCATTGCTTGTCCTACTTTGGATTGTGTACCACGCCCCAGGGCTTGTGAAATAAAGCGGCCAGCTTCAACAGTTTTCTGCAAATCTACACCCTGTTACAAGAGACGGTAACAATTAGGCAAGAGAAAGATAATTACTTTATCAAAAAAGTCCATTTTTCTTTCCACAAAGAATATTGCAGAGTCCTTACCGTTTTTATTCCAAGTCCGTCAAGCATATACAATACGTCCTCTGTGGATACATTGCCACTGGCCCCCTTAGCATAAGGACAACCCCCTAAACCTGATGTAGAGCTGTCCACCACACTCACCCCCATCTAAAACAGAGGAGTAGTGTTAGACAGTATAGCTAGTTTGGCGATTTTTTTCTCACACCAAATTATCTTATTCATACCTAAATTATAAAAATGATAAACACATGACATTTGTCAACTTTGAAATCACTTCATATTTCATCGCTAGTTACACTAGATGTCAAATTATATATCAGATTGAATTTTGTCCATGAAGCAAAAATTAAGGGGATGTAATATGGAGATTATAATTGTTTTAAACTTGGAAATAAATGCATATAAAGGAATAATAAAAGGCCTGGAAAATAAAAATAGATGATGGTGATGAGATGCATAAAATTGTAAAAGTCATGTGGACTCATTTCAATTCTTTAAATATGTTTTAACAAAACAATCTTTACTATTCCTTTAAAGTGTCTTTTTTGAAGCCTGTGCAAGATTTTGCAACCTACAAGTTTAACAGTTGACGTAGAAATATTATTATAAACTACCTGTAATGCAGCCAGTATGTTGGCCAGGGCTTGTCCATAAGTATCATGGCAGTGAATAGCCACCTTTTCTATTGGAATTTGTTTGGTTACAACAGCAATCAGCTTTTTCATGGCTCCGGGAGTTCCTACACCAATAGTGTCACCTAGTGATATCTCATAGCAACCCATCTCCAACATCTCCTTAGCAACCTATAATATATATATATATATATATATTATCACTTACTAAGAACAATAAATCCATTAATTTTTGTGATGCAAGAGTTATCTCTCTTGTAGACAATAACCGTCTATTCCACACTGAAGCAGGAGTTACAAATGAGGGAAAAAAAAGCATTCTGAGTGTATTGCAGACAATACAAAGTCCCCTATCGATAGGATAATTCAGTCAAAAGTAGGTCAAGTGTAAAGAAACTCAAACTTGATCTGTAACTATTAAGGATAAAGCCACATATCAAATTTCAATTGAATGTCTTCATCAAATGAAGAGAAAAGTCTTGAAAACCTCAAGCAGAATGATAGGCAGACAGACAGATGGAAGGATGAACAGACAGACAGACTAAGGGTAAACTATTAGTCCCCTTCGGCAAAGCTGGTAGGAGACTAAAAATATTGATTGATTATTTACTGCTTTCCGCCACACTCAACAATTTTTCAGTTATCTGGTGGCATCCAGTTTTTGTTGGTGGAGGAGAGAACCCAGATACAATGTACCTGGGAAGAGACCACCGACCTTCCGCAAGTAAACTGGCAAACTTGCTCACATAACGCCACGGCCGAGATTCGAACACGCGCCGACAGAGGTGAGAGGCTTTGTGATTTTGAGCCCAATGCTCTAACCAATCGGCCACGGAGGCCCCCTGATTAAAAATATAAGTATATCTATACACCATCATGCAATATTTTGTAAATGTGTATTTAGATTTAATGTTTTATCAGCAGTAAACCTGTATTGCTTCAATGTGTTATTTCTTCATAAAAATACTGACCTTTCTACTTGACATAAAATACATACCTGTGCAACTTTTTCTGGTGAGACAGTTTTTTCATATGGACATCCCAAAACACAAGAGACATATCTAAAACATTACAAATCATTTCATTCATATAAATAAAAATTTCAGTTCTAACTCAAAAAGAGACACCAACTACAAATAAAACCAAAAGTACTAACCCTCTTACTGGCATCTGAAGTTCTCTGGCTGCTTTCATGACCTCTTTAAATCTCTGTAAACTCTCAGAAATACTGCAATTTATATTCTTTCTAAAAGGAAATGCAATAGTGCTAAGTTTGATTAATAGATATTAACAATTATTTTCTGGTGAGCATATGTTTTCATATTCATACATAATAGATCTTAGATCCACCCTTTTACTTATACCATTACACATAAATACACTTACAATATGTATTACTGGTTCAAATTAATTGATTTATATCAGATTTTTACCTGCTATTGACTATACTTACTTGTTATTCATTATACTTACTTGCTAATTACTATACATAGTTGCTAATGACTATACTTACTTACTAATGACTACACTTGCTAATGATATACTTACTTACTAATGACTACACTTACTTGCTATTGACTATACTTACTTGCTAATGACTATACTTATTTGCTACTGACTATACTTACTTGCTATTAACTATACTTACTTGCTATTTACTATATTTACTTGCTAATGACTACACTTACCTGCTAATGACTACATTTACTTGCTAATGACTACACTTACTTGCTATTGACTATACTTACTTGCTATTGACTATACTTACTTGCTATTGACTACACTTACTTGCTAATGACTACACTTACTTGCTAATGACTATACTTACTTGCTATTGACTATACTTACTTGCTATTGACTATACTTACTTGCTATTGACTACACTTACTTGCTAATGACTATACATTTACTTGCTAATGACTACATTTACTTGCTAATGACTATACTTACTTGCTATTGACTACATTTACTTGGTATTGACTATACTTACTTGCTATTGACTATACTTACTTGGTATTGACTATACTTACTTGCTATTGACTATACTTACTTGCTAATGACTACATTTACTTGCTAATGACTACATTTACTTGCTATTGACTACATTTACTTGCTATTGACTATACTTACTTGCTATTGACTATACTTACTTGCTAATGACTACATTTACTTGCTAATGACTACATTTACTTGCTATTGACTACATTTACTTGCTATTGACTACATTTACTTGCTAATGACCACACTTACTAATGATACACTTACTTACTAATGACTATACTTACTTGCTAATGACTACACTTACTTGCTAATGACTATACTTACTTGCTATTGACTATACTTACTTGCTAATGACTACATTTACTTGGTATTGACTATACTTACTTGCTATTGACTATACTTACTTGCTAATGACTACATTTACTTGGTATTGACTATACTTACTTGCTATTGACTATACTTACTTGCTAATGACTACATTTACTTGCTAATGACTACATTTACTTGCTATTGACTACATTTACTTGCTAATGACCACACTTACTAATGATACACTTACTTACTAATGACTATACTTACTTGCTAATGACTATACTTACTTGCTATTGACTATACTTACTTGCTATTGACTATACTTACTTGCTATTGACTATACTTACTTGCTATTAACTACACTTACTTGCTAATGACTATACTTACTTGCTGAATGTTTCTGATGCTGCTCCAAATATTGCAACTTCATTGACACCACAGGAAACCTAATAACAATACACAAGTAAAATATGCATACAATGAAATAACATCATAACACATGGAAAGTGCTATAGCACACAACAAGAGATCTCTGAATAACATAGATTTTCTGTACTGATGGTACATCTATACATGTATATCCCATGTTTGTAATCTCAAACAAGTTTGAAAACTTCTGAAGTTTGTGTGGAAAGATTTCAATTACTGGAACTGACAAAAATGAATTCATACGTACTGGGTCATTGTTCTTTGATCTGAAAGTCCTATAACAGAGTTAGATTAAAAGCATATGAACATGAATTCATCATATGCTTATATACTCCTCTATTATTCACAGTTACATTGTAACTAAACAAAAAATTGCCCATTTAATTTTCACCTTAAGTAATACTAACTGGTAGTACAAAATTGAAAAACAAACAAACCATGAAGGTGAAAACTATTCTCATACCACCAGTATGAACCACTTAGAAAACACATAATTTCTAGTTCCATGTAGAATACAGTTACAAAATAGTTAAGCTATCAATTTGCTCACTGCATCTTTGAATCCTTTCAGGTTTGGAGTTAAGGCTGTGTATGTGATTCCTTTTTGCCTCTTGATTGACTGCAGCACTTCGGAGTTGTCAGCCATCTAAAAATCCATAGTATTACATTAGTGTACATTTTCTTACAGGTTCCATTTTTTTCTTACAATTCTCAAAATTAATTCCATACTGACCTACATATATAAGAAGTTATGGCATACCTGTGGAACCCATTTTGGAGACACAAAGCTTGTAACTTCAATCACAGGCAGACCGGCTTCAGACAGCTTGTTAATGAATTCCACTTTTGTTTCTGTTGGCACAAATTTCTGTTAATATAAGCAACATTTATCTGATTAAGTGGGGTTTTATTCTATATGATTGTACAAGTAGACATGCAGAAATAATTCCTTAAGCAGGGCCATTACAGCACTTTATTGTACATAGACTGGGTCCCCTTCTATTTATAGGGGAAAAAAATCATCATTTTTTAATAAATTGAGAAAACTGAGTTTACTATCTTTTTCATCCAAATAAAGCTTAAAACAAAGAATAACATGAAGACCATTTTAACATTTATATTTATACATTTCTTGACTCTGTTGATATTTTTCATCCCACCAGTTGTACAATATATTTTCAATTTTTGAATGCATTTGGGAAATTTTGCTCATACAATTGAAGAAATGAGACATTTTTTGTTGTTAGGAATGGGTCCGATATTTCGTCAAACTTTGAGAGGAGTGACAGCCTTGCATATTGATTAAGTTGACAAAAATGAAATGTAAGAAGCTTTAATATTCAATATGGTAACATTTTCTTCTTGACTTACACTATTCAAAGCTGAATACTAATAAATCAAGCATTTCATTGATGCGGCATTGCATAATGTAGGAATGTCTTTCTTTTTCTTATTCATTAGTAAATATTAAATTGACATATAATTGTCAAATTTATCCATCACAAATTTCTAGATGAACTATATCCATAAATGTACCCCCCCCCAAAAAAAAGGGGGGGGGGGGGGGGGGAGGTCTTCAAATCACAGCATAACTTTTTTTTAAATAAATGTGTGTAATTTTACACTGCCAACAATCTTCACATAAGTATATCTCTACTGTATATACTATAGATATTAGTTCTGTTCATTAGTTCCCTCATCAATTATTCAACCTTCCTCAAAGCTTGCCACTTTAAAAAAAACTGCCTTATCAGATAATCAGACAACTCAATCCCATTCGTCCTTTGCAATAGATATTCTTCACTCTAGTCTATGTAACTCTTGTTATTTTCTGCATAGAATTCTACAGAATCAAATGTAGTTAAAAATCTTCAATAACAGTAGATTGCATTTTTGGCACAAAAAAAAGCTGAAAAACAGTTCATTTTTCAATTCATATAATCTCATTGGTCTCATTCAATCATTCAATATCAGTTAAGGGCTATTAAGTAAATCCCAAGTTAGGATTATGATGTAATTCAATACAGAACTTTTGGGATGTGCTGAGACAACCAATTACAGTTGACATCTATACACTGCAGTCACATGACAGTAACTAACTGTAGGGGGGAGTTGACATCAATACAAATGTTTTGCTAGCAGGCAATCCGCCAAGAACTATGTTCAGTCCCAAAAACAGGAAGAATGCTGACGTCATTATTGGTTCCCAGTGCTTGGGTGTAAACCAGATGAAACCAATTAGACAGTGTTACAGATATTCTTATCCATGTCAGCACAAATGTCTTTTCTATATCTCAAGATTTATTTCCCTCGCCAACTCACAAAATTTAATCAAATGCATCTTCCTATGAATGGTTAATGTAGTGATCCCTTTCTTGGAAAGACAACGTTTTCCAATTTTGTTTGTGTAGCTGTTATACTGTAAGATTTCCAGAAGTGACATGCCCTACAAATATGTTTAACGCATGATAAAATTCAAAGAGGATCAGTATCTTGAAAGTCCTGTATTGCCAGAGAATAAATTAGTTCAAACCAAGCTCTTGGGCCATCAAGTCAAGTACTGGAGAGAGAGAGAGAGAGAGAGAGAAAGAGAGAGAGAGAGAGAGAGAGAGAGAGAGAGAGAGAGAGTATTCTGTCTAAAAGTTGCCAGGTCAGTTACAGAAGCTGGCAGGTAAGTCCACAGACTCCACAGTAGGCCGAGGAAAAGTTCCGATTTCCTGCAATATTTCAAAAAACGAACAATTTCAGTCATTCACCTTTTCATTCTGAAGTCCATCTCTTGGTCCAACTTCTACAATTTTTACATACGCTGGTAAACTTGTGCTCTACAAAAACAATGGAAATATGCCTTCTCAAACAATCATTATTTTGGAGTTTTGTTGGGGAAAAAATTCATTTTTAATGAAAAATAAAAAACAAAGATGTCTTTCTAAATATATATATATGCATACTGCGTGCGTCGAGCAACTTCTAGCTTGTTGTAAACAGAGGAAATTCGAAACTTTGCATTAAGAGCATGCAATATGCCTTCTCAAGCAATCATTATTTTGGAGTTTTGTTGGGGAAAAAATTCATTTTTAATGAAAAATAAAAAACAAAGATGTCTTTCTAAATATATATATATGCATACTGCGTGCGTCGAGCAACTTCTAGCTTGTTGTAAACAGATTTTGTAAAATGAAAACATTCGACCAAAACAGGAAGCCATTCTGCAGAACCGGATATCGATTTTTAATCCGCAGAAAATGAAAAGAAAACTTTTTCAGAAAGTTCAAAATTTCTATGAAATATACATTTTATGTTTTGTAAAGCCGACTAAGTAAATTAGAACTTATTGTTATTTTTCTACAAATTGTTATAAATATGTCGTTTGCAGTCAATTTTTGTTGCAGAGTTGCAAAATGGTAGCCTCCATGTGCCACGTTGAAAATATCTACTTCATTTTTCATCAAATTTCACGTTTTTGCATGGTTTAGCAGTGTGCTGATTCAAAGAATATATTTCATTTGGTTATATTGTGTAGTAAGATTTTGACTAAATTAGGTATTATCGTATATTTTGCACAATATATCGGGTAACTTGGATCAACAATATTCTGATGCAAATTGTTATGGGGATCAGCACAATCTTCATGTTTAGCTATAAATCTACTTGAAATAGCTTGATTAAGCTAGTTTAATTAAATTTCTCAAGTGCAATGGCATAGCTAAAACGTCGCATAATATTTTTGAACGTGTTCGTACTTTGAACTAACCACATCCCACGAGAGTTTCTTTTGTATTGTTAACTGTCCACTACCCTGTGTGCGTTGAAGCATAGATAAGTATGATGACTTTACAATGTGGAATCTTATTGCCAATCCCTTATTATTTTGATCCCCATTGACTTTTGAAAATTGGACAGTTGGGTAACTGTTGTTTAACATCTTAAAGACATATGTGACATTTTCCCTAAAATTTATTTTTTCATCTCGATATGACAAGTTCTTGTATGATAGGTTTAGATTTTGTAATGTAGTAATACTGCTAAATTTTTTTACATTGGTCTAGGTAGCTCAGTGGTTAGATCACCTAACTTGTAATGTGAGGGTCACAGATTCAAGACTCTATTGTTCCAAATCTTTGCTGTGGTGATGCCCATTTATACAGTAGAGCTGAATCTTCATTTTTACATGCAACAACCAGGAACTATCAAAATATGCTAACTCTGAAACAGACAAAGTAATTTAACATACACCTTCTTCTTTTTTTTGTAGAAACGAGATAGAATGCAAGTGAATTGTATGTGAAATATCATGAAAATTATATATTGTTGAGAAATGTTGCATATGTCCTTAACAATCCTAAACATTTGACAATTTTTAATTAAATTCTTTGTAAGGGGCATAATTTAAGAAACTTTGTGTTTACATTGTGTTTTGTGGAGTACAAGGATGAAATATGTTCACTCAGTGAAATTCGATGTTCATGCTTTTAGAAATTAACTTAGTGAAAGATTTGAAATAGTTATTTCAGATAGGGGTGTAAAGTTATTATGTTTTTATAAAGCTATATAGATTGTGCTGTTTCCAGGTTATAAGTAAAATAAAATTACACACTTGCCAAAATCATAAGAGCATTTAGTGTACTTGAAGATAGCAAGGACAGTGTATGTATTTTAATATTGTTAGTTTTGGTTTGAATTCTGGCAACTTTTTTATACTGCAGAGTTAGTACTTGAATGTTTTCAAATATATGCCCATCTGTCTAAAGTTAGAACCTTGATAAATTTTTATTAAGTTATTAAAGTAGTACTTTATACATCATTTTCTTCTTAATATTTTTTGTCAATTTAAAAGTTGTTCGATCAATTATATGAGCAGTGATGCATGAAATTCTTACAATGGGTCAACATTTAATTTCAAATTCAGGATTGTTGGGTTAGCAGTTGCCAATGTCCAGGGCTAACAATTTTAGAGGTTAGGCGAGCAAAAATCAGTGCTGTGTTTGCCCATTAGGCTAGTAAATCTAAAACGAAAGTGTATAACTGTTAATATTATGTAGATCAACTTTACATTCAAATTAACTTTATTGTCAAGGTCTTCAATGCATTTTAACATTGTGTATTGATTGTCAGTTCAGTGACAAAATGGAGAAGTATCAATGTTTGCAGGGATCTGTGTTTCACTGTTTGCTCTATATGAAATTCTGTATAAGATTTTTGATGAATGTTCATTGTCTTTATTTTTTTCACTTAAGAAATACAAAGAGGAAAGGTTAACTATTTAGACAGATACAGTGGACAACACCACAAAAGTCACATACATGTCTGTAATTGCAAGTATTGTAAAAAGTATCAAGATACTGGGAAATCCAAAGGTCCAGAGAAAATTTATAACTTTCTTGAACTTCGACGACTGTTCACATTCTGTGTAGAATGTTTGAAATGCCATATAATCGTAATTAAACTGCATCATCTGTTCACTGGACAGATAGCTTACACCACCACATGACTGTTTAGCTTTGATGAAGAAAAAAGTCTAGTCTCATGCATTGCAAGTACTGTAAAATGAAATCCAGGGAGAATTTATAACTTTCTTGAACTTGAAGGTTGTTCACATTCTTGTGCAGAAAATATTAAATGTTGTATAATTATAATTAAACTAAATCATTCACCACTTGGTGAGACACTACCAAACAAACTGATATATAATATAAGATATTAAACTGACCATTGTATGCATATTTATATTACTTGCCTGTATCAACTCTGTTGTCGGACTTTTTTGCTGTCATTGTCAGTAGTCCATGGACTAGTGACTGACGAATATGGTAACATTGTTGCTGCTACCAGCCCCTGGGCTAGTAGTTAATTATTTTAATTGCTCTCCCCTGCTAAAAATAAAATTCTTAGGAAAGCTTCTTTAGAACTTGAAGAACCACAAGTCCTTGGGTCCTTAATAATCCTTGGGTTCTTTATTATTGAATTAATAAGCAGTGTTGGTTTAAGGTTACACCATGTTCCTCAAGTCTGGAGCACGTGGAGTGCTGCATTCTTAAAAGTTAATTCACTTTTTGTATGAAGTATGTATTTATAATTTTTCATTTAAACAATCTAAAATTATATATTTCTAGTATAACATATGTGTGTGTGTATATATATATATATATATATTTATATATATATATATAATGTGTGAAAAATTATTGGTTCTCAATTTTTCTGTTTCAAATTCAAGCTGATAGGTAAACTTTTGATATGAAGTCTGATTTTTTGAAATACAAACTGAAATACAGAATACCAGTAAATAAAAATAAGAAAAGAGTGTCTCTTTTAAACAGTGCACATGTCAGTTTTAACTAATAGTGTGTGTGTGTAGTACACACCTTTGCAAAACTTTTACAGAATTTAGAGAATTTCTTTTACCTTGGACATCCTGAAACACACAATGTTAAGAACAGAACTGGTGAAAACTTTGATAAACTTTGAAACATTGAAAACTGTACAGTGAGGGCTTGTGAAATTAGTGTTTCATTTACAGTTAGTAAATTGTGTCAGAAGAGATAACAGGTATCTTTTATGTATCTGCCATGTAATGTGAAATTTTTCTTATCAACAAGGGACCATAGTACAGTAGTTTATCAACAGTAAGGTGTGATATTAACTCATCTGAACAGGCTTGTATCATCACTGGAACGATACATTGTACTAAGAAAAAGTGTAATATGGGGAAAGTACATTTTTGGTCATTATGCAATAGCCAATGATAAAGCTCGGTAGAGCTCTTGTGGAGTGTTACATTTGAAAAGCTCAGTATATTTGAGTAAAGTACAGTGTACATGCAGGTGTTGTAGAGTAGGTAAATATGTATGTTTCTTTTTACCCTTTTCAATGTGACCCAAGTGTATTCACAGTCGGGGAAACCATGCATTGATGTGAAATTTGGTGTTGTTGAATTTGTTTGTAATTTATCATTATAATTAATTGTTTTAGTAATAATTAGATAATAGTTGATTTGTATTTATTGTAGTGTGATATGATCATCTAAAACTGGTCTAGAAATTCTCAAGGAGTGAATAGAACAAGCCACAGATTCGCCTTTTTGCTTTGATGACGAGCACAATGCCCCCAAAGCAAACCAAAACCCCAAACGAATCTGTCCAAGAGATGGGGAAAGGTATGTTTATTTTACATGTCACTTGTATTGAATTTTGTAGAATTCACAAGTAAACAAATTTGCAAGGGAGTTAATAGTGGATTTAGGGTGTGTTCTTAGTTCTGTAAAGTTGATAAATGATCCATTTATTTAACATTGTAATGTCATTAGCACTAATGTTTACCATTGGTAGTTTTTACTGGAATTTTTAATACATGCATTTAGCATATTTTTTCAAAAAGGTGAGGGGTCCTCCGTGGCTGAGTGGTTAGAGTATCGCGCTCAAAATCACAAGACCTCTCACCTTTAGTCGGTGCAGATTCAATTCTTGCTCGCTCCAATATAAGTGAGAAAGTTTGCCAGTTTACTTTCGGAAGATTGGTGGTCTCTTCCTGGGTACATTATATCTAGGCTTTCTCCGCCACCAACAAAAACTGGACGCCACCAGATAACTGAAAAATTGTTGAGTATGGTGAAAAACAACAAACAATCAATCAATCAAAATGGTGACTGGTTAAGGCATTGTAACAAAGCAATGACACTTGTTTGCAACTTTTGATGCTGCTAAAATAAAACTAATTGATTCAAAATATTTATTGGGTCCTTGTATGGTAGAAAATGACTAACTAATCATAGACTTGAGTGGCACAGCACAAATGGCTTGGATTTCTTGAAAACATCTCAAACTTAAATTTGAGTTTTCTTTTATTTAAGTACTTTAAAATAAAAAACAGATCACCAACACATCATGCACTTTGAATTTATTTTGGTTGACCGGTTTTGACCTTAGACTGTCGTCATCAGAACAAATTATTGCTGAAATGCGCCAATGAAGTAAAAAATTTGGATGGCGTTATATATGAAGTTCGGATGGTTGCTATATAAACAAAATGGCGGAGCATGACAACAAACAGTAATGTGCTAATAGTTGGTAAATGAATATTATAGTTTTAATAAATTAAATAGTTATATGATGTCTTTGGATTCATTTTTCCTGGGTGTGTATGTGTAGGGTCTTTTTGCGGGGACTGTGGAATTTCGGTGGCCTCATTAGTTTCAATCTGCATTCTGGCGGCGGGTTCCATGGTCTAGGTTTTTCATCAATTTCTTTTGGACTGTATGTGGTGTAGATAAGAGTTTCATTGTATTCCGTTTGAGGATGAGATTTCTGGATGTGATGTTTTGTGTCTGTGTTCCGGGAGTGGGATTTGTCGCATATGCTGCAGTAATACTGTGTTACAATCGGATTGTGTATTTTCTTTGTGCATCTCCTTTAATTCTGAGCATTGGAAAATTGCTTATCACATTCCTTGCAGTAGAGAGTTCTTTTTGTTGCCGGGTCAGTTCTTTTTGTGTATTTTACATTAGCCATATTTCTGGTTCAATCCATGAGGGTGGATGGTTTGTAAGCAATATATAGAAGCCGCCTCAGTTCTCAATCTGATGTTTGCGTTGTTGTTAGTTTTCGCTAGAATCGTGATAAAGATGTTGTGTTTGGAATTTGATTATGATGTCATTGACTTTTTATTTAAGTAGTCAGAATTTGAGTTAAATCACAGATTTTTAAGCCCAAGTTTTAAAATCCAAACATGGTTATGTTTACATCTAGAATTTTCTAATTTATCCTTAATATTTATGGATATTATTTCGGTGTTTATGAATAGTAATTACTGGTTGCCATATACAGTAGACAAATATTGGTTGCAAAAGGTAGCTATTTTATCAATTCATTGTAATACATTGTATATACCTTAATGACACTGATGAGTGAATATGCTTCACACTTTCAAAGCTGCAAATGTTATATTCATATCAAAGGCAACTGATGGTGAAATCAGCTTTCTACAATATTAAAGGAGAATTGTGAGCACACCCTCCATTACGCTATCAATAATGTTGCATATCTTGTACACAATGTAGGAGATTTAAAAAATGTGACAAAAATGTAAAACCCATAAAATCAATTGTATGTCTTATGAAAAATATGTAGTGAGTAATTATTAAGGTCAGTGATATATGTAGTCATTTTCCATTTGAATATCACTTGTATACTGTAAACCAACTTTTATCCATGTCTAAGAAATTTTTTGCAAGGTTCTTGTGTCTGCATGAACATTTCTTGCAATGAACCAGCCCTTTATTGTCTCTCATATTTGTTTAAGATTATCTCAGTTGCGAAAATTAGATGCCATGAACCAGTTTATCACTGGTAAATCGTGAAATTAAGTGATCACAAATAAATGTTGGTTTACAGTGTTAAGTTGTAATATATTGTACAATATCCAGTAATTTCTGCTGTTGTAGAAGTGACAAAAGAAGCCATTCGTAAGTCTGTGTGGAATTTTCTGGAGGACAATGACCTTGTACAGTTCCCCCGCCCAGTCCATCACAGGATTCCAAACTTTGTGGTATGTGTCCTTTTCTCTGTATAGTAAAAGGCTTTGGACTAAGATTTACTATCTGTCTGTTACAGGCCTGTAGTTATATGTAACTGAGCCTTAGACAGTTTGATTCTGTAGTGTGTCTCCATGGCAATGTTTATGTGTATCCATGGTGAAACCACAGTACTAGGAATGCAATGTGCACGTGATAGTGTGTTCAGGAAAATCTGTAAAAGGTCTTCTGTTGAAGAACAATTCGGCAGGGATTTATCTTTTGATAAAGATTTAGATATTTCCCATTTCTTGGGTAAAATATTTTAGCGTACTTGATTCTGATAAAATTCAGCCGAATTGAACTAAGCTGGGTATACCCAGTGACACGCTAAGTATCAAGTGACCTGGCTACAATACATTAATGAAAATGTATAAACATTTGGCATAGAAAAGGCCAACACTTTTACAAATACAAAGTTATTTTACCTGTGTACCTGGATTAAAAGCACTATGTCTTAGAATAAACCACTCTTGATACTACCATCTCCAAGGACACCAACTTGAAGCTGAATGCACCTACCAAAATTTTCCGGCTGAATGGGCTCACCCGGTGGGATGTATGTGCAATTTCAGCTCACAACCAAGTGTGTTGCTGGTCATCGCTGGTTAACCTGAGTGTGCCAGATTAAGATTCTTTGTTATATATTCTGTCTATGTCCAGCAATAGGAAGAATGATCAATCATCTATACTGTAATCTGAGACACACACACACATCCCTCCACCTCATTAGCACAAGCCTGCATAAAAAAAAAAAATCTCCTTAAATATTAAATGGGTAGTGACATCTATACTGTAATTTGAGACACACACACACATACACACACACACACACACCTCCACCTCACTAGCACAGGCCTGCATCCTAAAAAAAAAAAAAATCTCTTTAAATATTAATGGGTAGTGACATTTGAGAACTTGATAAAACCCTGATTAGGCAGGAATCCTCATGTACATATAGTTTAAATGTAAATTTGTTTAAATTACGGTTGGTTATAGGGCATATGTAGGACCAGTGATGGTTGGATGTAGGAAGGTACAGAAAAAAAAAAATCTTACAAAGAACGTTGCTACCATCAGCAGGGTTTTGTTTTTTTTTATCTTTTTCACACTGGGTTCAGGGTCTGTAGATTTGGGAAAATCAATGTGTAAAATGTTCAAATTGGGGAAAATTGGACGAGAGTTTACTTTGTGCTTAATGACCAGTAAAAATGAAGAAAAAATGCTTTGATTCAATTTAATGATCACTCAGCAAAACATGGGATATATATTCATAGCAAAATCTCCGTTAAAGATCTCACCTTTCTCTGTCCTAAAGTTGTGTTTACTTTATGTATATGGAATTTTAAAGACACTTGATAAGGAAAATATTGGTAATTTTGGATTGGGAATGGTTCCGGTAATATAATAAGCCAGGAAAACCCTTGATTAGACATGTATATCCATAAAACCTGATGCATTGTAAATTAAGTTGATAAAGCCATGGCCCCTATAAATAAATTTTTAGCTTACATGGGCTGAAAGCTCAAGTGAGCTATTCTGAACACTTTTGTCTGATGTCAGTGTCCATCCATCTGTCTGTAAACTTTTAACATAACATTTTTGACTTCTTCCTCAGAACCATGGGGCTAATTTCAGCCAAACTTGCCACAAAGTATGCTTAAGTAAAGAGGATTCAAGTTGTTTAAATGAAGTGCCATACCCTTTTTGAAGTAGAGATAATCAATAATTAGTAGTAAAAAAAAAAAAAAAGAATTGTGGCATCTTTTAAAAAGCTCAAGAATCACTGGGTCAATTTTAATCAAACTTGGCACAAATCATCCTTGGGTGAAGGGGATTCAACTTTGTTCAAATGAAGGGCCATACTCCCTATAAAGGAGGAGATAATCAAGAAAAGATGAACATAAGATAGGATCATTTGAAAATGATATAAAGGATAAATCTTTAAAAATCTTCTTCTCAAGAACAACAGGGCCATGATTAATAATTTTGATTTGCAAGCATTCCCAGGTAGTGTAGATTTAAATATGTATAAATTGTGGTCCTTGGGGGGGCTTGGGGTTGGAGGATGGGGAAGAGTGGGGTCATAATAGGGTGTGAAAGTTTTATATGTGAATATATAGGAAAAATCTTCTTAATAACAGCAGGACCATGAATACTCATATTTATATGCAAGCATCCCCAGGTAGTGCAGATTGAAGTATGTTCAAATCACAATCATTGAGGTGAGTAGGATGGGGCCACAATAGGGACTAGAAGTTTTATAAGGAATATATAAATCTTAATAGCTAAACAACAGCAGGGCCAAGGTGACTCATGTGAGCAATGTGGCCCATGGGCCTCTTGTATATGGAATATTTTGAGATTACTATAAATGTCCTAGAAATGTTTTCTCACATACTGCACATGTATTTAGGCATTTTGAATGAATATGACAATAATGTTACTAAATGTTTGTAGGGGGCTGCCTCAGCCGCTGAGAAGATGACAGAACTGGATGTATTTAAGAGAGCCCAGACTGTTAAAATCAACCCAGATAAACCACAGGAAAATGCCAGATTTCTAACTATGGAGGTCTCTATCACTTATCAATATTAAGCAATTATTTTATTCATAGTATTTCTTTTAGTGGAAGATGGAATGTAAAGCATGCATTGTTCTTTTGAGTAAAGCATGATGAGTTTAGGTCTTTCTGTTTCTTTAACAGGCTGAGAGGACGCTGTTGGTACCAACTCCGCGTTTGCGTCATGGACTTTTCAACAAACTGTTGCCTCCTCAAGGATGTGGAAAGGAGATTCTCCGCTACTGCTCTACCTCTCAGGTACAGAGATCTACAATATAGCCTATATGCTGATCCATTGTCTAATTATTGTGATGCCCCTGTCATAGGGATGCAATGACTTTCTCATTGCCACACTTTTCTCCATCGCAAGATACATTGTACATGTGACTTGTTAACAGATTTTGAACCATATTTATTTTTAATGTAGAGACAAGGGAATAATCAACAAGGTTTTATATATTTTTATGAAGGTTTTTTTTTTGGGGGGGGGGGGGGGGAATATTGTTTGACTCCTCTTCAACCAGATTATTTTTCTTTAGTTTTCTGCTTCAGAGAAATCAATACACACACCTGTGTAAATAGATTGCTCTATTTTGTCATTCTTCCTAAATTACAGTATGGTAAATTGTTAATGTATTTATTTATTTTTTTTACATAACCTTTTAAAACATTTCAGGCATGTTTTTTGCCAAATGAATAAGATTGAAGACTAGCATGACTGTTCTGCATGTGATCTGGAGCAAACTGGTTCTTGTATTATGAAAATAATGATAGATTTTGTGAATTTTAAATTTTGCAACCATTGCATAAAATATACAATTGTACGTATGGTATACAGATTGTCATGTAAATAGTGTGAAGCATCGGTAAGTTGTACTGTCATCGATTGAAAGATAAGATTCTGATTCCACTCCTGCTGAGAAAAGAAAAAATATTGCTTGGGTTGAATCCACTTGTCTAAATATATTCAGTATGTTCACATGTGATTGTCATGCATTTTCTTGATGTATTTGGGTTTTGTCTGTTTATGTGCACTGTACCATGTTGGACAGAGTATATCTTACTACATGTACATGGATAATATACAGCTGAGCATTTTATAGTGCTGGAAGTATATAAAATATAGAACCATTCATGCAGATCACCAGTATAATGTCCAGGAAGCTTTTAGATTTTGAAAATTATAACAATGGTTTCTATATAGCATGTGACATAGAAGTTACATGTATGTACAGTATATCAAATAATTATTCCATTTTTGTGATAAAAGCTATGTGTTCATACATGTATATATACATTTTAGAAAATGCCACAGTGAAAACAAATCAGCATTGTGCTGGTGTGTGAGTTATTAAATGTATTTCCCCTTCAGCCTCTGCACAGCATATACAGTGTATATGCAATTAAAATGAATGTAGTTGTTGCTCCAGCATCTCTAATTAACCGTGTGTGGAAAGTTTTCCTTGGCTGGGGCATGTGTTTTACAAACATTTGTATCAGGACCAAGTGTACAAGTGATGAATTATTTTATTATCATCAGGTCACATGAATGAACTCAGATGACCCATTGTTGTCATTTTTTAATCTATTGTCACATTTAAACATCTTCAACTTCTTCTCAAAATTTTATGCATGTACCACTAAGTCAAGTTTTACCAAAATTGACATGCAGCATCTATGGGAAAGAAGGATTTAAAAAAAAAAAAAGAGAAAAAAAAGATAGATTATAATATTATGATCACTGCCCCTATAGAGGGTTGGGGGTGAGGCAAAAACCTATTTCAAGAAAA